>BCJO01000004.1:3163923-3298028 GCA_001600335.1 Apiotrichum gracile | reverse complement strand
AGGTCTCCAGACTCCCATCGATGCCCTTTTGCTATGCGGTTCCAAATCCCAACAAGCTCCTCCTCCAGCGGCGATTTAGCTCAGTTGGTTAGAGCGCATGCTTAACACTCGATCAGCGTTACGCATGAGGTCGGCGGTTCGACCCCGCCAAACGTCATTTTTGGACAGGAGAGCGGAGGTGGGCGAGTTGAGGGGTCAAGACGGGCGTGAACGGCTTCCCCACGACGCCGAGGCCTCCCAGATGGCCTGGGGCCGAGTGGTGGTCCTCCTGGTTCTGAGCTGCTGAGCGCCAAGTTTTAATAAGACGCTTTGACAGCTGACTGTAACTCATCCACTCCCCCCGACTGCCCAAGCATCGACTGGACACAACGATACAATACATCTAGTAACGCACAAAGTAAGCGGTCGTCACAGGCATGGGCACGGCTATACACTATCTACCTCCGACGGGGACGGGGCACGTTCCCGCCCTCGCCCAACAGACTCATGGACACCGGTCGCTCTCGATCAGCGTCGCGCGAGTGCTTGCGCGTGAGGCCCGGGCGCTTGGATGGCGACAGCCGCGGGACGCCGAGGGTGGAGGCCGACATTGTCCGCTGTGGCGGGGGAATGGAGAGCTGCCGTGTCGGTGCGGGGAGGCTCGAGTTGGCGGCGGCCGAGACGTTGGCGCTCTTGTTTGCTGCGCTGTCGATGCTGCTTGTGCTGCTCTTCAGTGACGCGAGGGATGGGATGCGCTCAAGAGGCTGGTCCGAGGTGTACTCGATCGACGGCGAGCAGATCGTGGACTCGGAGAGCGTGCTCGCCGACCCGGCCGACAGACGCGGGGCGGTGGAAGTGGCGGGGACGGGGAAGGTGGGCACTCCGCGACGGAAAGAGTCGATGAGCATGTGCCGCGGCTGCGTGCGCTGCCAGGTCGGCATCTCGTACGTCCTCTTCCGCGGTGTGGAGCCGGTCGGCTCGTCGATCGCGATGCCAGTGAGGAAGCGTGCGGTGCTCGACTCGATCTCCGAAAGGCGGTTCTGGGCCGCGTCGTGCGCGTTTGCTGCTGTCTCCGACGATGTAGCGTGCTGATGTCAGTTTTGAAGACATTGTGAAACTCACAGAAGCCAGAAGTGTCGACGTCAGATGCACGACCTCGTCCGCGTCCCGCTTAGGGCGCTTCGATGCGCGCTCATGACCTTCGTTCACATTCTGCGAGATGGACGAAAGGGTGCGAGTCTGGACCTGTGCGCGGCGGGCAGCAGAGCTTGCCACTGAGAGTCAGCAAGAGATCAAACACGGAAAACTTACGCTCAGAAGTAGCATCTTCCAGACGACGGCAGTACTCGTCCACATCCTCCACATGGTCTCCGGCCTCCTGGGCAGTCTTCTCCGCGTAGAAGCCGAGACTCGAGCTCATGCCCGTGGCGACCATTTCCAGTGCCTGAAGTTAGCTCACTTCACAACTCAAAGCTCACCTTTTCACCCTCGCCACGCTGGCGCTCTACGGCCGCGCTCCGGCTCTCGAGGTCGGCGCTGAACGAAGCCGCAACGCGCGATCCTTGCTCCATTGCTGCAGCATGCTGTGTCGCGAACCCTCCCACGGCCGCAATACCAGCATCGTTGCCCGCCTTGACCTTGCCCATGGCGGTGCGGAAGCTTGCGTCCTGCTTCTCGCCAAAGCCAACCATCATGGAGGTAAAGTTGTCGATGAGGTCGGTGCGGAGTGCGGACGACTTGGCCTGCTCCTCGCTCAGGAGGCGAGTGAGGAGGTCATTCTGTGCGCGCAACCGAGTGATCTCCGCCTCGGCCGCAGAAGCAGCGAGTGCCTTTGCTGTCTCAAAGGTCTTGGCTTGAGTGGCAATGTTCTCCCGTGCGGCGGTGATGACCGCGTCCAGCAGCTGGGTCGACGAGTCGAGGACCTTGCCGACAACATTCAGGTGCTCCTCCTGGTGGTCCAGGAGGTCGTTCGACATCTGAGTGCTGCGAGTGGCAATGTCCTGCGCCCACGTCCGCACGCTCTCCTGTACCTCATTCTTGATAGCCAGGATCTGTTCAGTAGCCGAGCTGCCTCCAAGCTTTCCCTCGTCGATAGAAGACGAAAGCGTCGCGATAAGTCCGTTGAAGGCATTGAACGTCGTCTCGAGTTCGCGGAGGTGTGCGGTTGATTCCTGAGAGTTAGACTGGAACAGTTATTAGACTCACCACTTCGCCGCGCTGCGCATACGCTTCGAGATCCTGGCGGATCACATCTCCAAACCCAGCCTGCACGCTGTACAGCTCCTCGATGCCGTCTTTGAGGTCGGCTGACAGCGCCTGCATCTCGCTGCCGAAGGTTGTCGCACCGTCCGTGTTGGTGTCGAGCACGTCTGTGAGGCGGCCGAGCTTGGCAAACAGCCCGCCGACGTCACGCACACTCTCGGCCGCGACACCCTGCAGCTCGCTGGCGACGTTGTGAAGGCGCTCCTCGCCTGCCTGAAAGGCTTCGGCGACCACCCGCTCCTCGCCCAGCTCCGAGCGCATCGTCTCGACATCGATCTTCGCCTGCCCCACAAGCTCGGTGAGCTGGCGCTCCGACTCGCGCACCTGGGCCAGCTCGTCGGTGGTCGTCACGAAGCGCTGGCTGAGAATGTCGAACTCGATCTTGCGCGACTTGAGTTCCACCTCGATGGCGGCCACGCGCTGGCGCGCATCGTCAAAGTCGGTCTTTTGCCGCGTCTGGTTCTTCTGCATCTCGTTGTAGATGTCCTCGGGGATGTAGATGCCGTTCTTCTCGCGAGTTGCGAACAGCTCCGCTTTGAGACGCTCAATGTCGGAGACGTACTCCTTCAGCAGGCCGGCCTTGGTGAGGTGCGCGTTCACTTCGGGTTTGTTCTTGATCGACTTGGCGCGGAGGGCGTAGTCGAGTGTCGAGATGGTCTCCTCCATATTTGACCGTGTTGGGCTGACTGTCGCGATGATACAGGTCTTGGTCCTGCCGCCGAGCGAGTCTTGCAGCAGACGGGTGAGCTTCGACTCGCGGTAGGGAATGTGGCTGCCCTTGTCGACGAGGGCGGAGATGACACGACCGAGTGTGAGCAGCGACTGGTTGATCATACCCGCCTCGCGCGCACGCTTGTTCTCAGCACCGGAGCGACCGATGGCTTCCGAGCCGGCCAAGTCGACGAGGTTGAACTTTCCGATGCGCAGTAAGTCCTCGTCGCCCTTGTCGACGCCGCTCTCGCGGACATGAATGGTGAGGGTAAAGATGGAATGAGAGCGGGACGACTCCGAGTTCATCTTGGTCTCGGCAGTCTGTCGGCGCCGGGTGCCCTTCTCAAGGGCTGCCAGACCAGCCTTCAGGTCCGGCAGACCAGCCTCCTCGACACCTTGAACGTGGACGCCCTTCTTGCTCGAGTCGTCAAAGATCTTGATTGTCGATCCAACCGAGTCCTTGTACTCGGGTGCCAGCAGGTCACGCAGCTCCTCATTGTAGAGCTCAATGTACGAGCACTTGACAGCGTACTCGGCGTTCTCGCGCGCCTCGAGGGTGGAGAAGAGCTTGTGCAGTACTCGGGGGATGATGCCCGCATCGTGTGCTGGCCGCACCAATGCTGTCGGTACAGTGTCGCCCTGCATCGTATACCTGTTCGGGTTAGCTCCACTCGTTACCAGCAGCTAGCTAGAACCCACGTCTTTCCTGTTCCAGTCTGGCCATACGCAAAGATTGTGCAGTTGTAGCCAGACAAGACCTCGTCGAGCATCTTGTCCGCGACCTCGTTGAAGATCATGTTGTTGTCGGCCTCGGGACCGAACACCTTGTCAAAGGCGTATGTGCGCGTGTTGGGCTGCCCGGCGCCAGTGTACGCAGATGCAGTGGTGAATGCGGCCGAGGCAGCGGATGCAGCGGCTAACGGGCTGGTCTCGACTGTGATCGCCTTTGAAAGAGGGCCGCCGCAGGAGACAATGGCGGGCGACCCTTCTGCGAGCTCTGGCTCTGACCGGCCACGACAGCGGACCACGACGTTGATGTTTGTCTCCGCGGCCTGGTTTGGCATGCGCACCGCACCGGCGGTCGCGGCGGCAGTGCTCAACCTCCGTCGGCGCGGCGCGGGTGAGTCGTCATTGCGGGGGGCGACGCCGGATGGTGGGCGAGAGAGTCGGCTGACGGACGGCGCTCGGCTTCCTGGTCGTTGTATTCCTGATGTAGGTAGTCGCCGCGACATGGCGGATGGTGGATGGGGAGTAGATATGAGAGTTGTGAGAGATAAGAGAGTTGTCGATGATGTTTCCTCGTTGTTATTGTTGTTGTTGCAGTTGTTCAAGAAAAGTCAGTCGCGCTATTGTTGATTGCATTGTTGTTTGTTTTGATTGTACACAATGGCGGCCAAGCGGGATCAAATCCAAACTTAGGACAGGGCTTGTCTCAAAAGGCACCTGGCTGGGGTGGAGGTGTCTCTACGGTGAGGGAACGGCGTTAACCGGAATGTGGCACTATTTTGGCTGCACCATACGGCCGACTGTAAAGGCTGAGCGGGATATGCGGGGCCTACTTCCATCCGCAGCCATCCACAGCCAGGCTAAAGCCACGAGCTCAGCCGGACTCGGCAACCAAATGAGAGCCAAGCACCACCCAGCCAGGAGGTACTGGCAGTCATCTCGGAGCCATCGCAGCGTCTCCACTCCACTCTCCATCATCGATTGCTCATATCCACTTCTTGCATACCACAAACGTCATATCAGCCATGTCCCATCGGCAGCTCATCAGTGCTGCGCGCCGGGCAGCGACACGGCCATGCGTGACACGTGCGCTCACCCGCCCGCTGCGAGCTTCAGCTTCCGCTTCCGCGTCTACCTCCACATACTCGCCAGTCACCGCCTCGCTCCGCCGATCGCTGCATACCTCGCAGCCGGAGCAGGAGGGCGCGCACGCCGAGGCGGAGAAGAAGGTGGCTGATGCAGAGGCGCGCGCGTCCTTCCAGGGTATGTGACTGCTGAGAAGCTGCTTCTGCGTTCGTGCGTGATTGATCCTCATGGCTGACGACAGACCCGCTCACACGTTATGAGTACCTCGTTGCGCGCGGCGTGCTGCGGCCAGACGAGCACCAGAAGAGCATTATCCGCAAGCTGATGCGGCTCTACGAAGACCTGAAGGACTATGACCCCGGACCTCTTCCCGCGGCGAGCGATAGCGTCGAGCCGAGTTTTGTGAGCTTGATAGTTGTAGAAGAAGCTAACATCAGTTCGGCAAGTTCTTCACGCGCAAGGTGACGCAGCACGAGGCGATCATATCGCGCGAGAACGTCCCGAAGGGCCTGTATCTCTACGGCACGGTCGGCACCGGCAAGACGATGCTGATGGACCTGTTCCACTCGACGCTGCCGCAGCAGTTCCAGCCCGGGGGCAAGTACGGCTCGACGCGTATCCATTTCCACAGCTTTATGATCGAGGTGCTGCAGCGCCAGCATGCGTTAAAGGCCAAGTACGCGGCCGAGGGCGACGAGAAGCGCGACGTCATGCCAGAGGTCGCCCTCAGCATTGCCAAGGACGGCCGCGTGCTGTGCTTTGACGAGTTCCAGGTGACCGATATCGTCACGGCCATGCTCCTCCGCGGCCTCGTCGAGCGTCTCACCGACTTTGGCGTCGTCATCTTCATCACATCCAACCGTCACCCCGACGAGCTGTACATCAACGGCATCCAGCGCGAGTCGTTCATCCCTACCATTGAGCTCATCAAGGAGACATTCGAGGTTGTCGACCTCAACTCTGGCACTGGTGTGTATTATACCCTCAGCACAGCTAACACCCAGACTACCGCAAGATCCCGCGCACAATCACAAAGGTCTACTACTCGCCGCTGAACGAGAGCACGACCAACGAGATGGACAAGCTCTTCCACGGCTTTGCGTCCGCCGACACCGACCCCGAGATCAAGATGGGCCGCCGTCTGCCGCTGTGGGGCCGCGAGCTCACCGTCCCCGAGTCGAGCGGGCACGTCGCACGCTTCACATTCGACGACCTGTGCAACCACCCGCTGTCCGCCGCCGACTACCTCGAGATCACGGGCAACTTCCCCACCGTGTTCGTCGAGGACGTGCCGAAGCTCACACTCAGTGAACGTGATCAGGTAAGGCTACCAAGATGGTTCTTCAGTAGCCGTGCTAACCCCAGGCCCGCCGCTTCATCACCTTCATCGACGCGTGCTACGAGAACAAGACCAAGCTCTTCCTCTCCTCGGCCAAGCCCATCTACTCGATCTTTTCCGACGAGGGCGGCTCGGCGTTCGACGACGAGCAGGTCCGCCACATGTCCGACCTGGGCATCAACACCGAGGTGGTCGGCAGCTCGTCGCTCTTCTCGTCCGACGAGGAGCTGTTCGCGTTCGCACGTTGCGTGTCCCGCCTCACGCAGATGTCCACCAAGGAGTGGGCCGACGAGAGCGCGCTCGCGCACCGCGGCGCCTCGAAGGACAGCTAGGCCAGGCCCATCTGAACACTAGTCGACAGCTGATCTGTCAAACATCAATTTATAGCTCCTACCGCTCTACAGGCGTAGACCAGCATACACGCTGTATAGATACCCTGCATCACATTGCATTGCGACGAGTCAGGCGGGGCAATGGCTGCCAGCAGTGAGGTCCAGCTACACGAGGAAGGGGAACAGTGCATATCATGGATGTCGGGGAGTGAAAGCGCACCTGCTCACCAGAGCAGATCGAACGTCACTTGCAGGCACGGCTCCCAGTAACTCCACCATTGACAGGTTGCCGGACTTCAGCTGATGTTGAAGCAATGCATAGTCTTGTTGTAATGTGCCGCTACAATGGTGCTATTGAGGGGGTGAGAGAGAGCACGGACCGTCTGCGGGCCGCCACCAGTCACTGTGCGGTGTTCTGTAGTCCGCTCTGTAAGTGACCGTGACGCTCAAGACGAGAGCGAGGTAGCACGCACAGGGGCAGCCGTCGCCTTCTCAGCCCAGCTGATTCGCGTTGGGTCGCGTACTGGATGTCCCCCTGATGTGTCTAATTAGAATGGCCGCGATAGCTGAGTGCGCTATCCCTACTTCAGGACCGTGTCGACTAAACGCTCACACGGGCGTGTGGAGATGTAGGCGCTTGTCCAGTCGACCAGTGTCCACAGCAGGCCGTGGGTAAGCATGGACCGAATCATGCTCACGCCCAGGCCGCGGTACAGGCGTGCGATACCGCTAATGAGCGGCTTCGGGTTGTCGGCATCGGTTCCGCGTACTAGGCGGAGGAACTGGGTAAGAGGTGTCCGCGGGCTGAGGTCGGAGAGGGCACGCTGCTGCGTCTTGGTCTTGATGGCCTGCCACGTTAGCCATGAGTGTGAAAGTGATACTTACGTCAACTGGGTAGATCAATGCCCACGATGTCACGCCCGCTAGACTTCCACACAGGAAGGGAACGAGCTGCGCAGGGAGCCAACCCCGTGCCCAGTCGGGTAGATCGGCTTGCGAGCTCCCACTGAACGAGTCGTCCTTGCCCGTCGCGATCGGGTCGTTGCCTCGTTTCCGCCCAAGCCAGAATCTCATCACGTCATACTCTGCAAAGTAGAGCGCTGTCCCCAAAGTGTCGCGGACAAAGTGCAATCGGAACCCAGTCCATAGGCCTAATGGACCCTTCTTGGATACAATCGTGCGGACGGCTTGGAGGGTTGTGGGAGGTTGGAAGGGTGGCGGAGCTGGTTTTGGTGGGATAGTAGCAGGAGAGGGCGACTTGGGGCCCTCGACTTGTCCAAAGAGTTCCGCATGCGAGTCGCGGTAAATTTGATACTCGAGTTGTCGGCGAACCTGGGTGGTGGGTGAGCGGGGCTCACCATATTGGACTATGCCACTTCAACTTACCTTGACAAGCTCAAACGGTGCACTGCCGATGCAGACCACAGCACCACTTGCCGCTCCGGCCAGTAAACTGGTCATGGCGACGTTGCTGGCGGTGTTGCGATTCAGAATTCCGAGATGTAGATCCAACCATGGCTTCTTCTCTCCTGGTTCTGGCGGTGTTCCAGGTGTCGAGTTAATGATCCTCTTTGTGGAGCTGTAGATGGTGAAGCTGATCGTCCGAACAATGGAGATTGTGATGAGAGGGAGTCTGCAGTGGGTCAGTTGTCGCTCCTCGCCCACGTGCGTCCACTTACGGAAAGCCGCGCCACAACCCCCCAATGCCCTCCTCTCGAATGACCTCGGCGGCAAGGCGAGGGATCGTGAGGTTCTCCCGTGACGACTGGAGACGTGACTTGAGCGAGTCAAGCTAAGGGATGTCAGTGGAGGTCCTGAAGGAGGTGAGGGAAGGCGAAGTGGAGGTCGTCATGAAAAGGGCTCTTGACTTGCGATCGGCCGGCAAGCCAAGTAGCCTGTCGTGCAGGTTACTCACTGGGAACCCACAGAACGTCGACACGAGTGATGCTGTCGTGGCCGATACGACCTGGGGTTAGCTGGTTCCAAGTGGTCGCGGTGTGGTGTGGGAATCTGGCGGCGTGTGTGGAGCTGATCGCGGCTAATGGTGCTGCAACGGATCCCGAGACCCTGATGCTACATCGACGCGTCAATGGTGCAGCGCGGGGACCGTAGAGAGCCGACAGACTACCCCAAGTCATAGCTGCGTTCAGATGACAAGGTCCACAATCCTTCAGCCCTGTCGGCGCCGAGATATCCGCAGGCCGTAGGAGGGAAGGCGCGGAGCGGAGCCACTATCTCCGCTCGTAGTCCGAGCGTGCATGCCGCACCCCTACGTCCGAGCACTCGGCACGCTGCCTAACCCAAGTGTGCTCAAGCACCCCCGCCTCCACTCAGCTGGGGACTCACGACTTTGTGATCTGGAGGTTAGCAACCATTACACCACCAGCGTGATCCGGGACCACGGGGCACTTACTTGCAAGCCAGTCGTCGGCGGTGCGCGCGCGGCTCATCCACGGCCCATCGTTGGGCGGATTCCTTTGCATCAGTTAGTACATTTGGAGATGATTGTGGGTTGGTGCCGGGCGGGCGCTGCTTGTTGTTGTGGAGAGAGGTGGGGTAGGATCTCCCAGTAGCCGTTGAGAGATAAGGGAGCCGAAATCGTTGGAGTGGAGTTGGGAATGAGAACTCACCCCGTCGCCGCCACCATCTTGACGCCCGGGTGCTAGGATAAATCTGGAAAGAGGGCGGTCGTAGTGTGATGCTGCGTGTGGTGGTGATGGAGGAGAAAGAGGTAGCGAGCAAGCCTGATATGATGTTGATGGAGCGTGAATAGATGAGTAGTGAGAACGGTATGTATCCAAAAAGGAAGACAACCACAACCACCAGCCTTGGAGTAGAGTAGTAACAAGCACAGCACGGGTAAGTATGTGTTTGAATGGCCGATCAAGCCGAATTGAACCGGTCGGTTCAACTAGACTCCGTTCATAAGTAACAACAAACAAATGATATTATTGGTCCAAATCCTAATTCAACATAAAGCAACATTATAAACTATTTTGATCCCGCTTCTTCGGCAAATCCAGGCTAAGCTACCCAGGTAGAGCCGCACTCTGCCAGGTTCTGCCCATCACAGATCACGGGACCTCCACTTTCTCACTCCTCCACTGTTGTTGTTGTTGTTGTTGCTCTCCTCGACCACAGCGCCCACATCCAGGCCGCCATCGCCGATACAGCCACCTCCACCAATGTCCAAGCACCAAGGCCTTTGCAGGCTAGCCTCATGGCACACATCGTCCTTGAGACTAGGTGCCCCATGCATCCCTCGGACCGTCCGCTGCTTGTCCTCCACATCTCGGGCCGCTGCAAGACCCTCCGGACCTCTCCCCAGCGACCCCCTCGCGCCTCCCCCTAAACCGACACCCGCTCCTCAACCTCCCCTCGAACACCGCACAACATCAGCAATCCTCGAGGATGACTATAATACCAAGTCACGGTGGAAGCATGATCCCAATGCGTCCATGGCGAAGTTGAGCCCATATGGTGAGTGGCAGGCGACGAGGATGGTCGTGGTATCGTGGTATGGCAGAAACCGTCTGAATGACAAGAACCCGTGAGCCCGGTATACTTGGAACAGTCCTACTGGTTGTGGGTGCTGTGGGCGCGGAGAGGATTGAGCCTGGGGCTCTAGGCCAGCTCTCACCAGCTAGGCAACTGCTTGGAGGAAGAGGCTCTCTGGACCACGAGCTGCTGTATGTGGCAGCTGTTGAATGTTACCAGCGACAGCTCTGGCCACGCTTCAAATTCTCTGTTGCTGAGCTGTCGCCCCTCTGGAGTTCAAAGTGCGTGCAGTGGTAGCAGGAGAATGGGCTCTGTCCCAACCAACTGCCCGTTTTCCTGCGTTCTGTCCGTCAAACTCAACCCTCCAAGCCGCGCTTCAGCCTGAGTCCCCACTTGGCACTGCTCTGGACTCTTTTGCTGTGCATGCGCTGACAGGCAGCCTACATGTCTGCGAGCTTTCCTCGAATGTGCGCTGTCTCGAAGCAGATGCTCCCCAAGTGTGAGTGCTGCAATGACATAATCCCACGTGGTACCTTCTACCACACCTTTTGTTCGAGTAATTGAATTGTTTCGTCAACTTGTCGCTACATCCTAGAACCGCGAGTGTCGGGGTAACCAGTTGGGTTTTCTGGAAGCGTTAGGATGGGGGTTGCTGCTTTTGCACGCTTGCATGCCGGGAAGGCCACAGAAGGGCCAAGACAGCTATTGTGGCGTGTGCCACGTGGTCGTGGGATCACGAGCTGGCGATGGGTCGAGTCGGAAGCTGTGTGAGGGGCTGTCGCTCTTTGCATTGCCCCCACAGCGCAGCAGAAGGGCTCTAGACAGTGAAGAGATGCGTAATCCGCGTTCCCTGCTCCTCGGAATGAGCAGTGTGGTGCTGGTGATAGTCAACGCCCGGTACGGCCTTGGGGCGATGTGGGGCGGCATAACGTCGCCCTCTATTCAACTGAGATAATATTCGTGCGTAGGGATGCTGTTTTGTCCTCACTGCACTTGGAGCAGAGTGTTGGACGCAAACACGCGGGCAGATTGTGGGAGACGCGCAGCCGGAGGGCTCGGAGTTCCCTCACTTTCTATTACGGTGCGGTAAAGACCCTTTGAGTTGTTTTAGTCGACTACTCTCGCGCATACATTTCTCCCCCGGTGTACGTTGCTCAAGATGAGCAGTCAAGCACCCCAAGAACCTATCCTTGGCGCCCTGCAGACGCTCTCATGCGATTTGCGGCAACGTCGGGGGGATCGGTGGTCGGGGTGGCGAAACTCGACGATACCGAAACATACTTTTGGTCCAACCGTATTGCCGGATGGACAAGCGGTGTCCCACGGGCATGGAATTGTGCTCTTGAGAGTATCCCGAGTCGACTGGGAGCCATCCCGGGCATGGGGGTCTTGGCATGGTGCACAGGCGGGAGTCGGGGGATCTTCAAGAATGGCGTGGCTCAAGTGGCTGGGGAGCACCTCGGTGGCCCTGCCCCAGCGGCCCTACAGTGTTTACCGCCTGTCACTCGCTACTGCGCCACCTTGAGGCATCTCTTACCGCTTTATAAGAGCTGCTGCCTTGATGGAGCGGCAACGGCGGGTACTCGAACGGTCTCGAGCGGATTGTTGTTTGTTTGCTTCCGAAATTTGCTTCCGCTCCCGATTGAGGTCCACCATATGTAGTTCTCCTGGCGAGTTTTGCTCTCATATCTGCTCAAGACAAGGAATTCACTCTCAATGACAGTCCAGCTGACACGCAGCCTTCATGCTCAAGCTCAAAGCCGCCCTGGTGGACGACGAGGGATCGCTTGCCCTCTTCCCCGACGAGGTCCAACATGGCAAGTTTGTCCCCGCCAAATCGGGCATGTCCATGTACTGCGCCTTGCACCCGAAGGCAATCCGGTCGTTGTTGAACAAGAAAGGTAGGTTCCCGAACTCGCGAGAGTGCAAGTGGAGCGGGCCGTCGAGGAGAACTATCGCATAACAGCAGTGAGGAGCTGGTGTTATTACTCCGAGATTTAGCCGTGCCGTGATGCTCAGCGTAGCGACCGCTATCACGCATGCACGCTGACACTCAGGCCCGCACGTGTGGAACAAGATCAACATTGATCCCTCGGCAATCATCCCCTCCACCCTCCCGGCCATGGTGGAGGACATGCTGGGCAAGCGGGTAGTGCAGGAGCTCGACGTGGCGCGGCGCATCATCTCGGCGATTCCCAAGGCGCACGCTGGGTCTCCGTTTCTCCGCCCTTTGACCAAGGAGCAGGCCGCAGCTCTCCGGCAGGACCTTCTGCCGACGTACGACGACGCGACCGTCATCGCCGTCCTCGACACGGGACTCCGCGACCACCTCCCCGCGACACTGCTCGCCATCAACCCGCAGACAGACGCCGACGTGCCCGTCTTCCCCCTCAAGCTGGCCGCACACGCGCCCGAGGCCGTGGCGCACGTCCGCTCCATTGTCGCCCTCGAGCGCCGGCGGGCAGTCACAGACTCAGTGCTGGCAGCAGAGGAGGACACGAAGGAGCGCGTCGCGGCCCGCGCGGCAGCAGAGGGCGTGTCAAAGTACGAGGCGGGCACGGAGATGGTGGCCGAATCCGACTTTCTGCTCCCGCAGGCCGAGATCGACGCGTCCGTCGACGGCCTCGAGGCCCACCGCGCCGACGAGGAGGCGCGCTTCGTCGCTGTCGTCGTGCCCCGCGATGTCCCCGAGCAGTGGCGCACCGTCGGCGTGCCCCTTGTCGTCGCCCTGCTCCGCGTGGCGCTGTACCACGGCAACGGGTGGATGGAGGAGCTGCAGCCTGCGAGCGAGTAAAGGTCAGTCAGAATGGGTGGTGGGTGTGAACTATTTGAGTGTGACATCTTACATGGGAATGCCACGTCAATTGATGTAAAAGTCGAGATTCCTGATCTTTGAAGCCTCCAAGCAGTTAGCCAGCAGGGGAAGATTGTAAACAAGAGTGTTACATGAACTACTGAAGGAAAAGAAACTGATTCATAAGGAAAAGTGTACAAGAACTTGCAACCCATAGACTTGCTCTCCTCAATACTGATATGCTACACACAGAACCGCTTGGCTGGCGGGGCACCCATCACACCCGGCAGTGCGGGCGAAGGGAGGTTTGAGTCAACTCCAGTGGCAAAAGATTCAATTTCAGAAAAGGCGTTGAGATGTCCCCGGTGTGCAGTGTCGGTTGGAGAGGTCTCAGTGACAGTGATGGGATTTGAGGCCGTGGAGGGGACCAGCACCCTTGTGCTTGAAAACGGACGCATAGAGTTGCTTGAAGCTGTGGTTGTGGGAGTACTAGAAGGAGACTGGGAAGATTGGGGAACCTTTGGGGACATCAAGTCGGGGAAAAACATCCCGCTCAGGTCTCGACGACGGGAGCTGCGCCGAACGAGCTGACCATCCTCATCGGCGTCCACTGTTCCGAAGAGCGGCGGGGCAGTCTGTATTGGGGTCGGTTGCTCGTCGTCTTCCGCATACGCCCACCATGTACGTTTCTTGTGCCTTGAAGGTGGCCGCGTCGAGGATTTGCTGGGTTCATCCTGCGCCACAAAATTGACGTCGTCGCTGGCCTGCACCGCTTCAACGACCTCGCGGTGGGTTTCACTGGGGGTCGACTCGACGGTGGGTTTCGTGAGGTAGCGAGCGAAAGCTTTTTGGAGTCTGGAGAATGGTAAGGAGGGTTGGGTTTCTCGTTCGTGGGTGGAAAGGTCGCCGGGAGGTGTTGTTTTGCCTTGCTCGGAGATGTTGCTGATGCACTGATATTTTGTGGAGTAGTTGTCATCGATGCCGTCGTCAGAGGGATGGTGGGGGCTGTCGGCGTTGGTGAGCCCGCTGAGCAGACCAGGAAGGTCGTAGCACTTAGGGGAGCTCTGGGTATCCGTGTAGATTTCCTCGAGTGCCGGGCCTCCTAAGGCCATATGGATATGAGCGAGGACATGGTCGACAGCGGTGTCATTATTGGCGATATCTTTTTCGAGAAAGAGGGCGTGCACTATGTTCTCGTTGAAATGGTGCAGGTTGACGTGAACACCATCCTCAGAGTCTACGGCGAGGACATACCCGGTCGTCTCCAGAGCAGGCATTCCTTTGATGTAGTCGACCTCAGACATGTCAACATCGATATCGAGTGGAACAACCTCGAGTGGTGTGTTGTCAACCTCGCGCGTGGCCACAACATCCTCGTTCGGTGGGGCGGTGCGTGCGATATTGATGTCCAAGTCCTCTGCCCTGTCGCTCTTTTCCGACGTGGTGCCCTTCCTGTCAGGAGTGCCACCCTGAACGTTAACAGCTGCCACATTCATGTCTTCTCAATCCTTACCTCATGAAAATCGGGGCCAAGCGTGGCCACGCAAGCGTCTGCGGTACAGTTGTGCGCGCCCAAGAGCTTCTGGGGGGGCACGGCAGAGGTCTTGGCGGAACGTTCAGCTGCGAGGATGGCCTCGGCACTGTCCCGCTCCTGCATGACCTCAAGGAGCTGGGAGGTGTGTGCAGCATAATCCCGAGAGGCAGCTTCGGCGAGGGCACGAGTGTGGAACTCATTCCAGACGCGCTGAGCGACAAAAGCCATCTTGGAAAGCTCTAGCTGGGCGTTCAGTCTAGCGACGGCATTCGTGTGTATGGCGGTGAGATCGGAGACTGCTCGACAGGAGTTGTTCCTTGTAGGCATTAGCTACTTTGCAATCGCACGGTCTGCCTACTCACACAAAGTTTGTCTTTGCTTTAGTCTCGGCCTCCAAAAACCTCAGCCTCCTCACTTGTCCAGTGATGATGCAGTTCCCATCCACAATTTTGGCCTTCAGTGCCGCCTGGTCGGCGACGTACCTCCGTTCTCGCTCCTCGTAGGCCGCATAGCGGCGAGCGTGCTCGGCGTCTGCCTTCCGCTGTCGCTCTTCCGAGGCTGCACGCTCCTGCTGGATGGCCTTACCCACAGTCTCGTTGATAAACTGGGTGAAGTTGTTGTGTTGAAGGGCAGAAAAAGCGGCGGCAGCTTGAGCGACCTCCGTGTTTGTACCCGCAGAGACTGGTGCAGTAGCTGTGAAGGTACAGGTGGGTCCGCGGGGGGCGGGGATGGATGTAGAGGGAGTCGGCTGTGTATTTGCCTCAGAGCTATCCTTGTGCGTGGGGAGGGTGGTCACGTGGGACTGGCGATTGTCATTAGGATCGGTAGGGGTGGTCCGAGCGTCAGAAAAGGACCCTTGAGGAGCAATTCCAGCGGCAAACGCGGCCAAAGCAGAAAATTGAGTAGACGAAGCCTGCTGAAGGGCTGAAGGGTTTGTCGCTGAAAAGCCGGTAGATGGTCGAGGGCCAACCTCGCCTGAACCGGTGGGCGGCCGCCCTGCTGAGTTGCGTGTCTTACTCGAGGGTCGTTGAGAAGCCCAAGAGTTGTTGGGACCGCTCCTTGGGAGCTGGGGAACAAGAGGAATGGCAGGTGTAGCGGTGCCTCCACTCCAGTAGTGGGGTGTTGAGCTCGCGTTGTTCATTCTGCCGGCTTGCTCGGCCGGCCACAGGCTGAGCGGATGTCCGTGTCAAGCGAGGCGCAGCAGCTGATGATATCAGAGGCGCCCCTTGCAGAACGGCAAGCACTCACAGCTAAGAGCAAGAAACAGTCAAAACGAGGATGATGAGATGGAAAAGGACGTATTTTGGGGGCCAAGAACAATAGAAAAGTAATGTAAAAGTGACAGAAGGGCGTTGGGTGACAATGCAATTTCAAGTGGCGGTCCGTGTGGCCTGTGGCGACTAGTACAGTACAACGGGGATCCGTGGGCTCGATCCACACAACTGTGGAATGATTCCGTGATTGCTTCAGCTGGGCGCATTTTCGCAGAATGCTAATCTTGCATGAGCACTGAGCCCTCTCGGAAGAAGTCTAGCGCGGCCACGACTGTTGGCGCTGCTCCGCTCCCACTGTTCGAGAGTGGGCGGTAACCGCCACTTCTGCCTGCTGTGGTTCAGATGTCCGGGAGATGAAAGACCACTCGTGAGATGGCAGGAGTCACCGAATGGACTGGCTCTCAGTACCGTTTTCGCTGCCACAGGATGTCTGGTTCTCTGGGAAGTAGCCATCAGCATGCGCCACGCTTAAGGGGGGTGGGAATCGGAACGGCTCATTGCGTACTCGAGCTGCTTTCTCGAGCCTCTTAAGGTCTCCCCAGCCTCTCAAAGAGGGAGGGGCCTGGGCTGTTTGCTATCTGCACGGCCCCTGCTGAAGCTGGGCTGGTGGTGCCGTCTTTGCCTGGCACATAATCTCCACGCTGTATACATAGTGACAAAATCCAGGTGTCCTGGTCGCTCTGCGAGTCCTCGCTTTAACTGCTAGCTCTAGTCCCATGATTTCGAATACTATAACCTACTCCGGAGGCTGACAACGGCATCTGCCTCTGACATCTGGTCCGAGAGGCGACGATCGGCTCGGCAAGAGTGCCACATGCCTGGATGATCCACAGGCTCAGGCGAGTCTGCCAGTAAGAGCGTCATTGCAGTCTGTAGGGTACTGGTGTATAGCTGTGGACAGGACTAGGGCGGTGTTGCCGATGCGTGGGCAACGATTGAGCCCCGTGATACCTCCGGAACAGGTGTAACTACGTTGAATGATTCTCTACCGGTGGGCGGCAGGAATAAATACCTGTCTGTTGTTGAGCGGCCTGCTCAATATAACATAAAAATACCTAATTACAAGATATCTACCAATCTGTTCACTTGCTACGCGTCTTCTTCTTGGCGGGGGCGCTGAACAAACCGCTGCGGCGGTCCCGTGACCGCTTGGCCTGACGAACGGAGGCTGTCGCAAGAGGTGACCTGGAGGCTGAAGACGGTTGAGCGTTGCTTGTGGACGTCTCTCTAAGGGTGGGGGCGCGATCCTCGGCGGCAATGGGACTGGTGGCACGAGTGTCGGAGGACGAAGCAATAGACGGGCCAGCGTGGGCGGCAGTATCACGCAAAGGTCGTTCTTCGGGGGATAGACGGGAGTTGATGGCAGTAGGTTTGTGAGGGCTCATTTGACTGTGGCGGGAGCTCTGTCGACGTCCCTCTCCCGTCCAAACGCTGCCCGCTATTTCCGGGGCGACATCTATGGGCTCAGGGGAACCTTCAGGCGTCGGCGGCGGTTCCACCCAGTCCTTCCAGCCCTTTCTATATTTTGCTTTACGCTCACGTTCTCTATTCGCCGCAGCCTCCGAGTCGTGTTCGTGAGCAGAGGGATTTGGCGAGGGTGATCCGCCGGTACCGGAAGGTGTGTTGTCGTCGCTGTCGTCTTTGTCGTTATTGATATCTTCGTTGCCACTGTTCTCGTGGGTTTCATTATCGACGTTGCCGCTGTGCTCGTCAACGTCGTTGTCTTCGGCGTGGGCGTCCTTGGCCCCACCCTTGTCGACGACTTGCGCCCCACCTTCCCCATTATCGTAGTCGTTCTCAAGGCCGGGTTCAAAGTCTGGCTCCTCGCCACGACTCTTCGGGTTGTACTCCTCCTCGACGTCGCCACGCTCGTGCTGGGCGCTGGCCTCGTGGGTCGATTCTGCGAAATAAAGATCGTTGTCATTGGAGATGTCGGTTATGCGGTCTGCTGCTTTCCCCAAGGGCCTCGTCGTGTGACGGACAAGGGGAGGGCTGCTGCTATCATCGGTGGCGGCGCTGCCGTTACCCTTTAGAGGCTCGAGCTCCTGTTCGAGAGCAGTGGCACGGTCACCGGCGGATTGTGCGGCTGTCATATGCCGTTCAATGTTTGACGCTTTCTGCTCAATCCGGTTGGCGAGATCGCTGAATGTTCGAATCATGTCGTCCATCCTCTCCTCGAGAGCAGCCGAACGGTCGCACCAGGATTGTATTGCAGCTTCTTGCCGTGCCAGTTGTGCCTCGTACTGCTCAATGTCCTTGCTGAGAGCGATATTCTGGGCAGTGATGTCGGCCTTCTGCTGCTGGAGAGCAGCGGCACGCTCGCGCGCAGAGTCCGTGACAGAATGCTGCCCTCCCAGCTCAGCCCTGTACGTTTCAACGACCGTGACATTCTGCTGAGTGATGGTGTTCTTCTCCTTCTGGAGAGTAGCCACACGGTTCCGCGCAGATTGTATTGCAGCTTTCTGTAGTGCCAGCTCTGCCTCGTACTGCTTAACGACGTCCTTCCCGAGAGCGATATAGTGCGCAGTGATGTCGTCCTTCTCCTGCTCGAGAGCGGCCACCCGGTCAGAGGCGGTCCGTGCGGCTATTTTCTGTCGCTCAGACTCTGAGGCATGCCGCCGTGTGGCAGCTTTCTGCCATACCAGATCTGTCTCAAACCGTTCCTTGTCCTTGATGAGAGCGATATTCTGCGCAGCGATGTCGTCCCTCTCCTGCTTGATAGCAGCGGCACGCTTGCGCGCAGACTGCGCGACAGAACGGTGCCGTTCCAGCTCGGTCTTGTACTGTTCAACGTCCGTGGTGAGAGCGATATTCTGCTGAGTGACGGCGTCGTTCTCCTGCTTGAGAGCTTGGTACAGCTTGATCTCTTCGGCGAGGGCGAGGCACTTCCCGGTGATGTCGTCCTTCTCCAGCTCGAGAGCATTCACATGCTCGGAGGCAGATTGTGCCGCAGCCTCCTGCCGTGCCAGTTCTGCCTCGTACCGTTCAATATCCCTCGTGAGAGCGATATTCTGCGCAGTGATGGTGTCTTTCTCCTGCTCGAGAGCTTCGTACAGCTTAACCTTCTTGGCGAAATCCGCCTCGTACTGTTCGATACCCTTGGTGAGAGCGATGTTCTGTACGGTGATGGCGTCATTCTCCTGTTTGAGAGCCTCGTGCAGATTAACCTTCTTGGCGAGAGCCGCCTCGTACTGTTTAACGTCCTTGGTGAGAGCGATATTTTGTGCAGCGATGGCGTTATTCTCTCGTTTAAGAGCCTCGTACAGGTCCACCTTCTCGGAGAGAGCGATGTTGTCCCGAGTGATGTCGTCCTTCTCTTGCTCGAGAGCAGCGACACGGTCGCGCGCAGACTGCGCGGCAGACCTCTGCCGTTCCAACTCAGCCTCGTGCCGCTTGATCTTTTCGGCAAGGACGGTTTTCTGCCGAGTGATCTCGTCTTTCTGCCGCTCGATCATCTTCTGATAGTTGCGCTCCATTTGTTCCCTTTCGGTCTCAAAGTGTCGCTTCGCTGTCGCCTTGTCGGCTTTCGCCTGGTGGGCCGCCCTTCTTACATGGAGGAGAACATCCACGAAGGACGTGAGTATCCTGGTATCAACCGCAGCAGATCGCATGGCCACTCCCTGTCGAGCCGCGTGCGGAACACAAACTTCCAATATCCAGTCGAGATTATCCTTTTGCTGACCAGCTTGCGCAGCGGAGGCAGTGGGGATAGCCACACCAGGCATTGGGGAAGCCTCATAAGGTGTTGGATGTTCAGAGGGCACTTGGGGCTCCGTGCTCCTCGCCGGGACAGAGTTTGGTTGCGAGGCTCAGGGTGAGGCGATGACATTGTCCGAGGCATTGGCTGGAGCTGCAGCAGTCGGGTGGGCGAGGCTCATGAGCGCGTCCACTGCGCTTTCCTGCTCTTTGGTGGTCCTCGACAAGTTGGAGGCGGGCGAGGCCGAGCCGGGAGAGGCGGGAGCAGTCTGCTGCGAGGAGTCCTTTGCAGCCGCCGCCGGGGCTGAGCAGACAGCGTTCACGGCTGCAGCCACTGCAGTAGCCACCGTAGCGTTATCGATAACGAAGAGGCTGCCAGCCCGGGCATACGGGGGATGCAAGGCGGGCGCAAAAGCGTCCCCGCCCGGAGCGGGAACGACGGCGTTGGCGGAGCTTGGTTGCGTGTTGGCCGAAGCGGGGCGGGGAGGAGCGCCTGCAGTGCTGGCGGGGCAGTCGGCGGGGGAGCTGGAGGAGGAGGAGCCGGAGGAGCCGGAGGAGCCGGAGGAGCCGGAGGGGGGAGCGCCCGGAACCCGACTCGGGGTATTCGCTGTAGCCCACCGCGGCGCCTTGGGCCGCGGGCGGACAATGGGTGGGTCTGCGCAAGCCCGGGGCTCGGGAGCTGCAGGACGGGACGGGCCGGCGCTCCCATTCTGGGGACTGGAAATGTCACACGCGGCTGACGAGGGGCGGAAATCTTTTGCAACGGGGAGAGGCGGACTGCATCGGCGCTGTTGCCCCCAGTATGCAGCTTGTGAGGGCAGACCCGTGCGTTCCCGAAGCGAGGGCGGACGCGAAGGGCCAGGCGATGGTTCACGGGGTGGCGGCAAGCGTTCGCCGCGCAGAGTGTTGTTGCTACTGCCGCCGGGCATCATCCTGTGTTGCGGGGCGCGAGTGTACTCCAGGTCCGAGACGCGGGGATGTGGGCCATGGGGCGGGCGGCGGTCGTGCCGGTGCGGATCGCCGTCGGGGACGTTGAGGGGGTACGGTGGTACAGACGCGCGCCGCCTGTCCGCGTGGGCAGGGGGGCGGGGAGGCAGCATTCAGATCAGCGGGTTGTTTAGAAAAATACGAGGAGGGGAATGGTAGAAGCGGAGAGAGGGGGGTTGGCCATAGCAGTCGGTGAGGAGGACAAAGAACAATGTATGCGATGGTTTGTGTTCTGCTCGCTGTCGCGGCGTCGCTGTGGGTCATTGGTGACCGGAGGCAGGCTGTTGAAGTAAGCCTCAGGAAATGGGCAGGTCTGGGTTGCGTGCCTGAGCCTAGTTCGCGGTTCGATTCTGGTATTCCGCCGAGTGTGTAACTCGCTGGCAGGACGGTCCTCATCTTCTTCACACACACACTGGCACCAGAACATGGCGCCGGTGGCGCAAGACATCACGCCACTCCGCTCACCGGTCGAGATGCCCACCAGGCGCCGGGTTCACCCTGCAGCGACTGCGCGACGAGCACAGGCTCTCTTCTTTCTCATTGCGAGAGCCAAATAGCGAACCGTGCACCGTGGTCAGATCCACAAACCCCCGGTCACCGTCTGTGTGTCACTTTCATGTTCGCATCCTGGCAGGACTGCCACCGCCCTGGGGATAACGTCCTGTATTCTGGACGCCGAACGCCAGTCCCTAGAGGCTTACCGCCTCGTACGGGTACATTGTAACTTGCTTCCCTGTTCAGAGGGCCAAGCGCGGCGCCGACAATGTGCTTCTGAACCCTGTCTCGGAAATGCAGGAAAAAGTGGCATTCTGATCTCTTCTCGTTGTTCGTTCTGTAAGTTCCCCTCCGCTGCCATTTTCTGCTCCAGAACATCCATTGACTCGGATTGCGACCGAGTGGCACGTCACGACAGTGGCACGTCGATCCCCTCCCTGTCCTCTCATTACCGCCACTCCCCGACGATCCCAGCAGCGGTCGGAAAACAATATTACATCTCTACAAGACTCCACTACGTCAGCCTACCACCTGCCCCGTCCACGCCCCCTTCCGCGGCCACGCCCGCGGAAGCCCGGCGCGTGCGCCTGCGGGCGGGGATCGTAGCCCATCGGCCGCACGGGTGGGCGTCCGTAGCCTGCCGGCGGACCTGCAGGCGCAGGCGGGGCATATCCTGCCGGAGCGGGCGGATAGCCAGCACCAGGGCCCGCACTGGGGCCAGCGGCGTACCCCGCCGGCGGGGGCGGGTACTCGCTCTGATACTGCTGCGGGGGCGGGGGCGGGGGCTGGTTGGGCTGGTATCCCTGCGGCGAGTAGCCGCCGTAATTCGGTGATCCCCCGAAGGTTGGCGGCGGCGGGTATGTCGGCGGCGGCGGGCGGGGGGCGAGCACGCCCGCGATGGCGGCGGGGTTGAGGCTCGCCATGAGCGCCTGCAGCTGGAGATTCGGTGCCGGTGCTGCAGGTGCGGGTGGAGGCGGCGGTGAGGGCACATGCGGGCGCTGCTGGGACTGGGACGGGCGGCGCTCGACGGGCGAGCGGCTCGCGCTCTGCCCCTCTCTGCTCGCGATGAAGATGCCGACCATGACGCTGCGGTCTACCTCCGGCAGGGCAAAGCCGTCAATGAGGCTGAAGAGGTCGGGGCGCACGTCTCCGGGACGCAGGGGAACGAGGTAGAGCTCCTTTGCTGCGCCAGGCGGCGGGCGCGCGAAAGGGTGGAACACGCCGTGCCGGTCGCGCTGGGCGTGGAAGTCGACGAGCGCGTCCCATGTCTGTTTTTCTGCGTCGGTGGCAGTGGGCGACGACGAGAAGACGACAGTGACGAGCTCCTTGCTGCGGTCCATCAGCCGGTCGGTGAGGTACTGCAGCGATGTGGCCGTGGGCACGCGGCCGGCGATGGCGATAGTGGGCGAAGCCAGCAGGCGGGAAATAGGCGGCGCGCGGCCGGCAGCGAGGCGGAGGTCGACGGGCGCCGACGCCGGCCCTGCGGCGGGGTTGACCATGCCGCCGTGCCAGAGCACGGGGCGCGCAAGGAACGCGGCCATCTCGGCATCGCTCTTGGGCTGTTCGCGCGGCCCGTCCTCGTCGTCGAGCGCGGAATAGTCAATGTCCTCATGCACGATGTGGCTGAGGTCGATGCCCTCGTCGAGGTCCATCTCCTCGTCGATGGGCGTCGGCAAGGCCGCCTCCCCGCCCCCGCCCCACGCGGAATTCAGCTCGACGGTGCGTTTCAGCGGCGACGTGATCGTGATCGTCGAGTCGCGCCGGGGTGTCGGGCGCTGGGGCGTCGTGGGCGACAGCGAGCCCGCGACGGGGGTGAACGACTCGCGGCGCTCGGCGAACGATTCCCGCCGCGGGGGCGGCGACAGCGACTCGTCGTCGTCGCTCTGCATCCCGAGCTCGCGCCGCCGCTCCCGCTCCTCCTGCCGCTGCAGCTCGCTCACAGTGTCGTCGTCGAGGTTCTCGAGCCCGTCGCGCCCGGCGACGACGCGTTGGACGTTTTCCTTGATCTTCACAGTCTGCCGCAGCGACTCCTTCTCGGCCGCCTCGATGATCGCGAGCTGGGCCTCGGTCGCGAGCTCCGCACTGCTGAGCAGCGCCACCTTGGCGGGCGACAGGGTGCCATCGACAATGGCATTGCGCAGCTCGGCACGCACGTCGCCCACGCGCGACAGCGCGCCGTGCAGCATGTTGAACTGCCCCTTGTACCGTCCGCCCGCGACCTCCTTGCCCTTTATCGTCTCCTTGAAGTGCGAGTACAGCGCCGCCTCGACTTGCGCGCCGTACGTCTCCGACTCAGCCGGCGTCATTTTGTCCTCGCCAAAGATGCCGCGGATAGCAACGCCCATCTTGTCAGACACATACTTGCGCGCAGGCGGGAGCTGGCCGGCGGGTGTGGGTCCCTGGGTTGAAGACGAAGAGATGGGCGTCTTGGATACTGGTGTCTTCGGGGTCTTTGGCGCCGGCTTGGATCCAGAGGCCTTGGGCGACGGAATGGTGATGGGCGCGGGAGCGGGGGCCTTGCGCTGGGGCCGTTTCCGTACCGCCCTGGAGGATTCCTCGTCCGATTCGGCGTCGGAAATGGCGGCGTCCGAGGCGGAGCCTTCCGAGGCGGAGCCTTCGCTCTCGGATGCAGCCTCCTCCTCCTCCTCCCCATTCTCTTCCTCCTTCTCTTCCTCCTTCTCTTCCTCCTTCTCCTCTTTCTTCTCCTCCTCTTCCCTCACGGCATCAGGCTCCGTGCCGTCAGCATCCTCCGCGTCCGCGGGAGCAGCTGCCTTGCCCTTGCCCTTGTTCTTGGCGGCCCTGGGCGCAGCCTTGGTCGCAGCCGTGGGTTTCGGCGCGGCGCGTCTTGTCTGCCTGTCAGCATTGCAATGTATACTGAGACGTAC
This sequence comes from Apiotrichum gracile, assembly GCA_001600335.1. Lineage (NCBI taxonomy): Eukaryota > Fungi > Basidiomycota > Tremellomycetes > Trichosporonales > Trichosporonaceae > Apiotrichum > Apiotrichum gracile. Next base: position 3,274,430 of record BCJO01000004.1, on the reverse strand, counting down.
TGCCGCGCGTCTTGTGCGTCCCTTCGCCTGTACCTCAGGCTCTGGCTCGGTCATCTCGACGTCTTCAGTGGGTTCGGTAGTTTCGGGGGATTTGGCGTCGGTAGCTTCGACGGCATCGGGGGCGGCGGCTTCGGTGGTGGGGTCATCGGGAGCATCTGTCTGTCAGCGTTGATCATGTACCTGGTGTGAGGGAGTCGAGGTGTGGGTCGAGGTGTGGCAAGTGGTATGACAGGTGGTGTGGCAGGTGGTGCGGCAAGTAGTGGCAGTGGCAGTTGGGTGTGCAAGTACTGTGGGAGATGGATATCGACGAGGATGGTACAAGTGCTGGTCTGCGGGCCACGCCAAACACGACATCTACATACATGACAAGGGCAGGAGGTAGCAAGACGGGAGACACGAGGATGGGGCACGGGCACGGAGATCGACATGGTGACACCGTAGGCGCTTGTTTGACCGACCGCCCAGATGGTACCCGTCTATCCCCCACAGCCCGCACCTCCACACTGACAGTGCAAGGGCATCGACGCCGTGCTGCCGTTCCAACGCGAGGCGCCACAGCCCCGCTGTCTATTGGCCGCTGGCTGGATCGGCTGGGACGCAATTGCCAGATCGCCATGGGGTCCGGCGATCTGGCAATGTCTGCGGGGCGACGGGCGCCGAGTCGTATCGCACCCTGCTGGTCCCAGGTCGTGTGAAGCCGGGCCCGCGCCCCGCCACAAGTCAGAGTGCTCGGTCTCCACAGTTCTGCTAGACAACATCCCGCCACTGCAGATCCATTACCCGTTGCCCGTGTCCATGGCCCGCAGCCACCTGGCTCACAGTAGCAGCATCAATAGCGCAACAAATGTTTCCCTTTTGACCTGCCACGCCTTCCCCCGGCACCACCCGCCAAACCACTCCCAACGCGCCACCCGCCAACGCCACGACTGGTCTGCGCACCACCGCCAATGGCGAGAAGGAGAGCTTGAGGCATCGCGTGCGTCTGAATCTACAACTATGGTGCAAGAGTGTGTCGATAGTAGGAAGGTCTGGTTGCATTGCGCAAAAGAAGAGCACTTACACGTCGTCGTCTTGCCCGTGCGCTCGGCACAGCTCGCGCACACGTACTCGTCTTCCTGGGTTAGATTCCGACATCTCGTGGATACGCACGGATACGCTCCGCCTCGTCCTCGGCGACATCGACACAGCCAAAGTGGAACCAGTCCTTGCACTCGCCGCACTGGATCATCGGGCCCTCGCGCGTCTCGTGGCACGTGCAGTACTTGCTCTTGCGCCGTTTCTTTGCCGCGGCGGCATCTCCGGCAGCGCGCCGCTTGCCCTTTGCGGGTTCGGGTTCCGCAGCGACCTCGGTCCCGGTCTCGGCCGTAGTTTCCTCCGCGCCTTCCTCCGCCTTCTCATCCGCCGCAGGTTTGCTCTCCGTGGCAGACTCCCGCTGCTTCCGGGTGGCCTGGAGGAGCGTCTCGGTGCGCTCGCTCTCGAGGGCCCGTGCCGACTTGTTCCGCACGCGCGTCGACGCGCGAGTTGCCGGAGCCGGAGTCGGTGCTTGTGCCGCAGCGCTAGGCCCGTCCTCCGCGGGGGTATCTGTGGTCGTCATCGTTAGTTGTTCGAATGTAGATGGATGAGTGATGGTATGGACAACGCGAGAGTTGGTGGGCTGCTTCGACTCGGTTAATGCTGGGGAGCAATGCGGCTGAACTTTGTTGTTCGGGCGGCAAATGCGGGATCAAATTCGTGGTGCACGTGAGTCTCAGTCCGGGGTTCCTAAATGTTCTACACGTCATTTATCAGTGGCCTGTCTGTGGCAGTGGCACTTCGATGCGACAAGCATGACAGAGAAGGACCAAGGTTGCTCCTGCCTAACGGTGCTAGGTAAGACGCATAGCGTATCTGCGTGAAGCACATATAAAGCTTTACAGACATACACAGTCATCGCGTTTCAAGGGAGCCCCATGCAGCTTTACTTCAGTGCATCTAAATTGCGTGACATCCGTCTAGTAGTACAACACAAGTCTATCAAGTGTGCGTCGACCGCGTAATCTTCAGCGCCATGGGAGTCACCGGGGTGGCATTAACGCTGCCCGCGACAGCAATGGGCACCTCGGCGATCGCCCGGCGGAGCGCAGCGCCGGTGTCGTCGATGGAATGGAGGAAACGCAGCAGCTCCTTGCACAGCTGTGTCTCCTTGGCCTCGATCGCGAGGCGGATGAGGCGCACCGTGTCCGCCGCGTCGTCGGCTTCCTCCAGTGTGTGCATGACCAGCAGGTACGATGCGGCCGTGCGCAGTTCGCCTGCTTGGATGCAGCGCTCGTACAGGTCGCGAGGGCGGCCGACGACGTCAAACAGTATTCCCCAGTGCTCGAGCTCTGTCTTACGCGCGCAGCCCACGACCACGTCGAGGGATTCGGGAAAGTTCTCGAGGAAATTGGCTACCAGTGAGAGTGTCCGTGTTGCGCCGCCGGGGGAAGATCCGCTAGACTGCGAAGACCGCTTGGCGTCGACAGTGTCCTCCAGGACAGAGTGGAGGAGGACCTCGAGTGAATGTCCAAAGTAGACAAGATTCTGGTAGTTTGCACTCAGAGTCATGGCATGCTTGAGCCGTCCGGCATCAAGGTGGTACCGCAGGAATTGCGGCAAAAAGAGGTTGGTCGACGTCTGAATCTTGAACAGAGCAAACGGCAGCGAGCGGGTAGACGTCTCGTAGTCTACTCCGATAATGATTCCCTTGTCCATGAGGATTGCTGGGGTGTCAGCTATTGGGTCACACATGCTAGCTCACAAAGAGGGTAGAAGTCGAGCCTCAAGTTGATGCTCTCCTTGACATTCTCGTATGTATCCAGGTCCTGGTCCACCCGCGTCGCTTCAATTGTCAATGCGTCGAGCCAGACACGCATGCCTCGCCCATCGTATCCCCAGAGCGAGTTCTCCAGGGTCCCAACGCCGTGCAAGTGGGTCCAATAGGTCTCAATGCGGTCCGCAAGCACCTGCATGTCGTAACGGACCTCATCGGTGCCCGCACGTCTCGGGCGGAGTAGAACGAGGCGTCCGTCGACCAGGAAGATGATCGTCGCAACAATGAGGTCATCGGCTGGGTCTCCAAGTCGCTTCTGTGCCTCGGGAATCATCCAGGATAGAGCTCGGACGCGGAAAGGAATGGTAATGAGACCACGGAAGGACATGCTGCCACACAGCTGGATCCTGATGCTCTCGCGAGTTGGGAGGATGACAAAGTGGTACAGCATACTGTCGGCGGTGTATACCAGCAGGGAGTTGTCCAGAAGCGTCATGACGAGCACGGGTGAAGGTACTGATTGCGAGTGCAGAACATTCGTATCGCTGAGATCAAGATCACGAGAGTAGAGTCGGATCTGAGAGTTAGATTGTCCTGTTAAATATAACTCACCTGGTACTTTTTGTCCACTTCTACAGCCACGATGAGGACGTGGTGGAACCAGAGCAGACCACCACGAACAGTGAACCCCCGTTCCTCGCGTTCATGTTCAAACAACTTCCAGCGTCCGGAGGTGGCAGAGTAGTGCGTCAGTCCACGACGGCCCGCCACGGCGATAAACCTTCCGTCTGACGAGATAGAGGCATATCGTATGGGCCAGTTGGTCGCAATGTACACGTTCGGAATATGAATATGCTGCCAGACATCCGACTCGGGGTTGATGACGCTCATGTCGGGCTGGTCGGCACCACGGTACACCAGTACTCGATCGTCCATCTGCAAGAACGCATATCGCGTGTTGTCTGGCGACAGCTGGCCAGTTGTGGCGCTCTTGACAAACGGCATGGCGTAAAACCGCGTGCTCTCATCAGGCACCTGCATGAAGAGGTCAAGGTTCCCAGGTGACCAGAAGAGGTTTGCAACGCCATCCATGAACGTGTCGGACTGCGGTTCCTCGGCATCACTGTCCTGAGACGCCACACCCCACCCATTCAAGCGGCCGCCCATGCTCCACACTGCCCATCCCCGCTCGTATCCCACTGCGAGGGCGTATCCGTCTGATGTCCACGACATTGACGTCACAGCACCGGGGGAAACTCGCAAGTTGGCAGAGTGCTTGAGGTTGAGCAGATGGGAGAAGCGTACAGGGTGAGGATAAGGTGGAAGGATTAGGACTTCGACTTTGCCACTGGCGGTCAGCTGATGTCATGAGACTCAGTGTGCTTACCTCTCTGTGCCGACGGCGACCAGTCCTAGCCGCCCATTCACCGAGACCTCGGTAGCCTTGTCGACCTGCGCATCACTCGTGGTGGACTCGGTCGAAACCGACAAGGCTGCCATGCCGGCCCTCAACCCATCCAGGGCCGGTGGTGGATAGGCTAGCTGCCCACGCCACTTGCTATCACTGCTAGCCAGGGCCGTCGTGATTTGTTTTTGCTGCGAGCCCTGACGTGCCATCTGATATGGTCAGGAACGTAGCCGCTCAGGATTGCACTTGCCTCTGTCCGCAAGAGCTCGATTTGGTGTGCGGCGTACATGATGTACACTTCGCCGCTGTCTGTGAGCAGCGAATAGGTGACCGGTATTCCTGTGACTCTTGTAGCTGTCATTGTTGTTGGGATCGGTATCCGCTCTGATGGCTGTTAGAAGAAAGTCGGGCAGTCAGAAGCACTCACCTGTCTGATCCATCCAGTCCTTGGCCTTGCTCAGGTCCCATAGGTCGCACTCAACCTGCTCCTCCGACTCGCCGTCCAGTGGTAATGGCGGGAAGTGAGATCCCGGGGGCGTAATCAGTTGAGCAGGAATGGGATATGGGACCGTGAGGAGAGCCGGAGGATGTTGAAGCGTGAGCAGCAGGTGGTGCTGTTGTGGGAGCACACTGCGGCACCCGCCCATCGCGAACGCAGTCCCTTGAGCTTTCAGCTCCCAGCCCATCAGCAGCTCGCCCTCGCCTGGACCGACTCCAGCGGATTGCGCAGGTGTATTGGCGCTCTCATACGAGGGGAGAGATGTCGGAAGCAGTTGGTATATCAACAAATGTGACGTTGTAGTCTGATATGGTCAGCCTGGTCGGGATGGACGTAACTTGCCAGAATTATGAGGCTGCGGCCATCGACAGCCCAGAACAGGTCGGCATTAGCTCCCCATCGTTGTATGCTCTGTTTTGATCGTTCGACAGCTGCTTGCAGCACGGTGGGCTAGATTGATTGTCAGCTGGCAGTCTCCCAGAGCTCACGGGTACTCACTCTGACATCCCATATGCCTATACATGATGGTGTCAAGGTCGCGAATAGGTTTCCTCGTTTACTGTTGACAATCTTGATGATGGGGTCATTTCCTAGAGGCTGCGGTACTGCTAGTATTCTTGCTGCTGATGTTGGCCAGTACATGGCGGCCGTTGATGTTGAATGATTATAAGGATGAGAATGATGAGAACGATGAGAACGATGAGCAACAACAACAACAAAGCAATCTAATGTGATGAAACCTCTCTCGCTCTCGCGCGTCGCCGATCCCTAGTGCCCAGACTGGCCGACCACGTATTTGCATGCCTGGGCTGGGTAAAGAGCGGGGCTCCATCCCATCTACTGTATGTACTGTACACCAGAGCCGGCTTGGTGAGCATTTGCTATGAGCTTATTAAATATAATAGTCAGAATCAAAGGTTAATCCTAACTATTAGTGACGTAAGGGGGTTTCAAATGCCGGAGACTAATAGGCACATGCCAACGTGGAATTGATCCCGTCCGTCTCCACCACCGTACACACGACGCCCATCCACGCGCGTGCAGTTGAATGAATGACGTTTCTGAAAAGAAGTGTGGGTGACAACAAACCCATCGCCCTGGCTGGGAGCTCTCAGAGTGCGCCAGCTGGGCTTAGCTCCTTTTTCATCGATCATCTATCCGTCGTTCTCATCTCTGGGCTACATCGCATCTCGCTCCATCTCTCCATCTCTCTCCATTTCTCATCTTTCTTCACTTCTTCATCTTTTATAACATATCCCACCTCCGTCTCTCTTTAATCAATCCTCTGGATCAGCAACAAATCTCATTCGCCAACGATGAGCAAAAACAAATCAAGGCACTCTGAGCCGGTGCGATCCGCCAGCGGCAGGAGCATCCCTCGTACAGGCTCGGCCACACCCACCTCTGGAGGCAAGGCGAGCCCCAAGTTCTACGTGTGTATTGCGTACTGCTGCATGGCGATGCTAACGTGCTCAGGATGGCCCAACCGTTCGTCGTTCTGAGAAGGAGCCCGCCGTGGTAAAGAAGGAGGTTCCTTCGGTGAGTCGTGCGCGCAATCGGATTCTGCACCATCGCGCCCGCTACTTAGAACTAACTTCTTCTAGCAGGCACTCGTGAAGACAAACCGCAAAGCGAAGCGCCGCTCTGCTGGCCCTTGGGCCATTGTCACCTTTGTTCCCTTCCTCCTCTTCTTCTCCCTCTTCTCCACCGTTTTGTGCCCTCCGCCGAACACCCAGCCGTCCAGCTTTGCTCGTTCGGCTCTTGGAGCCATTGGTCTCGGAAACTCCAAGACTCACTCGACGCTCCACGAGACGCTGTGCTACCCTGCCAACGTCTACCACGAGAATGTCCTTGAGCCGTATGTCTACCCGGTGATTGCGGATGTCCAGAACAAGATCCAGTCGCACCCCGTGTACAAGCAAAGGGTCGAGCCCGGTTACAACCTCGTCAAGGGTACGACTCTGCGTGTCTGGAACGGACCGGTCAAGCCGGTTGTCAACCGCATCGCACGGGGCGCGCGCAAGTTCTACCTGATTCACATCCAGCCCCGTCTCCCCTACATCCGTGCCAAGTTCACCGAGGCGACTGCCCCCATCACTCTTCGCGTCAAGGCCCAGTACAACAAGCACCTGGCCAAGCACGTCAAGGTCGCTAAGAAACAGTCTTGCGCGTTCTACAAGCAGGTTAAGGCTGCCTACCGCGACGTCGCCGCCCACCCCCTCACCCACCAGGCTGGCAAGCAGTCGCAGCACGCTTTCCGCCTCGGCAAGCAGCAGGCCCACAAGGCCTACGTTTTCAGCAAGCCCCATGCTATCAACGCCTGGGACTTCAGCGCTCACCACGGCCGTCACACTATCCTACCCCGTCTTGTCCAGTCTATCGAAGTTGCTTTCCAGCTGATTTCCAACGTCCTCAATGTTGGCAAGAGGTGAGTTTGTCGACGTTGCACACACTGACCATTAGGGAAGCGCACAAGCTCTACAAGGCGCACGCCGCCGAGCACCTTGACCCCTACCTGCACAAGGCATGTGCCGTCGTCAAGCCCTACAAGAACGCTTTCGACCAGAAGATCTACATCCCTCACATTAAGCCTCTGATCGCTTCGTATCTCCCCGCCGCTCCCGTAGCCCAGAAGTCGTTCTGGTCTTACGTGTCGGACTGGGCTCCCGCTGCTGGCACCAACAACGTTCAGGACCGTGGCCAGAAGATCTTCAACGCCGAGAAGAAGAAGGCCGAGAAGAAGCCCGTTACCGAGCAGGTCAAGGAGAAGGTTGAGCAGGTCAAGGAGAAGGTCGTCAAGGTCAAGGAGGAGGTTGAGAAGAAGGTGGAGAAGGACGTCAAGAAGGTGGAGAAGGAGGCCAAGAAGGTGGAGAAGGACGTCAAGCAGGCTGAGAAGAAGGTCGAGAAGAAGGCTGAGAAGGTCAAGGTCAAGACCGAGTCCACCACTTTGGCCTCCGAGACCAAGACTGCCAGCCCCTCTCCTTCTGCCACCGCCTCCGCTGAGGCCGAGAAGGACCACAAGGCCGAGATCGTCGCTGCTCTCGCCGACCTGAAGAAGCAGGTCGACTTCCAGGCCAAGGCTGGCTTTGGTCGCGTTTCGAGCGAGGTAAGCACCCTTACTACTGAATGTCGACTAACGTGCTCAGATCATCAAGGAGGGCGAGCACTTCCTCGAGCTCCTTCCCGAGATGGCCGAGATTGGCCGTACGAACCTCGACCGCGAGATGAAGCGCATGATCACCGGTCTTGACCGCCTCTACTCCAACTCCAAGCAGCTCACCCGTGGACAGGTCTCCGAGTCCATCGACATGTCTGACAAGAAGGTTGCCGTTCAGCACAAGCAGGCCCGCAACGGTATTATCACCACTAGGGACCGTCTCAAGGAGAAGGTTGAGCCTGCCGTCAAGGCTGCTCAGAGCGAGCTCGACAAGATTCTCGGTGCCGAGTACACGGCTCTTGGCAAGAAGGTAAGAACCACACATGTGTTCATGTCTGACATTCAGATGTCCATAGTCGATGGCGTCACCAACAAGGAGTGGGACGCGTACAAGGCTCTCAAGAAGGGTAGGTGACACCACTGTTTCACAGGACCAAGGCTGACGTCATGCAGAGGTCGACTCTTGGAAGGCCAAGTACGCCGAGCTTCCCCAGAAGCCTACCACCAAGGCTCTCAAGGACATGGCCAGCAGCGTTCAGGGCAAGGCCGCTGAGGTCACGACTGAGTTTGACGAGCTGTACGAGGGCTTCCGCATCTCCCAGAACAACCTGAAGAAGGTCGCCCTCGAGCGCATCGCCGCCCGTGAGGCTGTCGAGAAGGACCAGAAGGAGGCCCCCGTCCGTGCCGGCGGCAACGCCAAGAGGGCACAGTCTGCCGACAATGGCCGCGTCAGCATCCAGCCCATCAAGGACGAGGGTGTCAACAACGTCCAGGACGGTGCCCCGATCATTGGCAAGGACAAGGTGCAGGTCGAGGAGGCCCTGAAGAAGGCCGAGCGCGTCCCCGAGGCGGAGAAGGCGAAGATTACAGCAAAGCCTGAGCTTTAAGCAGTAGTACATTAGTGTCCATCGGATCGATTTAGAGAACTTATGCGACCTTGGATTGCAGCTGTCACGGTTCGAGTCTCCGGCTGCATACTGCAGTGAACATCTCAAAACAAGTGTACAAGTAAGGCCTAGGGAAGTATGGCACCAGTGGCCGTCAGCCATGAACAGACACTGTACGCACTCAACATTGTGCGCGCCACGCCCAGTACTAACCAGCATGACCAGCATGCCAGCCAGTGCCACGCAACAGCGGCATTATACGGGGCTACGCTTGCCATGTGGCAACTCCTTACATAATCACCCTCCATTGATTCCAGGGTTGGATCGTCATGAACCATGGAAAGCGGGATCAAATTGTCCCAGCCCCGCCAGCGCGCCAGTCCACCTCGTCACGTCGACATGGACACGCTGGCTGGAACCTGGCTGGCTGGCTGGCGGCACTGCGGTGAGCTGGCCGCACGTTCAGGCATCGACACCATCATCATCATCCTCAACACCATCACCGACACATTCTTGCCCCTACCCCCGTCCCTCCCCCACTCGCCGACGACCTCTCCGACAGCGTACTGCCCACCCACTGGCCGTACCCACTCTCGTCGAACGTCCCTCCCGTCCCACCCTTCCCCAAAACGCCAGCGGTAGCTGGTTGATTCCCTCCACTCGAACACTACGCGCGCGCGGTCGGGGTCAAGATGCAGATGCTCACAAAGGTAGGGTGTGCTGTGGATGATGGTGGCTGACAGCGCAGTTTGAGAGCAAGAGCCCGCGGGTCAAGGCGATTGCGTTCCGTGAGTTGTTGAGCTGCTAGCGAGCTGCGCGACATGTCACCTCCTGTCCCGCTTGCAATGCGCAGCTTCCAAGGGTGTCTCTTGCACACCGTGCTGACCTCCCAGACCCCAAGACGCCACTCCTTGCTGCTGCCCTTCACAATGGAACAATCCAGCTGTGGAACTACCAGATGGGAACGCTTGTTGACCGATATGACGAACACGATGGTGAGTAGAGCTCATCCCTACCGACATCTAACAACAGGCCCTGTCCGTGGTATCTGCTTCCACCCTACGCAGCCCATCTTCTGTTCCGGTGGTGACGACTACAAGATCAAGGTGTGGAACTACAAGCAGCGCAAGTGCCTGTTCACCCTCACTGGACATCTCGACTACATCCGCACCGTCTTCTTCCACCACGAGTACCCCTGGATCATCTCGGCCTCGGATGACCAGACCATCCGTATCTGGAACTGGCAGTCGCGCACATGTATCGCCATCCTCACCGGACACAACCACTACATTATGTGCGCCCAGTTCCACCCCTGGGACGACCTTGTGGTCTCGGCCTCGATGGACTTGACAGTTCGTGTCTGGGACATTTCCGGTCTCCGCAAGAAGAACCAGGCGCACCAGGCCCCCATGTCGTTTGAGGAGCAGGTCGTCCGCGCCAACCAGGGACAGGCCGATCTCTTTGGCAACACGGATGCTGTCGTCAAGTACGTCCTCGAGGGCCACGACCGCGGAGTCAACTGGGCCGCGTTCCACCCCACCCTTCCCCTCATCGTCTCGTGTGGTGACGATCGCCAGATCAAGCTCTGGCGCATGTCCGAGACCAAGGCGTGGGAGGTTGACAGCTGCCGTGGTCACTTCAACAACGTGTCGATGTGTCTTTTCCACCCTCGCCACGAGCTCATCCTCTCGGCGTCCGAGGACAAGACCATCCGTGTTTGGGACATGACCAAGCGCACTGCCGTCCAGACTTTCCGTCGCGAGCACGACCGCTTCTGGGTTCTCACCGCTCACCCCGAGCTCAACCTGTTCGCTGCCGGCCACGACAATGGTCTCATCGTCTTCAAGCTTGAGCGTGAGCGTCCTGCGTTCTCGCTTTCGGGCAACCAGCTGTTCTACATCAAGGACAAGGTCATCCGTATGGCCGATCTCGCTACTGGCACCAACCAGGGTATCTGCTCTGTCCGCAAGCTCGGCTCGCAGTACATTCAGCCCCGTACTCTCAGCTACAACCCTGCCGAGCGCGCTGTCGTTGTTACCTCGACCTCGGACAATGGCGTTTACGAGCTCATCACCCTCCCCAAGGCCTCGGGACCCGCTGCCGGCGACGGCAAGGACACTCCTTCGGACGGCAAGAAGGGCTCTGGTATCTCGGCTCTTTTTGTCGCCCGCAACCGCATGGCTGTCCTCGACAAGACCAACCAGAACATTGAGATCCGCGACCTGTCCAACTCGCTCACCAAGACGGTCAAGTGCCCCGTTCAGACCAACGAGATCTTCTACGGCGGAACCGCCTCGCTCCTCCTTGCTTCGACCAACTCTGTTGTCCTCTTTGACATCCAGCAGCAGAAGGTTCTCGGCGAGATCACCACTCCCCCGGTCAAGTACGTTGTCTGGAGCAACGACGGCAACATGGTCGCCCTCCTCAGCAAGCACAGTGAGTCCGAGTGGTCTAGCTAGGTGTTCTTTTCCTGAGCTAACGTCAGCCATCACCATTGCCTCCAAGACGCTCGAGCAGACGGCTCTCATCCACGAGACCATCCGCATCAAGTCGGCTGCATGGGACGACAGCGGTATCCTCGTTTACACCACTCTTAACCACATCAAGTACGCTCTTCCCCAGGGTGACAACGGTATCATCAAGACTCTTGACCAGCCCGTCTACCTCACCCGCGTCAAGGGCAAGGTCATCCACTGCCTCGACCGTACTGGCAAGCCCAGGACCATTGCGATCGACCCCACCGAGTACCGCTTCAAGCTCGCGCTTGTCCGTAAGAACTACGACGAGGTCCTCCAGATCATCCGCACGTCCAACCTTGTCGGTCAGAGCATCATCGCCTACCTCCAGAAGAAGGGCTACCCGGAGATTGCTCTCCACTTTATCCAGGACCCCAACACCCGTTTCGACCTGGCCATTGAGTGCGGCAACCTCCAGGTCGCCCTCGAGATGGCTCGCTCTGTCGACCGTCCTGACGTCTGGGAGCGTCTCGCCGTCGCCGCCCTCAAGCAGGGCAACCACCAGATTGTCGAGACCGCCTACCAGAAGACTCGCAACTTTGACAAGCTGTCCTTCCTCTACCTTCTCACTGGTAACACTCAGCGTCTCGCCATGATGGAGACCATTGCTGCTAAGCGTGGTGACCAGATGTCTCGCTTCCAGAACGCGCTTTACCTTGGCAACGCCGAGGGCCGCGTTGCGGTTCTCCGTGAGACTGGCCAGTACCCCCTTGCGTACTACACTGCCAAGACCAACGGCCTCGAGGACCTTGCGCTTGAGATTCTCGAGGAGGCTGGCATGACCGAGGACGACCTTCCCCCGCCTCCCCAGAACGCTGGCCAGTCTTCGCTCGCTCCCCCTTCTGTTGTCTTTGCTCAGGCCGAGTCCAGCTGGCCGATCAAGAACCTCGGCGAGAGCTTCTTTGACCGCGCATTGGCGGCGAGCGGTGGAACTGAGGGTCTTGTTGGTGGTGAGACTGGCGAGGGTGCCAACGGCGGCGACCAGCTCGACGCGTGGGCGAACGAGGACGACTTGGATGGTGGTGCTGCTGATGATGTCGACGAGGACGAGGGCTGGGACCTCGACGCCGAGGTCATTGAGGCTGAGGTTGAGGAGGAGGTTACCGTTGAAGAGGCTGCCACTGCCGACCTCTCTGAAGGAGTCTCTCCAGGTGTTGACGAGGACGAGATGTGGGTCCGCAACTCGCCATTGGCAGCAGACCACGCTGCTGCTGGTGCGTACGAGTCGGCCATGCAGCTTCTCAACCGACAAGTCGCTGCCGTCAACTTTGCTCCCCTCAAACCCTACTTCCTCGACGCGTACCGTGCCGCACACGTGTACGTTGCCGCCAACCCCTCCCTGCCACCGATCAAGTACCACGTCCGCCGCAACCCGGATACCACCGAGCTCCGCGAGGTGCTTCCTGCGATTGCGATCGAGTACGAGGACCTCAAGGCTGGAGAGCTCGCCGATGCGTACCGCTACTTTGGCCGGGGCAAGTTTGCCGAGGCCCTCACAGCCTTCCGGTCTGTGCTGCAGAAGCTCCTGCTTGTTGTTGTCAAGGACGAGTCGGCCGCCGCTGAGATCAAGGAGGCGATCGAGTCGATCCGCGAGTATATTATCGGTCTTACACTCGAGACGGAGAGGAGGCGACTCTTGATCGAGGAGCCCGACAACACTGTCCGTGGCCTCGAGCTTGCCGCGTACTTTACCCACTGCAAGCTGCAGCGTGCGCACCAGCAGCTCGCGCTCCGCTCGGCCATGACCGTCTTCTCCAAGGCCGGCAACCACGCGACCGCCGCCGTCTTTGCCCGCCGTCTGATCGACATGAACCCCGACGCCAACGTTGCCACAAAGGCCCGCGCCGTCCTAACGCAGGGCGACGGCAACCCCCGCGACGCGCACGAGATTGCCTACGACCACTTTACCGCGTTCGACGTGTGCCCCGCCTCCCTCACGCCCATCTACCAGGGCTCCCCCGCGTCCGTCGCCGCCTACACTGGCGCGCGCTACCTGCCCGAGTACCGCAACACGATCTGTGTCGTCGACGGCATCACCCAGGTCGGCCTCCCCGCAAGTGGCCTGCGCTCGTGCGTGTAGGGGACAGTACGTATTAGTAGACAGATGTTATGAGCAACGGAATGTGATACATAGGTTAAACGAGCAGTGGGAGTGTGTTCTGGAGTAGCGCGGATTGTCTTCCTTCATACCTTCCTTTTGACCTTCCTCTCATCTTTACTCTCCAGTCTCTTTCTGTCGCCCGCCTTTCTTGCCAACATCAACTCTAAGACTCTTGACGAGAACCATACAAAGCCAGTCATAGCAACAACGCTCGACATCATCACCAACTGCAACTCTGCCCCTCCCTTCCATCTCATCGTCCTCCTCGCCTCCACTGATCGGCTCCTCTGGGCTCTGCCCACCCCATGTGCTTCCTCCCCAGCACGCCCTCCAGTCCAGCACCACGACAAGCGATGGAGGAATACACGCCCGAGTGGTGGGCGTCCGTCCTGGCGAGTATACCAGTCACGAGTGCGGACGCTGGGGCCGAAGCAAGGGGGATGGACGCGCCAGGCGGCAATAGGGACACGCAGCACGCGTCGCAGGCCTGGTCCCCCGGCCTCCCGGCGCCAGCGGAGTACATGGACGCAGACGTCGCCGCCGCGCTCAACATGTACTGGGGCCCTCCGGATACGCAGGCCCGCCTCGCAGCGCTCGAGATGCAGATCGCCACGCTGGCATCTGCCCTCGCGGAGGTGGGCGAGAAGCACGCCATGGCCGCCGAGCTGGCGCTCCGGCGAGATACTGTGCCGGACATGGCGGGCTTGGTGTGGCCGAAGACGGCCGCGCCGGCGGACTTGGTGCTGCCCGTACCGTATCGCGACGAAGGGGTGGGTGATCATGGTGTGCCTGCATTGCCGGAGCCTGCATTGCCAGGGCCGGCACTAGCGCCACCAGAGCCAGCACCAGAGCCAGCACCTCGAGAGCCACCACGACCCCCATCGCCACCAACGAAACAGCCGAGTCGACCTAATCCGAAGAAGGCCAAGCCTGCCGGCAAGCGGCCACAAAAGGCGCCGCCCAAGCCAAAGCGCAAGCGGAGGGCAAAGCCCAAACCGAAGGCTCCAGCCCAGCCCCAGCCTCCTAATCCTTCTACCCCGCCTCCCGGCAAGAAACCCCAAGGCCGCACAAAAGCAGAGATCCAAGCAGAGCTCGACCGCCGCGACCTCGTCCCCGACGCCGAGCTCTCCCCCGGCGGCATTGCGCGGCGCCGCGCACGCTGGCGCGGCTGGGTCCTCGAGCCGGATATCCCGCGCTACTCGCCCCCGCGGGGGACGATCAACTGCGATGGACTCCGGCGGAGCACGCGGGAGCGCCGGACGGTCGTGGATGAGTTGTTTCCGAGACTGTCTTCGTCGTCGTCGGAGGGCTCGCCCGTGAGGCAAGCTTCTTCTGCAGCGACATCGACTTCCACTCGGCCACAGTCTTGTGCTGCGTTCCGGCGCCGATCGACTCGCGTGTCCGCTCGCACGTCTGCTGAACACTCTGAGGCACCTCAGGCTCAGAGGACCGTACAGTTCTCGACGCCCCGTCCTGCCCCCGCCAATCCTTCATCCGACCTCGATTCTCTTTCCGCTGCCGAGTCTGAACCCGAGGCGCAGCGGCACATCACTCTCGAGCCGTCTTCTCCCTCTGTGCGACGGAGGTCGGGCAAATCCCCCCACGTAGCTATGGCTGCCACCGAGGAGAGCTCCGAGAGCGACAGTTCCGACAGCGACAGTTCCGGGGAAGAGATATCCGAAAACACACGCGTTCGGCAGAACGGCACAGCGGTAGATCTCGGCGGGCTGCGGCCATGGACCGAGAGCGGCAAGTATCCCCGTGTGAGCGGTTGTTGAGCAGTTCTTGAGAGATGAATAGTGTGGGAACCGATCGGATCCTACCTCCGCAGAGGATGTCTGATAGGAAGCATAAGCATAAGCTCAGTGCTTATCTGACGTTATCGTGTAGACAAGCTGCAAACAAGCTGCGTGTGTCGAGATGAACGTTTAAGCGTGAGATCGGCAACTCTGTGGCTGGATGCCGACGGCATGTCGACGTTGTTGTGATCCGCAGCAGGAACACATGCCAAAGGGAGGAATTTGATGAGATCACACTCGGCGTGTAGGTCCAGTCTGCTCATGTGACGACCGCAATTCAGCCATTCATGGTCCTGTACATACAACGGTATTACTCATCTACCTTTTCCCTCAGATGTCCAAACGTCCAATGTCCAAAGATCCTCACAGCATGCTACGGACTCGCCAAGCTCCTCGCATAAGGGCTGGAAGGGCTGCTGACCGCGCTCGACACCACGCTGTCGGCGCTCATGCGGCGCTCGTGACGCGTGACCTGATCCTCCCACAGCTCCACGACCGACGTGCGTCTGATGTCAGTGGCGTCCACAGCAGTGCTCATGTGCTTACCGCTTCGACCGGTCCCATGGCGGCGGCACGGGGCGGCGCATGACGGCATACATTTCGCTCCGCAGGGTGTCGACGGCGGTGCGGGCTGACGCTATTGTTGCGTCGGTCGCGGGGCACATTGTCTTGCGCTCGTGCTCGACCCACCGCGCGGCGGCGGTGAAGGCGTGCGTGTCGATCGTGCCGTCGTGGATGAGCGGGTCGGGGGCGTGGTCGTTTGAGCGCCATGCGCCGGAAAAGTAGTCCATATCTGAGATGCTGTCGCTGCGCGAGGGCTCGGTGGACACCAACCAGTGCCGCGGCGTGCTCTTTGCACTCTCCAGATCCGAGAAGAAGCTGAGATACTTTGCGTAGTACTCTGCGTGTCAGCGTGAGCATACACGCGGACTCACCAGTCGCATTCGATATCGGCACGGCGATGCGCGCCGCCTCCTCGAGCTGCGCGCTCGCCCGCGCCAACAGCGGGTGCCCCGGCGCCGCGCGCCCGAGGTCGATCAGCGCCTCGCGCAGGTCCGCATGGAGGTGGAACACGTCCTCGCAGTTCTTGACGAGGGCGCCGAACGCGCCGACCAGGTCCTTGCGCGTGATGCAGTGCAGCTTGCCGTCCTGGCCGTCGTGCCCGCTGCCAGCTTGGCGCCAGAGAAAGTGGGTGAAAAACACGCGCTCCGTGTCGTATCCGCACGACAGCGGGAGGGGGAGCCACGACGTCCGCCGCCGCCGCGCGCACGCGTACCGCACCCCACTGGCGCCGCAGTCGTGCACGCTCTGATACCAGGTGTCGGCGGGCGGGGCCGCGATCGCAAAGTCGTACCGGTCGAGCCACTCGGGGTGGTCGGGCCACACGCTGTCGTACCCCTGGATTGCGGGCATGGTTGGATCGTACAGGGTGAGAGAGAGGAGTATCGTCAAGAGATGGAGCTAGCGACGTGTTATAAGCAACGAGGTGTAAGCCATCGACGAGAGTGAAAGCGATGAAGTGGTTGTCAATGCGAGTTGTGCACGCTCTTTGCACGCTCTTGAGTGAGGCCAGTGTCAGATGCACGCTCGGACAATAAACCGCTTTCGACAACCTTGGCAGAGCCCAGACTGGAACACCCTCAACACAAGCAGTCGCCAGCCCCAATGCAGCCAGTCGTACCTTGACACCCCTTCGTTGCCCTGGAACTGCAGGCTGCTGGTATCATGCACTGCGCACACGCGCACTGTACGCAGGCTGCATCGAGCTGCAACCCGCGGTAGCGACCAGGCACTTCTCCGTCATTATGGCATTACGTAGCGTCCGCCAAGGGAGACTACTGCCGGCTAGCTGGGACCTGGGCGTGGCTTTTATGGCTTGAGCCCAGCAACAGCCCGGCTTCAGCCCCCCATTTTCGGTTTGGGTCGCCGGCTGTTATGCTGGCATCTCGCTGGCTGGTCATGGCTCGTTGCGTGAGAATTGTCGTGTGGAGAGCGTAGGCGGCTGAATTCTGTTTCAGATCTTTCGGAGCCATGGTGTGCGTGTCATCAGCGGACCAGTGCACCAGAATTCTGCGAACGGTCTGCGAACGTTCTGCGTCGCTCTTATCCTCAATGAAGGCGACGCGACATGTCCCCATCTTCGGAGAGCATGCAGCGGACTCGTCTGTGCGGGCATCTGTGCAAATGGAGTCGTTAGTATAAGCTCTCAGAGAATGCAAAAAATGTCGGCCCCTCCGACCCGTCGTCTGGGTTTAGGCAGTGACCAACTTCCCCACAGTCACCCGTCGTCTGGGCTTACTTAAGAGGAATCCCCCACAGTCACCCCGAAGGGCTTACTTATAAGGCTTCTTTCTAACAGAACGAACCGGGATTCGAACCATGCGCACGTCACCCCGTGCTATGTGCCTAACCGTTAAGCTAGCGAAAGGTTTTTTTTTGACTGAATGAGGCTCACCTATGTATTACACTTTGTGGCACATTGTTTTCGCGCGCTGAACACGTGTCATTCACGATAACCACAGGTGCAAATGGGGTGGCTGAATAAACAAAGTGCGTAATCTGCTCGCCATCAACAAGCCCGTCCTCGCGAAGACAACAGAGAGACGCGTCCCACAACTCCGCTCCTCCGCTCCATCCTCAACGCATCCAACTGTTCTTTCATTCTTAGCACCTGCTTTGCTCAGTCCTGGAACTTTTTGCTAAGGCTCTCTTACACAGCGTCAAAAACACGCGTCACAGCAACGTGTCTTCCCCAGCAGCTCAAAGACCATCTGGCCGGCTTTCCTGACGACCTCGATCGCCGAGCTCTGCGGATCCTCCAATCCACGCACGTCCTCCGACCGAGCTTGATTAAGGCCTTTTCCCGCGCTCGTATCGTGCATATCCGACTTGGCTGGACGCACCACCTTCCACCACTTTTACTTCTACCTTCCTTCGCAACCATGTCCCGCGCCGGATCGAGGGGCACATCGCGGACACCGCGCCGCAGCGCAGTCGAGGAGCCCATAGACGTCGACGACGTCGAGGAGGTCGACAGCGATGAGGAGGAGGCCGACGAGGAGTACGAGGTCGAGGCGATTGTCGATTCACGGCAGACGGTGAGTGTTGAGGATGGGAGCCCGATGATGGGAGTCGGATGATTGGAGCCCGGGTATGTGAGCGGGCCGGCGTAGATGCAGAAACCACAGATGAGGAGGCGACGTGTGTTACCGTCCGCCTCTGTGAAGGCATGGGCGTCCGATGACACTTCCCCGCCTCCACTCTTCTACCCTGCCACATTATTGTCGCTGCAGCTTTGCTGACATTCACAGAAGGGCAAGTATGAATGTAAGTTGACATGTGGCATTCACTCACAACCAAGCTGACATCTAGACCTTGTTGCCTGGAAGGGCTACGGCTCGGAGCACAACACTTGGGAGCCCGAGGCTAACGTGTACGTCTGAGGGAGACGTGCCGCTGTCGTTGCTGATGCCATCCTTTTACTCATCTCGCCCTCGAACCGCCTCCTTCTCACTTGCCGACGTATTCTCATGATGTGGATACCACCTACAGCGCACACGCCAAGGACATTGTTGCCGCATACTGGGCCAAACAGCCGAAGAACACCGCCGGCAACGTCCGCCAACGCAAGGCGTCTCCCCCGCCCCAGCCCAAGAAGCGCGGACGCGGACGCCCCTCTGCAGCAGCCCAGCGCGAGTCGTCTGAGGATATCATCTACTACTCTGAAACCCACCGCGACGAGATGGGCAAGTACCACGACGTCCAGAACTGGGAGGACCTCGTCGCGTCTATTGACACTGTGGAGCGCACCAGCGAAGACGGCCTGGTTGTTTATCTTACAATGTGCGTATCGAGGAGCAACAAAGGCGGTGTGCGAGGCGCCGCTCCCATATGACCGTTTGCTGAGCAGCTGCGTTGTTTTCTTCCGAGCTGTATGATCAACTTGCGGCGTCAGGCATCTCTTGCCACACTGCAGCCCAGCGAAACAGGATTTGCCTCCCATTTACCGTAATACAAGCTCCCGCTGACACCTTCAGGAAGGGCAAGGAGCGCTTTGGCGTTGGAAACGATGTTGTCAACAAGCGTTGCCCGCAGTTTATGCTGCGATTCTACGAGAGCCACCTCAAGTGAGTTTCACGAGGATAACAAGAGCTGACTGGTCCAGGTGGCGTGGAGGAGACGAGTAAAAGCGTGTCAGTAGACTTTCGCGGGTGGAGCAGAACCACTTTGGGACTGATGGACGGAGAAGAGATGAGCCAGGCCGGTCGTTTAGTCATTTGTCAGGATGCAGTTGGAGATGCTACTTTGATTTCGTTTTCTTGGGGATGTCGGTCTGTCGTCAGCTGATACGCGCTGATGGAGGTCATCGCCGACGGTGGTCCACTCGACTAGCGACGTCCGGTTTTATGACTTGTGCTGCCGGAAACATCCCGGGTGCAGCGACGAACGAACGTTGGCTGCCACTACCGACGCTGCCATCAACGGGCCACAAAGTCGGGACTCGCGGGAGGTCTGGGTGCTCCACATTCCAACCGAGGTTGCTGGAAGCGATCACCCGAGTCTGGACATGGCGAGATATGAGCGGGGAGTATGCTGATGACGGTCATGTTCCAGACGACAAACGATCAGCCGATCAGACTCTACGTCAGACGACCTAGACCACTACTGCACAAGCGCTTGCAAGCATTACTGGCCAAACCTCGCTTCAGCATCCCGGACAATCATCAAGCGTCCCGGACGGAAGAAAGCAAACATTGCTCGACTGAGAGGCACGCGGTATGCCCGACCTTGAACATGAGCACCACAAGCGCTGCTGCCCGTCCCTGCCCGCCCGATGAACCCCAACATGTCTCCTCTTGGCCGCCAATCAACCCAACCCCGAAGCACTGTCGGGACTCGCAATCGGCCTACGGCAAGCGACGGCAGGACGGGGTGCTAGGATGATTTCAGGACAGGGAGCAGCGTTACAGGTGCGGGAACGAGGCTAGGGTCGCGCTTTGCTTGGTGGTGGTGTGGCAGGCACCGCGCTTTTTGGTGCGTAAGCCATGCCGCGGACAAACTCTGTCTAGCATCAAGGGTTTGATCTACTGGTCGAGTTGGCGTGTGTTGAGCATCGCTTGCGGTGCGCCATTGTAGCCTCGGAGAGTACTGCCTAGACTGCACTGCTTGGATACGCTGGCTAGCTAGTGGCACACTCTATCAGTTAGAGGGGTGCCGGTCTCCAAGCTCCATCCAAGCGACTATCGCTACGCCGTCGCGTACAGCCCTGCTAGTGTCGGCGAACTTGTCTATTGTCTGCTCCATCACGACCCATCGCTTCTACATCTGTCCCAGCGCCACTCCCGAACTTCCCCAGCGGGCAAACATGGCGTGGCGTTCGTCCCGGTACCGTATTCATTGATCTCAGCTTCTGTAGCTTCTGTCGGGCGAGATCCTGTTCGTAAGGATGGACGCCCGCCCGCATCTCTGGGCCGTCTTGCCGTACGCTGCCGTACGGATCCAAGCGTCTGCGACCCGAGGATGCCAGCCGCATGCTTATTGTCTGCACGGGGGTGTGTCGTTACGCGAAGAAGACGTAGCGGTCGATGGATGCAATACATTTGTTCTCTTTGTTAGGGAGTACGCGGTGGATACATACCCCCTCGTTCCCGCGTTTGCGCCCCTGAGCAATAGTCGGAGACGCCTCGAGACGCACCAGCAGATTTCGCTGAGCCAGGAGGCAATTGGCTCCCGTCCGGCTCGGCGGTTGATTAAGGTTAGCCCAAGATAGCTGTCGAGGGTTGGGCGCGCGAGGAAACAACTCTGTCGATGCATGCTGTAGGACCGAGGAGCCCGGTGGCGCGTGTCCCAGACTTGATTAAGCTGCGTGCCGGGTGGCGCCTGGATGCGCCTGGATACAACCCGTACCTAGCGCCCGTGTCTCGCATGTATTGCCTGTCTCGCATGACCCGCCCTCCCCTCATTGTCCTCCCTCCTATGCCCCCTCACTGTCGCGTCACACTCTCGCTCCAACGTCGCAGGGTCGTTCCGGCGGGAATGGAGTGGCGTCCTGCAAGGCTGAGCTCGGGCCTGGTGAGACTTGGCTTTTGTGTTCGAGCTCCAGACCGAGACGTTTGGGAGTACGAGGCTACGGACGGCTCTCACTTTGCACACCAGGATCAGCAGGGAACAACAGGAACGGGTGGACGAGGGAGCAGTAGCGACTCTACAAAGACGTTCTCGAGAAGAGATACATATTCCTCTGCCTCGCCTTGTTCATTCTTCCTGTTGCCCACACCACGGACTGTCATCACACTCGTTTATCCTCGCCCTCCTCGACTGTCCGCTTATAAGCCCCCTCGACTCTTCGCCCTCCCGACCACCCCGACTCCTCTCTCCTCGTCTCCTTTCTTGTCCTCTGTTTGAGCTTTGAGCCCCACTTGAGTGAGTATCAGCGTGAGGATCGCCACGGTCTTGGTATGAGCAGCCTGATAGTCTCTTCCGCCCCTTTCGGGCGCATTCAGCCTCAGATAGACATAGCAGATCATAGTCCCACCATCATCTGCTCTCCAACACCATGGCCTGCTCACAACTGTCTCTTGATGGCGACGAGACCTCTTGGCCATGTATCGGTGATTGACCATCATGGCCACCCGGGGATTGCAGTCACGGTGGTGAAAATGTCTCAGGGCGAGGCACCGAGCGGGAAGTCAATTAGACTTGGCTGTCCCTTTGCTGCTTTTTGGGCACCGTGTGGCACTCTCCTCTCTGTCACTCGTGGCTCGTGGCGTTTGATGGTCATTGGATCATTGGATCATTGGATCGTTGGATCCACAAGTGTCCATGCCAGACGCGACAACGAGCACAGGGGGTTCTGATTGTTGTGCTTCTGAGTATTCGTAGTGGCTGCGTCGACCGCCAACGAGTTATAAAGTTCTTCCTACCTGTTCTCTCCCGCAGCCTTGTACATTCCGCACCTCACGTTCTCTACCTCACACTCCCTTCACCACGCTCGTTCTAACACGCAGGTTCCGGCCATGCGCCTCTTTCTCCTCCACGCCCTGGCGCTCCTGGTGGCATTCGTCGCCGCCAGCGACCACCTCGCCAACGCCCGCGTGCGCGCTATCGCTCCGACAGAAGCGCCGGTGCACTCGCTCGACAAGCGGAAGTGCTACTTCTTCATTTTCTGCTTCCCGGACAAGACATCGAGCACGCAGGTGTTCCCTGCCGAGCCGACCTCCGACACTGAGCAGCCGACCGAGAACCCCGTGATTACCTCGTCCACCTCGTCTGTTGCGCCTTCGACGCAGACCTCGGTGGCGCCCAGCCCCTCCGTCACTGGATCCGTGTCGCCTACCACTGTCTCTGCCTCCCCTACGACCAATGCTACGGTCACACCCGCCCCCAGTGAGACCAACGCCTCAAGCACCGTCTCGTCGTCGACCTTCGAGCAGACAGCGGCGTCGTACTCTTACCCCCAGCCTCCGCTGCCTGCACGCACCGTCTCCGCCCCCGCGTCCGTCTTCACTGTGTCGGACGGCTCGTTCCCTCCGCTCTTCACCCGCACCCGCACATACACCTTCAACATCGACTATGGATCGGGCTCGCCCTCGGGCTTCCAGCGGTCGATGATGGTCATCAACAACCAGTACCCTGCCCCGATGATCGAGGCGTGGCAGGGCGACACGCTCCAGATCACCGTCAACAACCGCCTGCACATCCCCCAGTCGATCCACTGGCACGGCATGCGCCAGAACCGCACCAACTCAGAGGACGGCATTCCGGGCATCAGCCAGTGCTCGATCCCGCCCGGAGGCTCCTACACGTACAAATTTACGCTCGACAGTGGCGAGCTCGGCACGTACTGGTACCACTCGCACTATGCCAACACGCTCGCGGACGGCATCACTGGCATGCTCGTTGTTCACAGCCGCAAGCAGCCCATGCGCAAGGGCGTGCACTATGACCAGGAGATGCCGATGTATCTCACCGACTGGATGAACGACCAGTCGGAGGAGATCTGCAAGGGGCTGCTCGACGAGCGACTGGGATACCGCGGCTCCGCGCTTCCTCCGGACCCCGATGCCATTCTGCTCAACGGCCGGGGACAGAGCGACTGCTCCATGGCGCAGGCGGGCGTCAAGTGCTTCACCAACGAGCCGTCGGTCACAAAGGTCCGCCGCAGCCAGAGCGTCCGCTTCCGTCTCGTCAACATGGGCGCGCACGCTACCATTCGCTACTCGATCGACAATCACGTGCTCACCCTCATCGAGGTGGACGACACGCCCGTCCAGCCGATCGACGTGCACGAGGTCACTGTCGCTCCGGGCCAGCGCTTCTCCGTCATCGTCAAGATGAACAAGGGCAGCATCGGCGACGCCTTCTGGATCCGCGCCACCACCGCCTCGGGCTGTCTCAACCCCTACCACGTCATCACCACAAAGGGCATCCTCTGGTACACGGACCTGCTCGGCCTCACCTGGTTCGGCAAGGGTATCCCGAACACGCAGCCGTGGGATGATCTCCATGACCCGGCCACCGCGCCCTGCCTCGACACCGACGAGGAGTTCCCCGGCCGCATCGTCCCCTCCATTGTCGAGAACTCGCCCGCCACAGCCGTCATGGCAGGCAAGATGGACTCGGCGTTTGGCCGATTCATCCACCCCGACGGCACGGCGTTTATCGGTTTCGGCTACAACGACGTCTCGTTCATCAACTACATCAACAACCCGCTGCTGTCGCAGGTCGAGAAGGGTCTCCAGATCAACCAGAAGAATGTCGCCGCGCTCACGTTCAACTCGCCGGACAACTACCATGCTGTCGACTTTATTATCAACAACCACGACCCGTCGTTCCTCGCCCACCCGTTCCACCTGCACGGCCGCCCCTTCCACATTATCCACCGCGGCAAGGGCTCGCTCGACCCCAAGGACATTCCCTCGCTTCCGGTCCAGACCAAAAACCCTATCCGCCGCGACACGCTCGTCATCCAGGGTGGCGAGTACGCGCTCCTGCGTATCATCACAGACAACCCCGGCGTCTGGCCGATTCACTGCCACATTGGCTGGCATCTCGCCACGGGCAAGCTCGGCGTCTTCGTCATCCGCCCCGACCAAGTGGCCAAGCAGACCCAGAAGGCTGCCTGGTCGGGTCTCTGCGCCGGAACGGACATCAACGAGATTGGTCCTGCCAAGCGCGGCGTGCCGCCCCAGTCGCGGGCGGTGTACGAGGTTCAGAAGCGTTACGAGGAGGAGGAGGAGATGTACCCCAACGGCGTGCAGGACTTTACCCCCATTCCGGAGGGCGCCACCCGCAGCGAGTACCTCTCCAACGGTACCCACTGGTGGGTCGCCGGCACTCACCTCAAGGGCGCCATTCCCGAGGAACGCCAGGTGCCTGAGAAGCGCCACTGGCTCGAGGCCCGCACCGTGTTCATGAACGCCACGCACTGGTGGATTCCCGGAACCGTGTTTGTTGGCCCGCTCGCGACGCCTATCGACATTACCAAGCCAACCGACCAGACCTCCGGCTCCTCCGGCTCCTCTGGCTCTTCCTCTGGCTCTTCTCCCTCTGGTTCCGACTCGAACGTTGTTATCGTCAGCGAGAACATGATCGTTCCTGGCCCTGGAAACGCCATTATCGAGCCCGCCGAGATCATCGGGGGCGTCGTTGCCGAAGTCGCCTCGGTGTTCTTCGAGAACAAGCTTCCCGTCGGATACGCCCCTTCGGGAGAGAAGGGGACGGGCAAGCCGCCAGTCGAGACAGCAGCACCCGCCGCCACTGGAGGGTTTGGCGGCGGTCTCGGGGGGCGCGATGTCTCTGACAAGCACCGTCGGCACCACGCGAACCGATCCCCTCACTAAGCCTCGGTTGATTTTACCTGTTTAAGGCTCGGTCCCAAACTTCAAAAGCACAAACTGTCCCACATGGACCTGGACGTTCATTGACTCGTAGGATACTGGATATTTTCTCGCTCCCTTCTCTTCCATCTTGTACCCCGCATTTTTCAACATCATCCTCAATCATATCATTCCCTACCTCATGTTTAGACGTCTCAACTGTGTATTTGCCAATGTCTATAATGCACCAGCGCAGTTCAAAGAGAGCAGAACCGAAGTGACCTTTGCTAGGTTGAAGAGCCACCCTGCCACTGTATACTGTCCTGAACGAGACCACTGGGCACTGGGTGCAGGGGACGTCAAAGCCACGTGGAATGGTGGAGGTCGACGGAATTAAATCTCTACCAAAACATGGCTTTCGATCTGACAGACATCAAAAGGTTGAGCACAAACACCATCACACAACCTATCTCTTCATCGCTCTCGCCACCTCACACCCCGTCCTCACCATCAGACATGTCCCAGTCGCCTCTTGCGCGACAGTCGCGCAAGTCGCTCTCGGCGTTCTCGCGGGCTCCTTCTCAGCTGTCGCGCTCCACCGCGCGGGCAGACTTGGTTGACAGCCCATCCCCCTCTGGCTCAGGTCACGGCTCGCCTTCCCCCGCGTCGGCGTCGGCGTCCACCTCGACCTCGAGTTCCACTTCACCCCCAAAGAACGCGTTTGCTCAAAACGCATTCGCAACCCCAACGCGCGAGTATGACACGCCGACGCGGAAACCGCGCCACCGCCACTCGATGGGCATGACAGACAGCCCCCGCACGCCTTCCCGCATCATCTACTCGCCCTACGCAACGCCGCCGGCGCCACTGAGCAAGTCGTCCTCGATCCCGTTCAACATGGAGGCGAACAACCGCGCGGCACGCGCGGCGGAGGTGAAGCGGCGGCGGTCGACGTTAGCTGGCGATGTCGGGGAGAAGAAGCAGCGCTTTGTGCGCAAAAAGGCCATTTGGCAGCGGTGAGTGGACTTCTAGGGAAGGGTGCTGATGTCAGTGTGATCGAGTGGCCGGGGAGCGTGCTTGACTCGGCTATCTTCGTCATTCCCACCAGTGTCGAGGAGATGCTGCCTCCGGCGCGGTTTGCAAACCCCATCGCACTCTTCCTCTACTTTGTCCAGTGGCTGCTGCTTGCGCCGCTGCGTGCCCCAGCTCCCGACGGATCGGTGATCAACCAGGGAGGCTACCGCAACGGCATCGACGACCGCTGGGGACGGTATGCGGAGCAGGCCAAAGCTCCGCGTAGGGGTGCTGTAGGTGCTAGGACAGTGAGTTAAGGTATACGCGTCGAGACTGACAACAGGCCATGATTGTCTCGTTCTTGCTCCTGCTACTGTCGACCGCTAATGCTGTCTGGTTATTCACTCGGTATAGGACCTATGACCTCCTTCTCCGCTCGGTATGTGCCCGAGGTACTATTTGCGCTGTACTGACCGGCTAGGCTAGCGACCCTATCTACTCTCCCAACGCCTCACCTGTTGCGGCGCCGAAGATGACAAGCGCGCAGACTAGCACGGATGACGTCCCTGCTACTGTCGCTGCTGCGCCCACACCCGCCGCTGAGAAGTATGCTCGCATGGCTCTTCACTTTTTGTGGATTCTGACCAAATGGGCAGCGTTAGTGCATCGTTCGCTGCTTTCGCTAACACCACAGTCGCTCGACGCTCTCCGCCTTCGGCGCTCGCCCACCAGCCAGCAGCGCAGGCTTCCGCTCCGATGACCGTATCCAGTGTCTCCGCGTATGGGACCCTCCCGAGTTCTGCCTCGCTTTCTTCTGGTGTGTATGAACATCCGAACTCTGCTGACCCCAGTGCATTCGCCCCGTCGGCCCCCATTGTCGCATATTTCCTCACCAACTCCAAGCCATTCATGACCCCAATCCTGCATGCCGTCACTGCCTTCCTCCTCTCGCACCTCGCCGCATCGTTTTCGCAGCTCGTCAAGGACCGCCAGCTCCTGTCAGCGGAAGTCATGCGCGAGTACGACCGTCGCTTCGTCTACAAGCACGTCTTCGCGTCTACGCGCGACCGCGGTGTCGGCACCAGTGACCCATAGATGTTCACACACCACTTTCGCATATTACAGCAATTAGCCTAGCAAGGCTAGCTAGCACCATAGATCCACACGCCAACGCCACATGACCGTTCTCATTCCATCGTCCCTTGATATGACATGTCAAAGATGCTTCCACTCTGTTGATGCTGCACTATGTCACTTGCATCTGATCCCACAATTCCATGCATGCAGTCTGATGCGAGTATCTGATAGCTCTTGGTCTCATCTGGCCCGTCATCACCGTAAATACACGTCATTACTGCTGACACTGATATCACTAGGCGCAAAAGTGGAGGCGCCATTTGCCCCCTATGTCATTTGTTTGCCCTTCACATCTGATCTTGTCTCCACTCCCCCATCAACTCTCACCAACGTCTATCAGACAGCGACAAAGCACTTCCAGACAGTGCTTACTTCAACTTGACCCCCTCAACCTCACGTTTATGCCTTCATCACCTCTGTCAGCATCACCCACAACCCCCGAAGCACTACCGCCACCCTCGCCCGAAACCAACACGCACGATGACTCGAGCCCTGACTCCACCGACTCGGACTATGTTGTCGACTACCCGTCGTCGGCAGCCAACATCCGGCCCGTGAAGAAGATCCGGCCCAAGCCGTCCAAGGCGCGCAATGCCAACAAGAAGCGGGTGCCAAAGGATCGCGAGGGCGGCCCCAAAGCCGGTCCCTGGTGAGTTGTGCCGTTGATTTGTTTACTTCATTTGCATTTTGGCGTTTTGGTCTCAAGCACGTGTGCTCAGTAACTAACCAATGCAGCCACCTGCTCAACATCCCCGCCGATGTCCTCCACCTCCTCCTCGTCCGTCTCCCGCCCCGCTCGCTCCTGCAGATGGGCGCGACGTGCAAGCGCCTGCATGCCGAGCTCAAGAGCGAGTCGTGCTGGCGCCAATGCTACATCAACCACTTTCTATGGGAGGGCGCCAGCTCGAACGCGCTCGCCCGCGAGGAGGTCAAGGTTCTCGTGCAGGGGTGCATGGGAACGGGGGGACGTGGTTGGAAGCGCGAGGCGCTTTCTCGTGAAGGCATGCTTGAGTGAGTCTGCATAGGACGCCGCACTATACGGCTTGGGCTGACCATCAGGCGCTGGATCAACTCGCGCACGTCGAGTGTCGTCCACATTCCCGTAAATGTGCTCGTCAATTCACTGTCGCTTTCGTACCCGCCTCAGCTCGGCCACGCGAAGAACATTCCTCTAGTCGTGGGCAAGATGACTGGCGGTGGCCAGTCGCCCGTGTCCGACGGGTCGCCTATGACTTCAACCAAGATGTCGCATCGTCAGAAGTACGAGACCATGCTGGCTGTCTCGTCACGCACTCCGCCCACTTTGTACAGCGCTGGCCTTGACAACAGCGCCTTGGTCAAGAGCGACCCTCTGACCGGCAAGGTGTCAAAGGGCTTCTGGGGACCCGGTCAAGATGGTGCGTTTATCTGTTCGCGCAATCGTTGATGCTCAGCCAACTTCCATCTCCGTCCGCACTGGGATCCCAGCTCGGCTCCTGCGGCAGTCTTTATCCCCAAGAGGTCGCAGACGCACATGCTGTGGGGCCAGCTGACAGGCTATGTGGTTCACACCTCGATGCAGACTCGCTCGCACTCTACACACGGTGGACGCGCCAACTCGGTCAACGTCTACAGCAAGCCCAGCGACATCCACATTGGCGCAGTCACTTCCATATACCAGCCCGAGACAGAGCTCTTCAAATGGGTCACTGGCGGCGAGGACGGATGTGTCAAGTACTGGCTGCTGAACCCTGGTTCTGGCAAGTCGGGCAAGAAGACTCCCACGGAGCTACCTGCCTCGATTTCGTGCTTGTTCACGTCGGTGGCGGTCGGGGAGCCTTTCAAGAACCGCCCGGAGGAGATCAGGCTTAAGCAGATCGCTCATCCTGATCCCATCACGTCTGTTGTTTGCGACCCGCAGTACGACATCGTGGCCGGAGCTTCTGAAGATGGCGACCTGCGCATTTGGTTCGACGCCGCGACTGAGCCACGTGAAATCCGCATCGATGTGGGATCCAAGGATGAGTTTGGCGGTGTCAAACACCTCTTCATGCTCTGCTCCGAACGCGCGGAGGGTCTCGTTGCTTCAATTGTTGTGCATCACGACAAGCACCCCGTTCTCACCCGCTATGATGTCAGTCTCCGCGGCGAGGAGCACACTATCAAGACCAGCTTCTACACCACACCCGGCGACATGCCCCTCACAACTGTCGTTGCCAGCCTCGATGCCTCCATCCCCATCTCTGCCCCGCCTCAAGTCGAAGCTACCCTGTCCGCGCGCATCGTGACCCCCGCTAGCGGCTCGGCCTCTGGAGCCAACACCCCCCCAGAACTGCCCATCGAGGACCTTCCTCGCCGCCTCGCTGAGACTGAATACGGCCGCTTCATCATCGCCGGCGACGAGAGTGGTCAGGCGTACATCTGGCCTTGGGAGACCCGCGGCAAGGAGCGGACGCCCCCGATGCGCCACTGGTCGGCTTCCGAGGGCAAGATCACCGCTATCGACTACTACTGCGGCCTGGTCGCTGTGGGTAGCTACGACGGTCACTATGGTGTGTTTGACCCTCTCCCTGTCTTTGTGGAGAAGCTGCGCTCCTTCCGTCCTCCGTCGCACTATACCCCTGGCGACCTGCAACTCGCTGCGTCCGAAGAGCCCCGGGCCAAGTACTACAACGTCAACCAGCTCATTGTGGACAACGACCTCGTGATTGCTGCCATCGGCCGAAGCGTGCAGACCTGGCGCGCGGGCACCGGCAAGGGCCGCCAATCTGGCAAGGGCGATGGCGCGTCGCGCAAGGCCAACTCTGGCAGTGGGGGCAAGGGCGAGTTCCGCGGCCAGTCTCGCACTCTTGGTGAGTACGAAACTCCAACCGCAACTGACAATCAGACCTGCGCGACCTGCACCACGACGCGGTGGAAAGCCACTATGAGATCCAGGCGGAGAACGAAGTGGAGCGCACAAACGTCAGCCACGAGCAGCAGCACCGTGCGGCAATGGAGGACTTGGGCCTTGCAGACGGAGACGCTGCGCTGGAGTACGCGCTCATGATCTCGCAGCAGGAGGCTGAGGCGCCCGCGTCGCCCGCTACCAACCCCGTGCCCGACCCTGGCGATGTGAGCGACGACGAAGCCGAGGCCATCCGCGCCGTCGAGGAGTTCAAGCGCATCGAAGAGGAGGAACGCGCTGAGCGGGAGCAGGCTGACGCTGACGACCTGGCGGAGATCCTGGAGATGATCCGGCTCGCAGAAGAGAAGGAGAAAGCTGGCAAGTAATCGTAGGTAGAATCCATGGAAGAGAGAGTGCGGCGGTGATCTAGCGGTGAGCATTTGTGACCCAACAATCGCTGAAGGCCAGGCACCAAGCCGCGAGCTGTTCCATGGCACTAGTTGAATGGCGATCAGCGGTGATCCACCCTTTACGTCATTATGGCCTTGAACGGCCCACGAACGGAATGAATACTCTCTCGCCCAGAGTAGTCAACGTCTTTGCAGTCCCACTCCATCCCACTCCGACCTCGCTGTTCCTCCTGTCCAACCAGACGACTGACATTGATGCTCGGCTACGTTGCGACGTGCCAAGTAAGCTAAAGAGAAACAGCAGGATGAGAGGAAGTAGCCGATTGACCGATTTTTACGTACAAATATATGACTGCCCACCTTCCATTGCTATCCCAAAGCGTCATTCCCGACGCCTCCGAACCTTGTGCCCTCTTAGCTCACTCACGCAGAGCGATTCATACGCCGTCTCGGCTGCCCCGAGGGCAGTCCGGCAAAGTCCGCGGGCCGTCAAAGGCACAATGAAATTCCGAAGGTGCTGACATGTGGAGGGAAGCAGAGTGAGAGAGCGTCCAGTAAGAGTGCGAGCAGCCTACCTGGCGTCCGACTCCATGAGGAGCCCACTGCGACAAAGCCACTACAACGAAGCCACCCAAATACAACAAGAAGCCACAACCAGGTGACTACACCAATTGGGACCGTTAGCCGGAGCACCGCTCTCGCTGAGGCATACCACAACAATCGAGCGGCGTCCTGCCAAGCCGTCCAATCCAGACTAGCCCAACCCACCCAACCTTTGGGACGGGATACTCGACCCACTCGTAACCCACTCCTCCGTCAGCTATTCCGCGCATGACCTGAGACCGGCAGGTCAATTCATTGTAGGCGCGGCTTATTTCCTGACCCTGCGGCCGTGCTGATCAGCTGCTTCTGTTGACATTTGCTTACCGCTCCGCTCCATTCAGCATGGTCGCTTTCAGCGTGTTCGCTCCTTTCGGATGGGAACGTGCGGGGTAAAGGAGCAACTGCGGGGGATTATCCGAAAGCAACGTGCGAATACTAGTGGGTTGAATGGCTGTCTACTTACGCACTCTTGATCGAAGCCGAGCAAGACCCCCCTCAGCCGACGCACATTAGCGTACGCGCGTCCGTCGTTACGACCATGTGTGCGTCCGAGCCGCCGCGACTCGGCCGGCGGGGTTGTCCGAAGCCTTGTTTTACTTTGCAGCTTTCAGCGACAGACATGGGTGACGCTCAGACTGACAGTCGCTCAGTTGCTTCAGGTTGCGCCTCATACCTTCATCTACGTCACCGTATGGGTCAGCACGATTCGTTAAACTCAGGACGCGGTTGGCAGAAGCATGGCTTATCAGGACCGGCAGCCTGGGAGGTGTGTCCGGCCCAGAGCCCACTTTACCGCGCGACTCTCCGGCCGGCAACGAGCAGTTGAGCGACTCTTTGACGAGAATGCCGAGGGGGAATCAGCACCTCGATCCTGACACTCCTGACTGCCAGAGCCCCACATGAGCTCCACTGTGGCCCCATGATGGGTGGCCCTGCGCTCTTACGCCACCCGCTGTCTGCGTATTCCACCGGCCCACCGCGTGCTCAGCATCCGTGATCGTCTGGGCGGCACTGTGCGGGGTGTTTGGTGAAGCCGCAGTGTATATGATCCCTTCATCCAGGGCCTAATCTCCTGAGTGTAAAACGCCACCGCCCAAGAGCATCAGGCAAGATTGCGGGGCCTGAATGCGGGGCCTCACGGATTCCTCGGCTCTCCCCCTTGCTGGGCTGACCAGATCCTTACCCCGGTGGTCGCGGATACAGTACGTCTGTGTCAATGCGACGCCGCTACACTCCGGATTTCTCGCATGAAATGATGCTTGGGCGTGAAGGTTGGATGGTGCCTGAGTGTGGCGTTGGGATCAATCTGCAGGGTCTAACCATTGATTGTTGCTGAAATAGACTCTTGCTCTCAGCATCCAACGTCATGTAAGCCGATCATGCCGACCTCGGCAGGATAACCAGACACCCGACGCGTTGAGGCATATTGTTTGGTACGAGCCCCAGGTCCGCACCTGGCAAGTCGGCGTTCTGCTTCTGTTGCGCCTCGGTACCCTAGGCATGGCTGCGTCGTAGGTATTTATCCTTCCTTGTGGCGGTCGCGATGGGTTGGGATGACCGCACACACCGGCTATCACCAGAGCTCGACGCACTGGCGCCCAGAGCCTGCTGCCTGCGTGACTGACATGATCTCTTGTACATTCACCTGTCTACATGTGGTGCAGTGCGGCCAATTTACCAGAGCAATGGTCGGTGCCTGGCGGCTCACGGCTCGTGGTCCGGAAAGGCAACACGGCGTCCCAAGTCCCATGACCTGCGATGAGGGAGAGGGTAACAACACGGGCCGCCCTGCGATGAGGCGAATGGCTCTTGCAACCGAGTGTGGCATTGACACTGGGAGATGATATCGCACCCTTTCGCCAGTGCTTCGAGGATCTATATAAGCTGCTGCTGATGCAATGCAGTTCATCCACACAGCAACCCCMCCCCGACACTCTTTAGATAATGCGTTCCGCATTCTCATACCTGGCGGTCCTCGCTGCGGCCGCCGTGGTAACGGCCCACCCCCAGGGCTCGTGAGTCTTTGACACCTTGGTACAAACTGACCCCCTTAGGATCAAGCGCTTCCCCGCCGTCTCGCGCCGCGGCGACACCGTCGTCGACCCCAACGACCCGACCGCCAACCTCTCGGAGTGCGCAAAGGGCGCTCTCGAGAAGGGCGTCGCCGCGGTTCCTTGCTCCGGACCCACCGACTACGCTTGTATCTGTAGTGAGGCGTACATGGGTGCCGCTGTCGGCTTCCTTCAGGACTGCCCCATCGAGGACATTCTCGCCGTCCTCGACGTCCAGGCCGTCATGTGCCCTCCCGGCGGTGGCGGTCCCTCCACCACATCCGCTGCGCCCAGCTCCACTGCCCCTTCTACCTCGACCGAGCCCCCCGCTCCTTCCTCTACCGAGCCCCCCGCTCCTTCCTCGACCGCCGCGCCTACATCGTCCACCTCTACCACCCCGCCTACGCCCTCCGGTGGTCTCACCGACTGCGCCGTGAACTGCCTCCTCAAAGCCGTCGAACAGGTCAAGTGCACCGGCCTCACCGACCTCCCTTGTGTCTGCAGCGCCAAGTTCGCCGGACGCGTTGCCGGTTGCGCCATCCGCTGCCCCGCTGGTAGCGCCCAGGCTCTTGCCGATGTTCAGAAGCAGATGTGCTCCGCTCCCCCCACCACCTCGGCTGCGCCTTCCACTCCTGCCCCCACCTCGTCGTCGACCCCCACCGACCCCACCGCCGGCCTCTCGCCCTGTGCCAAGGGCTGTCTCGAGGCTGGCATCACTTCGGTCGGCTGCAAGTCCGCCACCGACTACGAGTGTATCTGCACCGACCCTTACGTCAACGCCGTGACCCCTTGCGTCCTTGGATGCGGTCTCGCCGATGTCACTGCTGTCCTCAAGGTTCAGGGCGAGATGTGCAAGGCCCCGCCGACCACCTCGGCCGGCCCCACTTCCGCCCCGCCTACCTCGTCTGCTGTCCCCACCTCCTCGAACGTTCCCACTAGCACCTCGTCCGCCGGTCCTACCACCCCCACCGACTGCACTCCCTTCGACCCCACTGCTGGCCTGTCCGCTTGTGCCAAGGGCTGCCTCGAGGGCGGTATTGTCTCGGTCGGCTGCAAGTCCGCCACCGACTACGAGTGCATCTGCAGCGACGCTTATGTCAACGGCGTGACCCCCTGCGTCCTCGGCTGCGGTATCACCGACGCCATGGCCGTTCTCGACGTCCAGGGCAAGATGTGCGGTGCCAACCCCCCTACTGACGACTGCCCCACTACCTCTGCTGGTCCCTCCTCTGCTGGCCCCACCTCCGCGGGCCCCACCTCCGCCGGACCCTCCTCCGCTGTGCCTACCTCCAGCACCCCCACCTCCTCGGCCGGTCCTACCACTCCCACCGACTGCACCCCCTTCGACCCTACCGCCGGCCTCTCCTCGTGCGCCAAGACTTGTCTCGAGGGCGCCCTGAAGACTGCCAACTGCGCTTCGCCCACCGACTACGGCTGCATCTGCAGTGACCCTTACGTCAACGCCGCCACTCCGTGTGTCCTTGGCTGCGGTATGACCGACGTCATGGCCGTTCTCGAGGTGCAGAAGACCACCTGCAGCGGCACCCCTCCTGTTGACACCTGCACCACTACTGGTCCTACTTCGGTCGGCCCTACCTCTGCTGGCCCCACGTCTGCCGTTCCTACCTCATCCGGCACCCCTACCACCTCGGGCGGCCCCACCACTCCCACCGACGGCACCTGCACTCCCTTCGACCCCACCGCCGGCCTCTCGTCTTGTGCTAAGACCTGCCTCGAGAAGGCCGTCGTTACCGCCAAGTGCGCCTCGAGCACCGACTACGGCTGCATCTGTGGTGACGCTTACGTCAACGCTGCCACTCCTTGCGTTCTCGGCTGCGGCATGACCGATGTCACCGACGTCCTCGCGCTCCAGGGCAAGATGTGCAGCGGTACCCCTCCCACCGACTCGTGCACTACCACCGGTCCTACTTCCGCTGGTCCTACCTCCGCTGGCCCTACCGGATCCGCCACTCCCACTACTTCGGGCGGCCCCACCACCCCCACTGACGGCACCTGCACGCCGTTCGACCCTACTGCCGGCCTTTCCTCGTGCGCTAAGACCTGCCTCGAGAACGCTGTCAAGACCGCCAACTGCGCTTCCAACACTGACTACGGCTGCATCTGCGGTGACGCTTACGTCAACGCCGCTACCCCTTGTGTTCTCGGCTGCGGCGTGACCGATGTCACCGACGTCCTCGCTCTCCAGGGCAAGATGTGCTCTGGCTCTCCTCCTACCGACACTTGCACTCCCGGCGGCGGCGGCTCTACCACTACCGGCGGCACTGGCCCCACTCCCACTACTACCGGCGGCACCCCTACCCCTACCGGCGGCACTGGCGGCGGCTCCGACGGCGGCCAGGTCTGCACCCCGTACGACCCTACTGCCGGTCTTTCGTCCTGCGCCAAGACCTGCCTTGACAAGGCTGTCGTCACTGCCAACTGCGCTTCCAGCACCGACTATGGCTGCATCTGCGGCTCCGCCTTCGTCGGCGCGGCCACCCCTTGCGTCCTCGGCTGCGGTATGACCGACGTCAACGAGGTCCTTGCCCTCCAGACTAAGATGTGCTCCGGCTCGCCTCCTCCCACTGAGACCTGCACTGGTGGTGGCGACGGTGGCTCTACCGGCGGCGGCTCTACTGGCGGCGGATCTACCGGTGGCGGCGACGGTGGCTCGACCGGTGGCGGTTCCACTGGCGGCGGCTCGACCGGTGGTGGCTCCGGCGGCGGCCAGGTCTGCACCCCCTACGACCCCACTGCCGGCCTGTCTTCGTGCGCCAAGACCTGCCTCGACAAGGCCGTCGTGACCGCTAGCTGCGCATCATCTACCGACTACGGCTGCATCTGTGGCTCGGCGTTCGTCGGCGCCGCTACTCCTTGTGTCCTCGGCTGCGGTATGACTGATGTCAATGACGTCCTTGCCCTCCAGACCAAGATGTGCTCCGGCTCGCCTCCCCCCACCGAGACTTGCACTGGTGGCGGTGACGGCGGCTCCACCGGCGGTGGATCCACCGGCGGCGGCTCTGGCTCGGGTGGCTCTGACGGCGGATCGGGCTCTGGTTCTGGTTCTGGATCGGGCTCTGGCTCTGGATCTGGCTCCGGCTCTGGATCTGGATCGGGCTCCGGCTCCGGCTCTGGTGGCTCCGGCGGCTCTGGCTCTGGCTCTGGCTCTGGCTCCGGCGGCGCCGAGGTGACCAAGACCGTCACTGCCACCGTCACCGAGACCACGACCAAGACCCTCGTCAAGCCCCTCCCCACCGAGGTCTGGGAGCACATCGAGGTCATCCCCTCGGCCGGCGCGTCCCCCACCGCCGCGCACTGGGAGCACATCAAGATCTTCGACAAGAAGCCCTGGAAGCGCTCCTTCAAGAAGGACCAGTAATCGCTGGACACTCTGGACAGTCGTCATCAGCTTGTAATGCCTCTTTTTTTCTGGACAATTTGTTGGGATTCGTACGAGGATCGACGAATCAGAAGCTGAGAAGGGAAGCGGGCCATGGAACGGCTCGCAGGAAGGAAATAATCAATGAATCAGTTTAACCCACACCTTGCTGCAATGTTCACGATGCTGCCAAACCGACCGAAATGCCACACTCACACTTATTGCGCCTTGTCGGCTGAACCGAGCGCCCGGCACCACCGGGATCGTCGGCAACAATCACACCCTGCACAATGTTGCTCTCTAACACTGTTAGTCATGTGGGTGCGCCACACGGACGCCACGCATTGACGGGTGACGGGATGTGGAGGGTGGCTTGAGGCTTGAGCGCCATCGTGTCCTGTGCGTCTCTTCCTATTCAACCCACTATCGATCTGAGAGTTTAGCTCATGGATGTCGTGTGGGGCCCATCGGCGACGAGCGTCACGGCGTTTGAAGACCTTGTCGATGCCGTCCTTGAATTCTGTCCGAAAGAAGCCGCGGGTCAGTTGAAGTGACGGCCTGTTAGTCACCGCAGAGTGACCAACTGGCAAGCATCGGCATCTGATGACACAACAATACCAGTACCGACGTCTTCCAGGAACCCTCTCCCAGAAGTGTTAACGCACGCTCGCAACCACGAGCAATACATGTCCGCACAACGCATCTACTTTGACAATGCCGCGACCTTGCCCTTCTTTACGAGGTTCTCCCACACCTTCTCAATCAGCGCGTCGTCCACCCCCAGCTGCATCTCGTCCCGCAACGCCCTGCGCACGGCCTCGAGGCTGTCGAGCTCCACCACCTCCACGTTCCCTCCGGAACGCTTCCGCATCGTCGCATCCATCCCGCCGACGCTCGAGTCGCCGTCCCACCGCGCAAACATCATGCCGCGCACGAATACGCTGCCGGGGTACGTGCTCACGAACCAGTTGAACGCCGTAATGTCCGGCTCGACGACCGGCCGCTTCGTGAGGCCGTACATGGCCGACCAGCCGTCTGGTGTCTTCTCCTGCAGGACGAGCTGAGCGTCCGCTCCGCGGTTGAGCTCGGGGACGTCCGATTCCGCGGGCAGGACAAAGCGGTACGTGCCCCACCGCCCCTCCTGCGGGGTGCTGCCCACGTCGAGCGAGAGGGGGTGCTTGGGCGTCTGCCGCCCAAATCCGGGGTCGAACATGTACGTCTTGTCGCCAATGTGCACGAGGGTCACGGCGTGCGTCTGCGCGCCGGGCTCGTCGCCAAGGACGACGTACACGCGCGCCAGGGACGGCTCCGTCTTGAATCCCAGCTCGGCCAGGGCGCGGCGCGAGAGAAGCGCGTGCTCCATGCAGTAGCCCCCGCGCTTGCCCTCGAGGAGCTTGGCGTACACGTCCTCCGGGTCGAGCGAGACAGGCGAGCCAGTGAAGGACGTGAGGGTCTCGAAGGGGATCGCGCGCAGGTGCGCGTGCAGGATCGTTTCCAGCCCCGCGTAGTCTGTGGTGGCTGGGCGCTCGATGCCCAGGCGCGCAAGGTAGCGCTCAGACAGGGACGGCATGGTTGTGGATGTGTATTGAGGTGGTGATTTGTGTTTATTGATGGTGGTGAGGTGGAGGATGACAGATATCGGAAATGCCGGGGCCAGTTGGACGTGTTATAACCGATCGGGGTTCGGCTATCGGCGATCAGGGTGGCAGTCGGCTTAGATAATAACGTGGTAGTCATTCCGTCCACCGCTCTTGTAAACGTTCACATGCAGCCGCGCGAGTTGCACGCCATGCTGGAAGACAGACAGGTCTGGGTGGGCGTGGGCTACCTCAGTAGAGACTTCGTTCTATCGCAAACCAAGACGCAATTCTCAATCGAAAGTCGGCACAAGATGCGTGCCGACGGTGGCACTATGATCGGCGTATCTGAACTGCAGCACTCTCAGGCTGACAGATAGATGAAGGCCCCATACACCACGGTATCTCAGCCGAGATTCCTCTGTGGATATATATAAAAGATTCATGGTTCACTACTTGAAAATTTATCTTGATTTTCTGCGCTTTCTGTCATCTCCTTACAGCCACTGTAGCGTCCGATAGAGCGCGGTCGCCCGTGAAGTCGCTGCCCAATCAGCACTGTACAGACCACAGCCACTCACTGTTTCGCTACCGCTTGACTTGAATAAGCTTGAGCCATCCTCAAACGGTACAAACTTAAGGAGCCCTGAAAGTGACCTTGTCGCCATCGCGCGTCCACCACCCGCGCCACATCCAGTTGAGGAACCCGCCGTCGCCCTTGACCTTGGTGAGCCACCCCTGGCCGGGGAAGACAACGCAGTAGTAGTACTCCGTGACGCCGACGAGGTCCTTGCGGTGCCACTGGACCTCGGCCTCGACGGGCTCGCCGGCGACCGACCACTCAAAGTTGCCCTGGAAGCGGTGGTAGATGAACGCGTTCTGGGTGGGATACTTGTCCCCGAGGCCCTCGAGGATTTTGCGCACCCACGTCGCGCGGTCGTTCTGGTCGGCCTCGGAGAGTGCTTCGATGATGCCGATGATGGCTTCCACGAGGTCGCCGGCGGGAGAGCCGCCCTTGCCCCCTGCGACGGCGACAGCGGCGGGGGCCGGTGTGGGTGCAGAGAGGACGGGGAGAAGTGTCGCGAGGAACGCGGAGATGATGGTGATGATCGAGTTGAAGCGCATGGTGGAAGTGCTCTGCTCAAAGTCGAGGTGGAGGAGTCGGTGGGTAGGAAATGAGAACCGCTTGAGGTTGTTGGTGATGGCCCATAAACGCCTTGACGGTCGTCCTTTATATCTCATCGACGGAGGTCCATGGGGCAGAAGCCGGGTCTACGATCAGAACAGCAAGCTCGTACAACATCTGATCCCATCAGCTGTGCACATGTTCATGGCCGCCCCGATACTTCTCTTCAAAGCGGCGCATGTCCGTCAGGCGGTGGATGGGCGCCACCAGTGCTGATACATTAGATGACAGTGGCAGTCCAGGAAGCCACATTCCGGTACCGCATTCGCACCGTGTATCCACAGCCACATTGGGCCCTCTACCAAGGTATGCATGCTGTCCTGGGGGCTATGTGGCCTTTCCCCTGGGGCGGCTGACGCCCCAATCTTTGCTCGCGCTCTTGTTCCAAGTTGTCCTTCTTGTCGTACGGTCACCCTTTCACCTCGCCGGCTTGCCATTTTTATCCGTGGCCTACCCTGCCCCAGACTCCGGTCATGATCTCTATGGTGATCTCATGTTGAAGGTCGCTCCTCCAGCCGTGGCTCCTCCCTCCTCCAGCCGTCGCTCCTCCAGCCGTGGCTCCTCCCTCCTCCAGCCGTCGCTCCTCCAGCCGTCGCTCCTCCAGCCGTCGCTCGCCCTGCCGCCTTCGACCTGTTTCCTTCACCTAAGACCTGGTCGCCATGGAAGCTGTTTAGCTTGCGGCTGTCATTCCACTTTCCCTCCGACGCCGCCCCTCATCGAGCTCTTCATCGCTACACAGCTAGAG
This sequence comes from Apiotrichum gracile, assembly GCA_001600335.1. Taxonomy (NCBI): domain Eukaryota; kingdom Fungi; phylum Basidiomycota; class Tremellomycetes; order Trichosporonales; family Trichosporonaceae; genus Apiotrichum; species Apiotrichum gracile. Next base: position 3,234,489 of record BCJO01000004.1, on the reverse strand, counting down.
GTCTTCCCATCATCATCGGATGTACCTACATCATGCGTCCCCATGACGCCTCCCTTCCGGTTGATCAGTACCCAGTCAACGCGGCCACTTGGCAACCTCGCCCCAGCAACCCCCTCAGCATTCCGCAGGCCTATCAACAGAAGGAGCGGTTCTGGCAGGACCCGATCGCGGTGGAGGCCAACTATTGCTACTCGCGGTCAATGGGTCGTCTCTTGAGCATCGGGGCCGACGCCAATGTCGGCTCTCATCCGCGTCGGATTCTTGGCGCCATGTATGGAGACACGGGAAGCTCGTACACGGAACCGCTCTTTCCCTCCGCTCACCTCGTGCCGTTGCCGCTCAAATAAAAATACAATAAAATAAAATATAAATCGATTACATATCTAAGATTATCAATAGCAGACCACCAGCGGCACTGCACAGCAAGTAGTGAAGGCGCATGCCCGTAGGCCGAGATTTCTGTTTCTCCCCTGCGCGGGGCATCGTGCCAAAGGTGACGGCAGCTGCCGGGGCTGAGTGGTCACGCAAACCAAGCACCGCAGTCGTATCAATCGTCTGTGCCATACATTCGGCGCACGGCACTGGTTTGCGCCGTCCGAAGCACCCTCGTTCACGTATGATACAGTGATTGGATAGTGGCGTGGGTACACTCGCATACTTATCAACGATGAACCTCCACAGGAATCAGTCGCGCTGATCACCGGCTTCACATGTCACTGAGACATTGGCTACATCGCTTTGAGAAGCAAGCTTCCGGCAGTGATCCCTACACCGGATGCCTTCTCTCCGTCGGACTCTCAGTGCAGTACACACGAAGCGCTGCTACAACGAGTGACAGTTTCAGAGTGCACGCAAGTGTTGTCATAATCATCACATAATGTCATGGGCAAGGTCGATTGGACCTAATGGGAGGGGGTAGTGGTGGATTGGAGGTGTTATGGTATATGCGGGGGTATATGGGTATGAAGTAAAGGTATTAGGAAGGAGGTATCACAAGAGGTGGGTTGCCTCAGCTGGACATGGCACGCCAGTATGCAGCATGGTCGCCTTCGCGGTCCTCGTTCCAGCGCGCGGACAAGGCGCGCATCACTTCTCCATGCGGTGCGCTTGGCATGGCCGCTTTGGCCGCCTTCATGTGGTCCTTAAGGTAGCCTACAGGTCAGAACGATCACGACTGCTCCACTTACATTGGAACGGGTTTGCCGCTCGGTTCTCAAAGTTGGGTTGCAGCTTCGATCGGCATTTGCCGCAAGCCTGGCGCTCAATGTCAATCGACTTGGAGTCGCGCTGGTAGCTGCGCGGTCAGCTGTGACGCTTATGATGACTGCTCACACTTGAGCACATGCCGTGTTGGTGCACGTCCAGGAGTATTTGCGTTTGATTTCATAGGAATGTTTTGTCTGATGTCAGCTCAGCCTACACGATTACTCACAGTTACTTCAACACCAGGACGGGCTTGCATCACCTTCCACCCCCAGCTCTTGAACACCTTGCCGTGTGGGTTCTTCAGTTCATTGGAGATGACCCAAGCAGCAAGATGGCACATTTCGTGTGCGAGCGTGTCTATTATTTGTTCTGGCGTTAGATCTGCTGCTGCCACAGCTGACTTACGTTTGTCTTTCAGGATTTTTGTGCTCAAATGGATGACATAAACGTATGTTTTGCTCCCATCGGGGCTGCGCACACTAGAATAAGCGTCCGACAGAAACGTTACGACTCACGACTTCTTGTTGGCATTGCCAGCACTGGTGCGCAAGTGGGCGCTCCACTGGAGCGTGGCACCGACACCAGCGGCACCGAGGCGGTTCTCAAAGACGTCGTTGTCCAGCTCGCGGAAGAACTCGTCCGCGATAGTGACGCGAAGAGCTTCCCACTCCTTCTTGCTGAGCTCGGGCTTGGTCCTCGGCTTGGTAACCTTTTTGGCCTTGTTTGCCTTGGGTGCCGGCGTCTCGTCATCGTCAGCAAGACTGAGTCCACCAAGATCAGGCAATGTTGCCGGACGAGGGGGCGGAGAGAAGTGTAACATACCGTCTCCACTCTCACCCCCCCAGTCGCTCTGGCGGTCGGAAACGTCGATCTCTCCGTCGTTCAGCTTTGTTGGTTCGTCATCGGACGAGTCCAATACCTCGATGACTTCTGTGGGTGTCGGACCGTTGACAACATCGGTGACAACCCTCTGAGCTGGGGTAGAGGGATTGCTCGGAGTGTACGAGTCATTGTCACAGACGGCGTCGTTGTCACCCTCCAGCATGTCTCGAATAGATCCGAGCGAGTCGTCTGGGTCTTCATACTTGCCGCGGACGAAAACTTGAGATGCACGAGGACGTGGGCGGTTCCTCCAGGCTTGCCGAAGGGACGGTCCCGGTAAAGCGCTGCCATCCGTGTGCTCCGCCTCTAACTCTAACTCTTCGCTCGTCGCTTCAGACTCGGATGCCTCGTCGTCGTTGACGATAAAGTCCCTCAAGGACCCCGTCGAGTCGTCTCGGGCGTTGTAGTACTCGTGGCTGACGTCGCTGTCGTCGTCCTCAGCCTCAAGATCGAGGAAGCGGGAGGGTGGGGCAACATGGCTCCTTTCCTCGCCTTCGCTCTCAGAGCCTTGGTTTATGCGAAGAATAGCCACGGGTACTTTGCCCTCGAGTCCGTTTCTCTTGCGGTCTAGAGCGTCCTTGACCTGGAGAGCGGGACTATCGTCGTCATCATCAGAGTCGAGGACACGGCGAGCGATAGGGCGACGACCCGTACGCGGCACGATGATATCGCTTTCATCGCTGTCGTAGCCAGTTGCGGCGGCGGCGGGGGTGGACGGGGCGGACGGCATTTGAGGCGGCGGCAATGGTAGAGAGGACGAGCGAGAGAAGAGCGGCGTGCTCTTTGTAGCCGAGGGAGACGGGCCGGACATATCAATGAATGACGCCTCGCTGAATGTCACGCTAACGTTGGGGCTCGTGCGCGTAGAATGACTAGAGTTAGGCTAGCTCTTTCTGTCAAACTCACAGAATGCTGGGGTGCTCAGGAGGGGAGGGGCTGAACATGTCGCCAACGGCCACAGGACGTGTCGGCGTAGACGGGGGCTTGGACACAGATGAAACTGAAAGGCTCGCACTGTCGTTAGCTAAGAACTTCAAGACAGACTTACAGATCTAAGGCGAGGTCCACGGCATCAGCATCCTCTTCGTCACCAAAGGACGAGGTCTCGTCGTCGTCGTCGTCATCACACGCCAAGCGTGAAGACATCATTGGACCCTTCTCCTTTTCAGCGTATGCTGTCCCAATGCCATGTAAGCTGATCTTGCGGCCCAAAACACGCGTTGGTGATTCCGGCTGAAGGCGCCGCGGGGTGAAGGGCTTGCGGGCCGTCAATGGTGTCCCAGTCCGAGAGAAGTCAAGGCGGGGAAGGGCAGCTGTCCATTAGCTCTCAGTTGCTGTAGACGAGCTCACACTTGCGATGCGAAGGAGACGGAGAAGGGGAAGGAGCATTTCCTGTCTCGCTGCCTTCGGGAGAGCGCGGCACACCCCACGCCGGCGACATGATCTTCAGTTTGGGCGGAGTACCAGGGCGCTGATTCTCCTTGTCCATGTGACCAGTTGCGTCCCTCAGCCTCTGGCTGAAGGCCGGGGGTGTCACACTCCATCCAGGAGGGTCTTCGCCGAACACATCAGAGTCGCCTCCAGTGCTCTCTCCGCGCACGTGGGAGGGCACGTATGGCGAGCGGACGTAGGAGCGCGTCGAGCTCTGCAGTGGGGGCGTCGCAGGGCACGCTGGAGCCGGTCTGATCTTTGGTGGTGCCGGGGACCTTGGGAGCGACCGTGTCTTTGAAGACTTGGAGGCCGAGGCCGAGGAGGTGGAAGACGAAGACGAGACCGCGGATGAAGTACTCGAGGTCATAGCCATCGACATGCTCAGTCCCGAAGGCATGACCTCCGAGAACGAGACCTGCCGAGGCCGGGACGTGTGAGGCGACTCCATTGTTCTTCACGCCGGAAATAGGGAGGGTGAAGCCTCTGATAGCCCAGTGACTACAAAATACGAACTATTTCTAAGCGTGATAAAGGACTGTGGAGATGATAAAGTTGAGTTGATGGACCGAGATGCGAGATTGATATACGCGACTGACACTGTACCAGACGTACCAGACGGGGGCGTGACTGATTTTTGACAACAAACCACCACACACTCCAACTTGTTGTGGCTTTGGGAATTTGATTCCGTGTAAACAAATCAAAATCACGGCCTTGCAGCTCTCATGCCCTCAGCTTGTTCTGCTTAACCCCTGAGATGATATACAACGTTGATAGCGTGACTCCGTGAGTACGTCAGAGTAGTAAAGTTCTACTTTGGGCCTTCATGCATGCAGCTGCTCGGGACGGACGATTACGGCCTGTTTCAGATGGTATGCATGTATACAGGTAAACATTCGTGCGTAGCGCATATGTATGCTCCGAAGCTAACGGCGAAGAAGGGACCATCGGCGCCGAACTCTGGGCGGATATCCGATCCTTCTCGCTCCAATGACGCCCGCCAGCCCAGGGGAGGCACGTGGTGCGGAATTTAACTGATCTCCGCTTACTCCATGACGATTGACCCAACACTCAAGCGTCGCAAACCCTAACATTCTTTGACGTACGAGCCCAGCTCACTCTAGATTGTTGCATCTCGCTCACATCTCTACTCGTATCCATCTGCGTTTCAGTTCAGTTCAAGACATGGTGAGCTAAGGCGTCGCGTCTTCCAGCTGACCTCTAGGCGACCAACTTTCTTGCTGTGCCGAGCAAAAAGGCCTCGCCACTCCCGACGCTGTCGCAGCAGTTGTTGACATACATCTCAAACCACTTCCGCGAGGCCCACCCCGAGTCTTTCAGGAAGGATGTCGACAAGCTTGTCAGCATGCGGCGGCAGTGGGTGGAGCCCGTCATTGAGGCTCATCCGGAGATTGCCAAGGGGCTCACCAAGTGGGTACAGAGTCTGAACATGCGCTAACCGCAGATATCACGCTCAGCTCGCGTTCGTCGCCACCAAGTTTCCCTCGGACGTGAGTGCCTAACCGCAAGGCAGCCGCTGATATCCAGATTGGCGTTTCCTTCACGTACAACCTCCCCTTCCCTCCGCCGTATAGCATCTCGCCCGACGCACCCATCTCCCTGCCGTCGGTCACCTACGAGCGGGCTGCTGTGCTCTTCAACATTGCCAGCATCTACGCATCGCTCGCTGCGGCCGAGAGGCGAGCGGAGATTGAGGGCATCAAGCGCGCTCTCACCTTCTTGACGGTGAGTATCGTCTACGGTGACAGCATACTGACCATCTCAGCAATCTGCCGGCGTGTTGAACTACCTCCTCACCTCGGTCCTTCCAACCCTTAAGAGCGAGGTGTCCAATCCTCAAGCGGCGGGCTATGACATGAGCGAGAGCTTCATTACCACCATCCGCGAGTTTGTCATGGCGGAGGCACAGGAGTGCTTCTGGCAGCAGGCTGTTCTGAGTGAGTCAACCTGGAGTGGAGGGGGATTTGCGTGATGCCGCACATCTCCGGGCTCAGCGATAGATCGGGATATCAAGCTGACGCAACGCAGAGGGTGGCTACAAGAACGCACTCATCGCCAAGCTCTCGATGCAAGTGTCCGAGTACTACAAGAGCGCGCTCCACGCTGCCAACAGCATGGACTACCCTTCCGCTTCATTCTTCCCTCAGGTAAGCCAAGACCTATGGTGCTGTAGCTCACACCCAGGCCTGGATAAGCCACATGACGGTCAAGAGCATGCACTTTGAGGCGGCCGCCCAGTTCCGCCTTTCGCAGGAGGATCTCGAGAAGAACCGATATGGCCCCGAAATCTCGCGCCTCCGCGTCGCAGAAGGCTTGGCGAAGAAGGGCCTTGATGCTGGCAGGAAGGGCGTTACCGAATCGGTCCTTGCCGATCTCAAGGTGAGGGGATGTCTTCCGTTCTCCTCTGACTTTAGAACCTCTCAGGAGCTGTGAAAGCTGCCCTCGACCGCGCAGTGCGCGACAACGACCTTGTGTACATGGACCCGATTCCACCAGCCTCCGAGCTTGCGCCGATCTCAGGTGTCGCGATGGTCAAGCTCAGCACACCGACCGAGATCTCGGAGCCCATTGCCTGGCTTATGGGTGGCAGCGCAGGAATGCCGCCTCTGTTCTCTGCTCTGGTACCTTACGGCGTTCACCTTGCGCTGAGCGTGTACGATGACCGGAAAGATACTCTAGTGCGCGACATGGACGGCAAGCGCGAGGAACTGGATGGTATTGCTGCCAGGTGGGTACTAGCGCGCAGCCACTGCTAACCCAACAGCACACTGCAATCACTCAACCTCCCCGGCTCGCTGCAGGCGCTCGAACGCCCTGTTGGCCTCCCTCCCTCACTTATCAAGAAGGCAGAGGAGGTGGAGGCAGCGGGCGGAGCAGACAAGATCCGCGGCCTGTTCATGGACGTCAACCGTCTTGCAAAGTCGAACGCCAAGCTTCTTTCGGAGGTGAGCCTTGGAATAGGGAGCTAGCTGACACGCAGGCACTCGACATTCTTGACCAGGAGGCACACGAGACAGAGCAGCTTATGGAGCGCCAGCCACAGCTGGAAAACTCTCGCCCGCCGTCACACATTGCCAACCAGGCGCTGATAGCGACGTCACAGCGGTACGACGAGACGCTCAAGCAGGCGGCCGGCAGTGATGCCATGGTGCGGGCCAAGTGGGAGGAGTGGAAGCCACTTATCGAGATTCTTTCGGGGGGCGAGGTGAGTTCCACCTTTGAGACAACTCTGACCTCTCAGGACATCATCTCCGATCACGTGCCTTCGACAACGGCTTCCGGGAACAGATTTGCGGCGCTTCCTTCTGGTGTTCGCCCGCTCCGCGCTTCCCTCGAAGAGCTCGATGACCACATTGCCCACCGTGCCACTCTGGTCACTGAGGCGCGTCAGATGAGCGAGCACGACGATGTGCGCCCCGAGGTGCTACAGGAGGCATCGCGCCTGGCGCACGGCGGCTCGGGTGATGTCAAGCCCGAGTGGTTCGAGCCCATCTTTGAGAAGGCGCTCGCCAAGTATGACGATCTGCGAGACAGCATGGCGGCCGAGAACGGTGCCCAGGAGAAGCTCTTGGAGCAGATCAGGGTAAGCTCGTCCATTTCGATCTCAGCTGACATTCGTCGCAGCAACAAAACGAAGCTTTCCTTGCTGAACGGAAGGACGACCCTCGAGTCAAGGAGCGCGAGCGCAGCCTGCAGGAGATGGACGGCGCGTTCTGGAAGTGGCGCGAGATTGCGGACAATGCCGAAGAGGGAATCAAGTTCTACAACTCGTTTGCGACCATGCTGTTAAAGTTTAAGGAGGACTGCTCCCAGTTCCTGAACGCGCGCCGTGTGGACGTTGGCCAGCTGTCGTCGCACCTGCAGAACGTCAACCTCGACGCCCAGCAGTCGCCTCCCCAGTCGCCGCCTCCACAGACCTACTCCTCGCCCCCTCAGTCATTCACAACCGGCCGCTTCCCTGCCCCCAACTCGCCCATGGCGTCTCCACCTGCGGTTGCCGCGCCCCACTCCCCGCCTCCACTCTCTCCCCCTCCGCCGTCGTTCGCCCTCCCCCGCCCGTCCTCGATGAACTGGCAGTCGGCAGCCGACTTCCTCCCCCCTCCCCCGCCGCCAGTAATTCGTTCGGGCGGCATTGCGATGCCAACCGCGGCCACCCCGCTCGGCCCCGCAGCTCCATCCACACCCCGTGCACCCGTGACACCTGCACGCTCCAAGCAGACTGCCGCGGACACACCCCGCCGCCTCACGCGCTCTGCCGCGCGCCAGGCGCCTATTGGCGACCCGCAGAACAATCCCTACAAGAAGGGATCGAGGGCTGGCGGCGAGGGCGTTATTTAAAGTGGAGTGATCCATAGACGCCCACAGGGTTAATTGTTTATCTCATGCCCATGCATTCACTGTCTGTGCACTCCTGATGTGAATCGCAGCTGCAGCCTGGACGCCAGCCAAGCCGCGTGCCACCTATGACTGTCCATTGGAGCAGCATGCCGCGTGCCAGTGGCGTGCCAAAGAGCCATAGTTGAGGGTCGTAGACAGGCACTTCGAGATAAGCCTGTCCGTCCAGCGGCAACCTCCCTTCGGGCGTTAGGCACCACGAGGGGATCGATTGTCAGAGAGGCGATATCATCAGTCACGGACCTAACCATGGATAGCAAGCATGGCGTGCATCCCATGAGGTACGTTCCTAGCACATACGCACGGCGCGCACGGGAGTTGGCTGCGGTGATTTGTGCGGCACACTTCACCCGGCACCCAACCTTCTCCACCGGGTGCGGATCCGGATACCACGTTACGGTCGTGCGGCGCAAGATCGGCCTCGCGTCGCCGGCAGTCGGAACTCGGGCTATACGTGGACGGCAACCCGCGGAGAAAGTTTTTCTGTTCAACGGCGTACAGTGTACCCCAGATCCTCATCTGTGGAGCCCGAGGTATGACTCCATTCACTCCATCAGTTGGCCGGGTCGGGGGTCGGGGTCGGCGGAATGCTGCCGCTCCTCGGATCCAGGAGGGCCCTGTCTCTCGTGTATGCATTCGGCTTGCACGGCTGCCTGCAGTGGCGTCTCGAGTCCAGAATCCTGGCGCTAAGCCCATCTGGCGAAATCTGGCCTGCCACTGGAGAGACCCCATTTCCGTGGTCCCTAGAACTCCAATGTCCAGGCTGCAAACCTTGTTCTCGTTATGCTAATTTTTCCCCCACCGAACAAGCACGACTGCAACTGGGGTCAGGACAGGATGGAGATCGCCGAGGCACCTCGATTCTCCGTGGAATTTGTTGGAGTGCGTGCCTCTCTGCACAGACAGACGTCAGACAAGGTTGGCGCCAGCAGAGTTTGGAGGCCCATGGACACCGGGCGGGCGTCGGCATCTATACGCCCTCAATGGCGTCTACTGAAATTTTGTAAGCTTTGCAAGGTATCCCCACCGCGTTCGACGATATATAAGCGGCACTCTCGAGCTGGCCCCACAGACATCCAAACCGCACTCGCACTTCTTCACCGCCCAGTCTAGACGACACCCACACTCTCTCACTCCCACCATGCTCTTCACCCAGTTCTTCGCCGCCGCCGCGCTCGCGCTCCCCCTCGCCGCCGCCCAGAGCAGCTGCACCACCGAGTGCACGCCCCAGTTTGCGACCGCGTACAGCAACTGCCAGTCGGGGCAGAACGCGTCGTGCGCGACTCTGTGCGACACCTCTTCGGTAAGTAGCGGCGACAGCTAGCTGCTAGCTAGCCCTCAGCACTGTCGCAGCGCTAACCCCCAGTCGGGCATGTACAGCGCGGCCGTCGCGTGCCTCAAGTGCCAGGGCAACGGGAGCACCACCGCCGCCACCGACTTTGAGGCCAAGTGCAAGGCGGGCAGCTCGGGCAGCTCGGGCAAGTCGGCTGCTGGCCGCGCCGTGCCCGCCGGCGTGGTCGTCGTCGCTGCTGCGCTCGGCGTCGCCCTCCTCTAATGCCCCGGAGGCAACCGCGGTCCGAGACCGCATTCACTTTCTTTTTCATCTTAGGGAATCGGGTACAGGTACCTGTGCGCGCATAGCGAGCTTGTTGTTAATATTTGCGCAATGTACATGTGTCTAGATCAGGGCGGGAGCGGGGCTTGGGCGTCGAGAGCACTCACGTCGAGATCACTGGCGTCGAGAGCGCTCACGAGCGAGGCGGTACTCACTCAAACGCCGGGTACCGCCGACACGGCTGACGTGACCATGCATGACATGCCGCCAAGCCCGTAAGCTCCCGGGCAGTGCAGATCATGATATCGACGTTCTGAGCGATCCACTAGCCTTCCGGATCATCATCGCGGATGATCTTCATCTCACGTGAACATGATCTACATCGCCCGAGCCCGAGATAGCACCAAGCCGAGCGTGCCGATGTGCCAAGGATGTTTATGGTTATCTAAATCCCTCAACCAACCGCATCCTGCACGTTGCATGCTGCGCATCGCCACCATGCCAAGCACGGCGATTCGCGTGCATCGGCACCGTCCAAGGCGGATTGCATCCTGCGCTCCACTCGGCCACTTGGGGGTAGCCGAGCGTGCCGGCCGGTGCTGCTAGCACCACTCGTGCCAAGCGGCTGCAATGGTGCCTGAGGCTGGGGTGGGCCCACATGGCCACATGTTACACACAGCATGGCGGGTCACGTGGTGCCTAGGACAACCTGCAACCTGCTCAGACTTGTCCAGCTGCGGTGTTGATCTGAGATAGATTAGCCTCAAATGTTATCTCAACCCCCCCAAGCCCGCGATGCGCGATGCGCGACGACGACGGGCGCCTCGCGATGTATAAATGGAACACTCGTCTTGTGTCTTGATCCACACCCACTTCTACACAGTACCTCCCACAATGCTCCTCACCACCATCTTCACCGCCGTCGCGTCCGCGCTCCTCGTCGCCGCCGACGACTGCGAGAAGGAGTGCCCCGAGTGGTACACCAGGCGCATGACCAACTGCGTCAACAGCAATAACACGCTCCCGGAGTGCGACTTTTCGCAGGCGTGCAACACTTCTTCGGTGAGTCCGCTTGCGTTCATGCCACAAATCAGGCCTGCCCCCCCTTCCCCCCGCACGCTCCCCAGCTCACCCCAGACCCTGCACCAGACTGCGTTGGCATGCGCCAAGTGCGGCAGCGAGAATAACCCCGGCACCCAGACTGCCGCTGATATCGAGGCCCTGTGCAAGAACATGACCATGGCCAACGGCACCATGGCCAACGGCACGGCCACCAACACGACCAACGCCAACTCGTCGGCCTCGGCCACACCCTCTGCCGACGCCAAGGACAAGTCGGCCGGCGTGCGCGTCGGCGCCACTGGCGTCGTTGCCGCTGCTGCCGCTGCTGCCGTTGCGGCCCTCGGCTTTGTCCTCCTCTAATCCCGCCAGATCCCGCCATGCCACGAACCGACACGCCCTAGCTTTCTTCTGTAGAGACTAATCCCCTAGTGCTCCGCACTGGGTTTGCCGTAATGTTTTCAATGTACTAGTGTCTTGATACGAGATGTTTGGGCGTCGTACGGGCGAGGCGGAACTGGTACTGCGGGACATCTGAAACGGTGCGTTATTTGATAACCGGCGGGGAGGCCCCGCATGGTGCAGTGGCACTAGCGAACAGTATATAAAGTGGACTTGTTCAAGTCTGTCCTCTTCCCCGTCAGCGCTATCTATCCACAATGCTCTTCACAGCGTACCTCGCCGCCCTTGCCCTCTCCCTCGTCGCAGCCGACCCGTTCTGCACGATCGAGTGCGAACGGGTCCTGCAGCCGCTCCAAAGCTGCCATCCGATTAGAAACGTAACATGCCCGAAGTTGTGTGATCCCCGGCCCTATCCAGTGAGCTTTATACACCGCTTGCTGGTGTTTTGCGACTTGAGCAGCTGGCCAGTGCGTGGCTAACATCTCAGACAGGACTGTACACCAAGGCGCTGGAGTGCGTCACCTGCAGGTCCAACATCGACCCCCTCAACTCCATGCCGCCCTTCTTCTTTGAGGACAGGTGCAAGAACAACACGATGCCGGGGCCGGGCGACGACACGGACACGTCCATCATTACAGAGGACCCGCGGTGGGAAAAGTACGTCGCCAAGGCGATTGCCCAGAACAACACAGCGGCCGACTGCGAATACAAGTGCTCGATGATCGCCGACGACATCAGCGCCTGCCAGTTCGGCAAGTGGGACCCGGACTGCCAGAAGATGTGCGACAAGTCTACGGTGAGTACGAGCACGAGCTGCCTCTCTGGCTCTACAGCCGCTGACGCCCAGAATGGCTCGTACATCATTGCCAGGCGGTGCCTGATCTGCGGGACCAACTCGACCACTGCCATCGACAAGCTCGATACCGACTGCAAGTCCAATGCGACGTGGAATCCCGCCGCGAACGCGACAGATACGACCACGAACGCGACAGCAAACGCGACGGCAAACGCGACGGACACCAAGGCCGACCCCAAGGACAAGTCGGCGGGTGCACGGCTCGGCCCCGGTCTCACTGCCGTTGCTGCTATCGCGGCGCTTGGGTTTGTGCTCCTCTAATAGTCGCGCGCTTCAGTAGAACAGTCGTATAATCTCCTTCCGGAGCTGCTTCAAGATATTGCCTCGATGTACTGGTCTGCTATTGGAATGAGCAGAACGACATGGCCGGTAAATTCGTAGGGGATCAAGAGTCCGAGTGGCTAAAGTCACCCGCGAAACGCGATAGCAGATACTGGAGGGTTTACGTTTCCGCTCTCATATCGTTCCCTAGCGGGAGGGCACAGCAATGGCACCCTCCAGCAGTGGCACCCTCTACCAGACCTGCCTTCTAAGATGTAGTCGAGTATAAAGCGTTTGTCTGCCTCGTCCATGCTCGTCTACTCATCCCATGATGCTCCCGACCCTCCTCGCCGCGTCCGCGCTCCTCGTCGCGGGCCAGAACGCGTCCAACACTCGGGGGACAAAACAGTCACGTGCGCGCAGCTCTGCGACAAGTCTTCCGTTCGTACCGCCTTGCCACGACCAAGGCCGACCCCAAGGACAAGTCGGCGGTGTACGGCTCGGGGCTGGCGTGGGTGCTGCTGCGGGTGTGGCGCTTGTCGCCGTCCTCCTTTAGAGCCCGTTGTAGTTGCAGATGGCCGAATGAGAGATATATTTGCTCGACGCCATGTCATGAGTGGCGACACTTCTCGCATTACTGAGCCTCTCGACCGCGCTGACATCACGGAGATCTCACTGATCGACGGATCGAAGGCACAGTTGCATCCAGGAAATTGTGATCGGCATTCCTTGGAGCAGCCACATGCAAACCATCCGAGACACACGTGCCCACGCTCGTGGCACCGTGACTCTTGTTGTGAGCTGCATGCATATGCAGTAGTGGTGTTCAGCGGCGCTATTCAAATGTGCATGTGTCCCTACCTGTCTGTCACAGACGCCGCGTCCGCCTCATCGGATGGCTTCATCCCTGCCCCACACTTCCGTCTCTCCACCTGCATCCCGTCGTGCCGCCGCGGAATCACAGATACCACCCCTGCCATCAGCACAAGCTCTCACGTATACGCACCTCGTACCCCACACCCTTGGTCCACAGGTACGTCCCGACCGTGAGCTGCTGCGACGGCATGCGGCCGGCAATGATGCGGGTGTCTGTCGTCAGTGTGATCGACAGGGGGGTCTGCGTGGCGTCTGCGTGGCGTCCGTTGTCAGCTGTGTGTGCACACAAGGTGGCGTCTGGGTGTGGGGCTACTTACACCTGGAAGAACGGGGTCCCACGGCCTGGGATTAGTGACATTGTGGCGGAGTACTCACCCGACACCCCGGTACGGGCCCACCGGCGGCTGGATGCTCATGCCGGGGTTGAGCTCGATGGGGCGCACGGCGACGGGGACGGTGCGCGGGTGCAGGTGGGGCTGGCGAGCGTAGTGGTGTTGGTAGTGGTGCTGAGGGTGGTGCTGGTGAGTGTCATAGTAGCTAGAGTGGTTGAAGTAGGTGGAGTAGTTAGAGGGCCCGTAGAAGTTGGAGTGGTCGTAGCCGTGGTGGTCGTAACGTGGCCGGTGGGAATGGTAGCTGCGCTCGCGCTGCGGGAAACCATATCCAGAATGACGCGGATGCTCATGCGTGGGCTTCAGCAGCGGGGACGCCCAGGTGACCGTCTTGTTGGGGCTGCTGTACACCTGCTCGCGGCTGCGGTGGCGGTGGTCGTAGCTGGTACTGTGGCTCCGCGTGTGGCTCCTGAAGCGGTCACGGAACCGCTGGGCGAGCGACCGCGGGCGATGGTGCTCCCGATGCAGGGGGTCCTGGTACGCGTGCTGCCGATACCACTCCGAGTGCGAGTATGCCGGCCGGGCAGTGTAGTTGTAGTCGAGCGAGGAGGGGTACGGCGAGCCGGGGACGCGGTGCGTCGACGCGGGCGAGTCGAACAGCATGTTCAGGAGGGTTGGGAGGAGTGGAGAACGGAGGGCATGTTAGTACAGCAGTCAGGCAGGTGTAGCTCGTACTGACCATTGTGAGCGGAATAAGTGCTAGTGAGAGTGTGACAAAAGGACTGAAGAGTAACGAGAGAAGCATTGTGCCAATGTGCTGGCAGTGATGGGCGTGAGCTGCGCTCGAGGCCGTCGCTCCACCATTGTGCGTCTTTGTATGTAAGAGGGATTCTCGTCGCCGATGTCAGAAGGATCAGTACTGCGCCTCGGTGTGAAACTCCGGTATGCCCCGCTCGTCTCCGCGGGACCCCAAGGCCGCAGCGCCGCAGCCACAATCCTCGTTCGTTAAACCTCGGTCCACACATGATCTCGTCCTCTGTCATTCCCACGCTCCCACAGAACAGTCAGGAGCGCAGAAGGTTCCTTTGATGGCCGATCCACGGATCAGCTGGATCGGCTGCAGATCACTTCGGCTGTGTTCTCGGTGTCCATCCAATGCTTTTCGTTATCGCCGTTGATGAAGTGGACAAGATCAGGTCCTCAAGCATGCATCTTAGAGTTGCTGTTACATTGCAGCTCGAGGGCTGGGTCGACCGTGGGATAGTTATAATCTAAGGTGCAGCACCAAGGGAGAAAAGAGGGTCTCCAGCCAGGACAAGAAGCTGGGCGGGGGCGGTGCGCAAAGGGAGAGGATTGAATGGAAATGGCTTTTGAAATTACCGATTATTAGCTGCGAGCTGCGAGATCAAAGCTGCTGTGCCATGCGCCACTCGGCAGCCAAGAAGTGAGAAGTACGACGAAGTACGAAGTGGAGTGGTGTCATTGTCACGCTATCTTTTCTCTTGTCCTGACGACTCTTGACTCTTACTTATCCTTTCTTCTTCATCTCATCATCCATCTCACCAGTCGTTCGCTCGTTATCAACCCCATCCTCTAGACGCTCTTATAGTCACGCTCTTAATCACTTTTCGTCGCCTGTCATCATGACGCTCCGAAACGCGTCCGCCAAGTTTTCGCTCCCCAGCTTTGGCCGAAAGTCAAACCACAACTCGTCGCCGTCGGACGCCAGTGGCGGCTCGGCCGCCCGCATCCCATCAGACTCGTACAGCGGTCCGTCGCAGTCGCAGTCGCAGCCCAACACTACCTCGGTGTACTCTGGCGGCAGCGGCGGGTACGATGAGAGCGTCCACGGCGGCGGTGGAGGTGGGAGCGCACCCCTGGACGGTCTCGGACGGAAAATCGGAAAGAGCATCGCCCACACCCGTCTCCTGCCTGCGCTCGGCAACCAGGATCTGAGGACGCTACAAGAGTGAGTGGATTGCGGGTGGCCAGCGGCGTGGGGTCTAGACTGGAGGGGGCAAGACTCTCGTGTGCGGTTTGGGATTTCGGTCTGGTCGGATGGTCGCCCGGCTTTCCCAGCCGCTGCGCGATCCATGCCCAGACGCATGGTTCCCAAAGGCGACGGATGCTGCCCAGTGCCGCCATCTCTGCTTCTCTGCTTCTATCAACAATTACGGCCTGCACATTCTTGACAACGCGTTGTTGTTCAACACGTCCCCGATGACGTCGGCCCTTTGCTGACATTTCGCAGCCTCATCTCATCGGAGAAGGGCGTCTTAACCTCGGCTGAGCGCCTTGCTGTCGATATGCAGACGGCTGCGTCGCGCCTGCCAGTCTATGGCCAGCAGGAGGGCCCCGACCTGCAGGATGTGCTGAGCCACTCGAGCACACTCCTGTCCCAGCTCAGCATCGCCATGCGGACATTTGCCCAGCACGAGGCCTCCATGCGTTCCTGCTTCAAGCGCATCCGCCAGCGCGAGGAGGAGCTCGATGAGCTGCGCCGCAGGAGGCGCACGGTAGGCCAAAAGGCCGAAACGGCAGAGCGCAAGCTCGCCAAGATGGGACCCGAGAACAAGCAGCTCGTCCAGCAGACCGAACTCCTTGAGAGCCTCCGCAACCAGATGCGCCAGATGGACTCGGATATCGTCAACGAGGAGGCCAAGAATGGCGACTTTAAGCGCCAGTGAGTGTCTCTGCTATTCTGCAGCGCTTCTAGGGTCGGGCTCACGCTAACGCTCAGGGCCATTAAAGAGGCAATGTCGTTCAAGTTTGGCGGTCTCGAGGAGCTTGGCGAGAAGATGTGCATCGTCGGCGAGCTTGGCAAGCTGCTGCTCGAGGAGATTCCCCTCGAGGAGACGCCGCCAGGATACAGCCGTGCGCCCTACAACTCGCACGACCGTACCGAGAACACTGTCAACGAGGCCGTGAAATGCGTGAGTGTCGGTGACGCTATACTAAACTAACACTTCAGCTTGCCACAGTGCAGTTCCAGGCTAGCTCGGCAGCCCCCAAGCCCCCAGGACTTCCCCGGCTCTCTGACGCGACGCCTCTCACCGCCCCGAGCCTGCCCCGCCACAACTCGCACTCTGTCGCGGCCCACGAGGAGTTTGAGCACCTTCCCGGAAACCCCGTGTCGCCCACCTCTACCCACGCTCCTCAGCTCCCGCCAGTCAGTGACCTTGCGTATGCCGGTCTGGAGCAGTCGCCGCCGCCTGGACAGCCGCGCAAGTTCTCTGCTGTTTCGGCCGAGATTCTTCCCCCGCGCACCTCCTCGAACGTTGTCTGGGACGCCCCGAACCACGAGTCCGAGATCGGTCACGACTATGAGTGGGAGCAGCAGCGCCAGATGGATGCCGAGCGCGAGCAGCAGCGCCAAATGGACGCCGACCGTGAGCGCTATGAGCGCGCTGGCTCGATTCCCGCCTCCATCCCCGAGCAGTCCAACGCCAGCCCCAGGTCGAGCCTCGGTCCTGCGGCTCAGATCCCCCAGCCGTCCTCGACGCCTCCCCCGCCTCAGCCCGGATGGCAGCCTATGCGCGTTACGGACAACGTTGGTGGTCTGACCCTGCACGATGGTTCTGCGCCCCGTGGCACTACTCTCACCGATGGTCCTCCCCGAGGTGTCTCCCTTTCGGATGGTCCTCCCCGTGGCGTGTCGCTTTCTGACGGCCCTCCTCGTGGCGTTTCGCTTTCAGATGGTCCTACCCCGGGCGTCGTACTGTCCGAGGCCCCGCCTCGCGGCTCGTCTCTCCACGATGGCTCAGTCGACTCGCCAACACTGGCCCTCAACAGCGACGCATTCACTCCTCCTGGTGGATCGTTCATGAATGCGGACGATCTGCAGCCTCCGCAGCGCCCTACGTCTGGCGGCTCGGGATATTACACTGCCGACGAGGACAAGAGCTCGACGATCCAGTCACGCATGGCGCCGACGCTCAACCTGCCCCACGATGACACCATGGCTGTGTCTGAGAACGCTACACCTACACAGGCGACGGCCAGCCTTCCCTCCGAGATCCCGTCGAGCCCGCCCCGTCATACCGGCTACGCACCGCCCGGAGGTTACGTACCTCCTCCTGGTGCCTACGCACCCCCTGGTGGCCACGTCCCGCCGGGTGGCTACATTCCCCCGGTTGCGCCCCCGGCACCGAGCCTCGGTGACAGCGAAGAGTTTTCGGCTCCTGTTAACATCGAGCGGGAGGGCTACTACAGCAACAACAGCAACAACTACAACTCGCGCGTGAGCAGCAGCACATTCAACGTGCCCCGCGATGTCCGTGCCTCGGGTGGCACCTTCCTTTCGGAAGCATCAGTTCCCGACAGCATCAACTCGGACGCCAGCCATCCGCGTGACAGCTACCAGACATACGACTCGCGGCCACGTGACAGCTACGCGACCTTCCAGACGCGCCACAGCTCTGACGGCGAGGACGCGGTGGTCGTCACCATTCCCGCCGAGCCGATGCCCCTTCGCTCGGCGACCCCGACGATGATCACGACAAACGGCGCCGCCCCGGCCACCCCAACCGGTCCCTCCGTGGGCGTGATGAGCGGCGCCCTGGGTAACAGCGTAGGTGCGGGTCTGGGTTCGAGCACAGGCTCGGGCGCCCCGCCCCGCATCTCGGCCGCTGCCTTCCGCCGCGGTGCCCGCCGCCGCTCGATGACAGAGGACA
The DNA here is from genome assembly GCA_001600335.1 of Apiotrichum gracile. NCBI lineage: Eukaryota > Fungi > Basidiomycota > Tremellomycetes > Trichosporonales > Trichosporonaceae > Apiotrichum > Apiotrichum gracile. The sequence goes on along the minus strand of BCJO01000004.1, from coordinate 3,216,543 downwards.
GCGAGACGCACAGCTCGTTCGGCCATCTCCCCGACATGGACAGCCGTGGCCCCCGCCGCCTCCCGTCGCCCCCCTCCAGCTCGGCCGGCGAACCCGTCATTCCCCCCGTCATCCCCGCCTCGCCGCCGCCGAGCTACGACCAGGACAGCCTCCGTTAGAAGCCCTCTTAATTAATGCGTTTATATATGAACGGGATTCATGTCTGACACGAGTGACGTGGGGTTGAGCGATAATGGAGCAGGGAGCTTCGCTTCCCAACCGCAAGTTGACTCGCTAATCCTTTTCTGCATCATAACCCGTCTGTGCGCCTCTGACGCTGCCGATCACACATCTATAGATCCACTGCTAATCACTGCACTTTCTGGATGCTCTACACGCACCACGGAGCCACTCTCCTCCGCAACACTCATGGCTCTTGTGGTGTAGTGGCTATCATACTCTCTTAGGGTTGGCGAGTCCATCTTAAGCTGGGAGTGGTCCTCGGTTCAAATCCGGGCAAGGGCCTTGCTTTTTGGATGCCGAGGAGCTTGGGAGGCTCACAAGCCACCAGCCACCGGGTGGCAAGCTGCTAGCTGCTGGCCCGGTATAGGGGTGTTCGGGCCTTCGAAACGAGAGCAGGTCGTACATGGCACAGTGGCCCTTATAGACTAGTGCACCATTTCCGCACACAAGCCAGTAGTGATCGGTCGCATATCTGCTCTACAGTCTCGGGCGCAAACTGCTCCTCGCCGACCTGGGCGCGATACCCGGCGAGCGTCTCATGTGGCTACTCTACGGTATCAAGGGCAAACTGCTCCTCGCTGACCGACGCACGGTACTCGTCCAATGTGAGAAAAGACAATCTGTTCATTCTATCCTTCCTCCACAAGTCAGCGTCCCCGAGCAGACCATCCGTCTCTGCTAGCTGGACGACATCTTCTTTGCAAGTCTTCTCGACATCGTCGTGGATATGAGACGTGATCATGGCGGCAATGTCGGCGGGGGAAGCGTCAGGCTCGAGACCCAGCAGCGACGGGAGCAGCGTGTCAGTCCCGACGAATGTCATTGTGCCAGATCGGAGTGTTCCCCCAGACTGTGCTATAATCTCGGACAGAACACCGCCGGCCTTCTCCCAGCGGATGCCCTCCATATGCTCGGGAGGTGTCCGTTCTTGGGGGCCGAGACGGCACACCGGGTGGGTGCAGACGAATATGATCACCGTGTCCTGATAAAACCAGGGAGGGGCGGCGAATCCTGGTGGGTCAAAGTGTTCCATGAACTGGAAGAAGAATGTGTAGACGAGGCGTAGAGAAGCGACTCCACACGGCGGGGAGAGGCTGTCGGTGTCCGGGATGTCCTGTGCATTATCACGTTGGAATCCTGATCGAGCAATGCGGCGAGGATGCGGCGGGGCCCTGGGCCCCGTGAGGTGGCGAAAAGAGACAATGGCTTTGCTCTGCGTGTAGAAAAAGCTCGACGACCCCCTCATGCCCCTCTCATTATTTTCCCAGTCGTTTGGCGGGATATCGGCCCACGCCCCGTATCCACGCTCATCTGGAAGAAAGCGCATTACATCCAAGTCTCTGATGCCGGACAAGAGTTCAGCCCTGCGATATGTGGGTACGGGCCCGACAAAGTCGAGGACCCGGGTCGAGTGCAGGCAGAGGGCTCGCTTTGCGCGGCGCCCGTGTCTGCGGTTGTTGGCTCCCTCGTACCAGGCGTAATATTCCTGCTCAGTCATTCCCTCAGGCGGGGGGGAGTCTCTGGGAACCCACGAGGCCTCACTGAGAGCATCACGATGTTTCCCAAACCGTCCCAACGATTCGCAGATCATATAGTCCCATTGGTAGAAGATGGGCAGACGGCCGCGGGGGCCAAAGACATTGATGGGCCCTTCCCTTTCCAACCCAAACTGGTCGAGGTAGAACTGTGGATCATCAACTGTGCGGTTAGACATTACAATGTGCCGTGCAAGCAGCGCATCGCACCGGCGCCGCAGGGCGCGGTTTCCGGCTCGCAGAGCGATGAGCGACGCGTGCGGCGCGTGGTCGGCGATGGTCTCGAGGATGTGCGGGAACATTTGCGAGTCGAGGACCATCCTGTCTGCCCGGAGGTGCTTGAGGGGTGGCATCCCGGCGCGGTCGCGTTTGGGCAGCATTGCAGCGTATGGAGAATGGCGTGTGGCGTTGAGGGAGTGGTGCCAGGGAGTGGTGCGAGGGTTATCGACTCGAGTGGAAGACCAAGTCGCGGTCGACGGAAGAGACATAGATAGAGTGGAGAAGAGCAAAGAGAGTGAGCGGGCGGCGAAGAGAAAAGCGAGTGACATGTGAGGCGGTGCACAAGTATCAAGTACATACAGGAGCCCAACAGTACTCTCTCTACCCCGCAGATCTCCAAGTGCAATGCAGATCTCGGACATCCGTATATCCGTGGAATGCATCGAGAGTGGTGGCGCTTTGACCACCAACCGCACGCGCCGCTCGCAGCACGATAGAACACGACACACTCTTTGTCACACACTCTTCGTTATCCATTTCTCGATTTCTGTTCGCCATGGGTGGGCTCACATACTTCTACGTTCGCAGACCGGAGCCGGCGGCAGACAGGCGCGAGCGCGACCGCCGCCCAGCCGCCGCGATCCCGACACGCGGGATCGTGTCGGCCTCACCCACTGCCTCGACGCCGGCGCTCGACTCGAACATGTTTCCACACATCCTCGACATGATCGTCGACGAGGCACCGTACGCGGCCCTCGTGTCCCTCCGGGCGGCGAACCGCCGCCTGCGCCGCCGGTGCGACGCCATGCTCGCGCGGCACCTTGTCCTGTCGAACCGCGTGGAGGGCGATGACCAAGGATACCCTGTCGAGGGCAGCTATGGGCCCGTGAACGTGTTCGCTCCCGAGGGCCGGCTGCCCATCTTCATGGAGTGGGACATGGCCTACTATGCCGACCTGGGCGAGGAGGAGGCAGACAAGGACGACGACGGACCCGACTCGCTGTGGTTCTACCACGTGGGTCTCGAGCCCGTGCTCACGCGTAGGGGACACCCCAAGTGGGTCGAAAGCACCAACAGACTGCTCGACCAGCGCCGCTACAACCTCACCCAGTGTCTGCGCATCACGCGTGTCCTCGACTTTGTTGGGCCGGTCCCAAACTACCGCGCTCGCGAGCTTATGAATGGCCCGTCCCACTCGGTTACTCTGCGCTTCATCCCCGATAGCGAAGGCATAAACCCGTGGAGCCCGCTGGGCACAAACAGCAGGAGTCACGACCGCACCGTGCTGCAAGACATGCATTATTCCAACGCCAGCTCGGTCATCACTTTCCAACATCTCAACGGCCCCAGGGCACCTCGCTTCGCCGCGCACCGGAGCTCCGGAGGCTCTCGCGAAGACTACTCGTCCGACATCCGGCAAGTTGACCGGCCGCACAGTAACACCCCCCTACGCGTTGTCAACACGTTCTTGTTCACCGCGGGACGGATTGCGAACGCTCCCCGAGCACCCAGCCTCCCAGAGTACCCGACCGATGTGATCTACATCTTTCTCCGAAACGACCCGGTGACCCAGGCCAGTGGAGCAACACCGACAAACCGCGCAGAACCGAGTGCCACCGACGGTCCCGCTGTCCCCCCTGAGAAGCTGTTTGACGTCCTCGCACTCAGCCTCCGCCGCAAGCTCACGCTCGTCAACGTGGAGAGTCTCGACCCCACGGCATTGGGTCTCAGCGACGACTTTTCCGCCACCGAGGCCCTTGCCGAGATCACAAGCATCATGTCCCACAACGTCCACGAGTTGTGTAGAAACCCTCCCACAGTGTGGAACAGTTTCGGCCAGAGGGGTCGGATGGCTTTACCATCTCCGGGAGAAATGATGAGCAACCTTACCATCATGTCACTCAACGAGTACCGGGCGATGGTGGGGGAGGACCGATTCGCCCTAGAGACTGTAGAGTCACGACCGTAGCAGTGTGATGTGTGGTAGCCTTTATTCTGCAAGTTTGACGTAAGTGTGCCACCTGTCGCTCAGATACTCTATTGCATGGGTACACTACTGAGGCATACACTGTGCGTGTCGATACGTGCGTGTCCAGCGCCGGGATGGGTTCGTACGGGGCCGTGTTCGGTGTCGTACGATTTCATGTCGTCTGCGTCTCCTTGTGGCACGCTCTCTCTCTCTCTTTCGCTTGACGCCTTTGTTCGTGCTTCCAGAACACGTGATTCTCCAAATCCATATCTCTGCCCTGAGGATACAGTCTCTCAACAACGCGTTGCGCGCACGCCCATCTACTTCTGCGTCTTGCGGAAGAGGTTGAAGAGCGTCTTGAGACCCGTAAACTCGGTCTTGGCGTTGGACCAGTTAATCTCGGCATTGTTGTTCTTAAAGTTCCACACGAGCTTGTAGAGCACCGCGCCGCCAATGGCCTGGATGAGCCAGCCGATGCACGCAATGAGGCCAAAGATGCCGCCAATGATCGACCACGCGCCAGAGTGCGAGATGAGCTTCTGGATCGTCACGATGAAGCCCGCCGAGCCCGTGTACGGGATGCCGATCGCCATGTACAGCGAGTACAGGATGTGGAAGCCGCCAAAGATAAAGTACATGTCTAAAGTTAGTGACGTTCTGTAGACGTGCTCACAGAAGAGGATAGCGGCGCCGCGCTTGTTGATGCGGCACCATCCAGTGTATACCGGGTAGTACCAGAGCACAAACGAGAGGACGCCGATGAAGACAAGGTAGCCGATTGATGTGCCCATCGATGAGCTGCGTGTAAGCTAAGACCGACACAAGCGAAGCTTACATGGATCCACCAGCAAACATGTCAAAGAGACATCCGAGGAAGTTGACAATCAATGTGACGCCGAGCACCAGCCAATAGCGGTACATGAGCAGTGCGTTGCGCTGGTGCTCTTGCGGCACGAGCTTGATGTCGTGGACGAGGATCGGGGCGACTGGGAGTAAGCGTCCGCACACATGTGGGACGTCTGTGTCGCCGACCCTCGGCAGCACCACGGCACTAGCACTCACACGGGGGCCAGTTGGACTTGTACGCCGCCATCTCCTGCTCGCGCGTATTCAGGTCGCGTTCCCGCTGCTCGAGCTCGCGCTGCTTGCGCTCGAGCTCGGCCGCGCGCGCGTCGTGGTCCGCAACGTACGCCTGCATGTTGGCAATGCCGCCCGAGGGCGTCGCCGCGCTGTGCCCGCCCACGCCATCGAGGCTGAACGCGCTCGAGTTGTCGTGCGCGAACGGGTTGGGGTTCGAGGTGTCCGAGAACGGGTTCGCGTCTGCGCCGTAGCCGCCTGTTTGTTAGGGGGGTTAACATTGTGTTGCGCAGAGTTTCGGAGACAGCGCATACACGGCGTGTTACTTCGACGCGAGCACCCCGCTGCGGACTCACTCATAATGACAAGAGTAAAGGGTAAGTGTAAACAACAAAGTACTTGGAGAAAGATTAGAATGCAAGGTGTTAGTTGTCCTCTGCTCGCCGTCGACGACAACAACGATGATGCAGGTGCATCGCCCCTGGCCCCTGCCCAGGCATACCACGCGCCACCTTGCTAGCCAATATCGCGACACGCGACGGGCGCGTGAACAATTCAGCGGGAGCAAATATATCACCCCCAAGTGCTCACGACCGCTAAATGCCAGGTGTAACGACCTCCACTTCGACCTCTCCTGAAAGTCAAAAGTCGGGTTCATGGTGGAGAACGGAGATGAGAGAACAACATCGACCACAACACCATGTTCGCCCTGCGCCGCCTCAGCCGAGCAGGTCCGAGTGTGCCGCGCCTCGTTTGCGCGTCCTCGACCGCCTCGCCGGAATGGGAGCTCGTCGTCGGCCTCGAGATCCACGCGCAGATCCGGACTGGCCGCAAGCTCTTCTCCCGTAAGCTAGTCGCCGGACGACGTCAGCTAACAACAGGTTCCAAGTTACGACACGACGATGCGGCTAATACGCATGTAGAGCTTCTGGACGCTGCGTTTCCGGGAACCCTGCCTGTGAGCTTAGTTAAGGAACAGCAGCTGACAGCAGGTGATTGACCCCGAGGCCGTGCGGTTGGCGTTGTTGACGTCCCTCGCGCTCGACTGCGATATCGTGAGCTACGATTAGCCCAGTGACAAGCTGACAGCAGAACCTGCGCTCGACGTTTGACCGGAAACACTACTTTTACCACGACATTCCGCCGTCGTACCAGATCACACAGCACTACAGTACGTTACGTTCAGCATTCCCTTCAGACTAACGCCCAGACCCAATCGCGCGTAATGGCAAGATCGCCTTCTCTCCAACGGAGGCCGGCATCGACCGCCCCTTCACCGTCGGCATCCACCAGCTGCAGATTGAGCAGGACACGGCGAAATCGCAGACGGTCGGGGGCAACGTACTCGTCGACCTGAACCGGGCGGGGACAGGCTTGATGGAGATCGTGACGGAGCCGGATCTGCGGAGTGCAGAGGAGGCGGGGGCGTTCGTGCGCCGGCTACAGGGTCTGCTCCGGCGAGTCGGATCCGGAGATGGAGATATGGAGAAGGTACGGAGTGCGGAGGCGTAGCTGACAGCAGGGCAATCTCCGTGTCGATGCCAACGTCTCCGTCCGCCGGAAGGGCGCGCCGTTCGCGACGCGCTGCGAGATCAAGAACGTCAACTCTGTGCGGTTCCTGCAGCAGGCCATTGGTGGGTGCGAATTAAGGTGTTGTCTAACCCGTGCAGAAGCAGAACGCCAACGACACATCGAGCACTACGAGACCCAGCCTGATGTGCCGCTCAAGCAGGAGACGCGCGGACTGAATGAGCTCACGGGCAAGACGTACTCTCTGCGGTCAAAGGAGGAGGCGGAGGACTACCGGTATATGCCTGACTCTAACCTGCCGGCACTTGTGGTGCCTTCTGTAAGCTACAACTTCATCTCGTTAAGCTGACCGGATCAGTCCTACCTCGAGACGCTCCGCTCATCCGTCCCCGAACTCCCCGAGGAGACCGTCGAGCGCCTCACGAGTGCATACGGCCTCGACCGCCGCGATGTCGGCACACTGATAAGTCTGGACGAGTACACTGGTGCGGGTATTGCCTTCTTTGAGGAGGTTGCAGGCGGCGACAAGGAGTTGGGGAAGAAGGTGTCCAACTGGTGAGATAGCGGCTTCCGTGCACATCTGACAACCAGGATCACACACGAGCTGCTCGGGCAGCTGACCAAGGCGTCGAAAGAGTGGACACCGGAGGTCATCCCCGCGGCGCTGTTGCGGGAGATTGTCGTAGCCGTGGAGAATGGCAAGGTAAGCTTAGCTTGTTCGCCTCGAAGCTGACAGCAGATCACGGGCACAGTCGGCCGCACGGTATTGAAACACATTGTCAACACGCCTTCGGCAGGCCCGCTCGACGCGCTCCTTGCCGAGCTGGGCCTCACACCCGCATCCCCCGACGACCTCGCAGCCACCTGTGAGGCCGTCATCGCCAAGCTGCCCAAGGAGGCCGATCGCGTGCGACAGGGCAACGACAAGGTCGTCATGCGCCTCGTCGGCGAGGTGATGAAGATGACAAACGGCTCGGCGGACGCCAGGCGCGCGCGCGAGGTGTTGCTCGAGATGTTGCGCAAGTAGACTGTATGCATGTAGCCCATTGCTCATAAGTGAACTGTGCGTCCAAACCAAGCTGGTACTGCAGCACTGGATCATATGTCGCTGCCGATCTCACCTGGCACAAGCCGGCGGCATCCTCCGAAATGCCGACTGCGGAACCACTCTCCTCCGCACGCAAAATCATCGCAATGCGCCATGTTTGTGAGCAAAACGTTTGTCGTCATCGCGTCTCATCTCCTCACTCCACTCCACCTCGCAGCAAGCACCATGCGCGCGTCCGTCCGCCTCCTCGCCAGCCGGCGCCTGCAGTACCACCTCGGCCTGTCGTACGCGGCCAAGCAGTCCCCGCCCTTCGTGCCGGCAAACTACAAGCCGGCGAGCATGGGCTTCGCGACCCCGACTCCGGGCGCGACCACCGAAGAGAGCCTCGAGGACGAGCACGGCGCGCCGCTCCCGCCCAAGGTCCTCCCGAAATCAAAACTCACCCGCTGGGTCGAGGCCATGAAGCTCCTGCCTGCCGGGCGGGGCGAGCTCCGCCAGACAGAGAAGGAGGAGGACGGGGGGTGGGACGAGGGGCTGCGCGAGCGCGTGTGGAAGTGGGGTGCGGGCGAGGATTTCTTCGCGATTGTCGACGCGGGCAACTATGTGAGTCGCGGCGGTGCAAGCCCCCCGAGCGGGAGGAGAAGAGCTGACCCCAGACCCACATTGCGCTCTCGGACGGCGTCGGCGGCTGGGCACCCCTGTACGACCCCGCATTCTACTCCCAGGCACTCATGTACCACTACGCGAGCGCCGTCAACTCGTCGCCCAGCGCCGCGCCGTGGGACGCGCTCGCAAAGGCATACAAGGCCGTAGAGGCGGACGACGCCGTGCAGGCCGGCAGCGCCACGGCCGTCGGTGTGTCGCTAGAGGAGGGCGGGCGGGGGCGTGCTGTCAAGTGAGTCCAGCCGTGTGCAGATGATCTGCCGACCTGAGAGATTTGTGTTGCTGACCTTAGCCTCGGCGACTCGGGCATCACCATCCTCCGCAAGGGCCACGCGGTCTTCGAGACGGTGCCGCAGACGCATTTCTTCAACTGTCCCGTGAGTACCCCCATACACCTATCCACACCGCCCGCGCACTCTCCGCTGCGCCCGCGCTAACCGCCAGTACCAGCTCTCCAAGATCCCGCCCGCGATGCGCAGCTCGGACGTGATAATGGACACGCCGGAGCGCGGCGAGCGCCTCGAGTTCGACCTCTCCCCTGGGGACGTTCTCATCCTTTATACCGACGGATTATCCGACAACCTGCCGGCGTCGCAGATCCCCACGCTGTCGGCGGCGGTGCTCGAGCTGCTGCACAACGAGGACAATGCGTCGCTGTCCTCCACGGAGCGCGCGGCGGAGCATGCCCGGCTGCTCGCGGATGTACTCGTCGCCGCGGGCCGGAACGCAATGTGCCGCACGGGCAAGGAGCCGGACTGGAAGACGCCCTTCGAGGTCGAGAGCGTCAAGAGCCGCAAGCCGTTCCGCGGTGGAAAGGTGGATGATATTTGTGTGCTGACTGCGGTCGTGGGCGAGCGCTTGGACTAGGTAGTGGTGGCATGCATAGATGGGTTCAGCGGGACAGTTGTTCTAGTTGTGGGTTGCGCGCGTCTCATATGGCCCCGCCTCCAGGCGACCGCAGCGATATCCGAGGATCTCAGCCCTCTCACACCACTGCAGATCTTCACTCCGCCGGCTCTACTTTAACTGTAGAAATGTGCATATGATTCTGCGGTATACTACGCTCCCTCTATAACTCCTACACATTACCTGCTGAAAATGAGGTCGTCGACGCGGAGGATGAGCGAGACGGTCTCGGTGGCGAGCTCGAGCGCGGACGTGGACACGAGGAGGGGCTGGACGACGCCCTCGGAGGCAATGTTCGAGATGATGCCCTTCTTGACGTTGATGCCGGCGTTGGCGTCGCCGAGCGCGTGCTTGTTGCGGAGCTCGGTGACGATGGCGATCGGGTTGAGACCCGCGTTCTCGGCAAGTGTGGTCGGGATCACCTCGAGCGCCTCGGCAAACGCCTGGTAGCAGTACGCCTCCTTGCCCTTGAGCGTCTGTGCGTACTGCGTGAGCAGGCGCGAGACGTGCACCTCGGGCGCGCCGCCGCCGACAATGAGCGCGCGCTTCTTGACGAGACAGCGGACGACACAGAGCGCGTCGTGCAGCGAGCGCTCAGACTCCTCGAGCACAAGCGAGTTTGCACCCGTGCAGACAACCGACACCGTCTTGCCGGGGTTCTTGACGCCGGTAATCTTGACGACCTTTGCGCCGCCGACAGACGCCTCCTCAACGAGCTCGGCCTGGCCGAGCTTGTCCTCTGTAAACTGCTCAATGTCCGCGACGGGCTTGGCGCCAGTCGACTTGGAGATAAAGTCAATCTCGTCGCGCTCAATGTCCTTGATGACGACAATCTTGAGCTTGGCGAGGAAGTGGAGCGAGAGGTCGGTGACGGCGTCACGGAGGATCGACTTTTGAATGAGGAGCACGTTGCACCCAGTCTTCTTGATGCGCTTGCACAGGTTGAGAATGTACTGGCGCTCCTCCTTAAGGATGCGGTCCATCTGGCGGTAGTCGTTGACGACAATCTGGTTGTCCATGTCGGGCTTGGGCGACGACAGCTGGAACTGGATGAGACCAATCTTGGCGTTCTCCATGCGGGTGGGTCCGCCAGCGTTGGCTAGCACCGGCTGGTTGAGCGCAACACCGTCAATGAGCTCAGTGTCCTCAATGGTGCCGCCGACCTTCTTCACGAGGCGGATATCGCGGAGGTCGACGTTGGAGGAGGTGGAAGTGACGAGGCGGGTGACGGCAGTGACGGCAATGGGGGCAAGAACCGAAGAGTACTGCGAGACAATCTTCGAGTTGAGCGAGGTGGATGCGGCACGGAGGAGCGCGTCGCGGTCGTTGAGGTCGACGGGGGTGGACATCTGCTCGAGGAACTCGACCGCCTTGGACGCAGCACCCTGGAAGGCAAGTGCTATTGTGGTCGGGTGGATACCCTGGGTAAGCAGCTTCTCAGCAGCCGAGAGCAGGCTTCCGGCAAGCACGACAACGGAGGTTGTTCCGTCACCAGCCTCAATGTCCTGCGCCTTGGACAGCTCGACAAGCATGCGCGCCGCGGGGTGGAGGACCGCCATGTGCTGGAGGATAGTCGCGCCGTCGTTGGTAATCACGACCTCGCCGGATCCAGTGGTGATCTGATGTCAGTTACGCACAATATCAGGTAAACTAACCATCTTGTCCATGCCCTTGGGTCCGAGGGAGGTACGAACAGCGTCGGCGACGGCTGCAAGTCAGCAGAGTTCCAACGACACGCGCGCGGCGCACAGACATACCCTTGGCAGCGTTCATGTTCGACAGGCGGACCTCGGTGGGCTTTCCCTGCGCGTGTCAGCAACGTTCAGCGTACTCAGCGGCTATGCGGTAGCGCAGAAGAGGCTCTTGATCTTCGCCAAGCTACCCTCCACAGTGTCTGCATTGCCGCCACCCGGGACACGCACCTTGTCGGTGAACGAGCGGTTGGCGATGCCGGCGCCGGCGCCGGTCGGCGCGGCGGGAGCAGCGGCAGCGGGGGCGGCCATGGTGTTTTAGGAGAGCGGGTCAGGTGTCGTGAGAGGTGGTGTTGTTGATGGTATGTCCTCTCTTTTTGATGGTGAGCAAGTGGAAGATAATAGTGTCGCGACGAACAAGTTGGAAAAACACGTCGAGCAAGCGTTCAAGATCGAGCTTGATCCTGAGGCGCCTGATGGCGACGCATTACTTTCCCACGGCAGGCAGGGTGCTGGGGGAAGCCTTCCAGAAGGTGTTGCTCGATTTTCGGGCTCGCGTGAGAGCCATGCGACTGCCACACGAGACTGCATCTCAGATATCGGAAAATCGGCGAAAGGCATGGGTGGCGATTCGCGGTGGGTCGTGTTGTTGCTGACGTCGTTGTGATCGCTGGCATTCTGGCGTGGTGGAGGTCGGTTCATCGCGATCGTGGCCTCGACTCTGCAAGCGTACCATTCAACCGCATCGACAATGCTGCGACTGTCGCACTTCCTGGCAGTCCTCTCGACCGCGCTGGCGGCAACCCGCGCCGCACCGGCGCAGGACGCGTTCCACGAGTCGCTGACCCTCCACCCACTGCCGGACGGCAAGCTCAGCGTCGTGTTCGAGTTCACGACGCACTTTACGCTGCACAAGGGCGACGGCTCCTGTAAGCTAACTCTCCCATGTTCACAGCTCACTCGCAGCACAATCGCACCACACACTCACGCCGCCGACGCTCCTGCTCCCGCTGGAGAAGACCAACGTCTCGGAGCTCACGGTGTCCTTCACGGCCGGCCAGTGGCACCAGCTGCGGCACGGGGAGAGCGGGCCGCTGTCGTACGAGGCGGGCGGGGGCGGCGGGGAGGTGCGCGGCTGGATTGGGGGCAGCGAGAGCGATAAGGCGTGGGACGACGTGACGCACGCTGTTGCAGGGCTGTTCTGCGCCAAAGTCGGGACGGACGATGTGGGGGAGAACGTGCGCACGTTTGGCGGGCTCTTCCCTCCCGCGCGCGATGCCGACGGTGGGTAACACGACGGAGCACGCTGACCCACCAGGTCTGTCCCACTACTACGTCTCGACGCCGCACCTCCACCTCTGCACGGAGAACCTCACGCCGTTCCTCCAGCTCCTGCCGTCCAAGGGGCTGTCGGGCCTGTCGGCGCTCCTGGCCGACCCGCACGTCGTGCTCTCGTGGGGCTTCAAGACGGAGGGCATTGATGTGGTGATGCCCACGGTTGAGCTGGCTGGAACATGGACCGGATGGTGGGAGGGCGTCGTCGATCTCGTGCCTCCCCACGGCGGCAGCCGCGCGTTCTCAATCAGCTCGCTGTTCAGGCAGAACCTTCCGCGCGCCTTCCCCCGTGCCGCGTCGTCTACTCTGCGCGTCATCATGCCCAAGGGGGGCGTTGAGGTCGACACGCCCGCCAGCAAGTCCTCGGGACAGTGGGTCGACGGCGTCAAGCGCGAAGTTGCCGAGTGGGATCTTCTGGACAAGAAGCTCGTGGACAAGGACCTTATGTTTAGCTTCAAGGACGAGGGCAACTTTGTGCACCGTGAGTGGGTCATCGAGGAACGTTCTAACACGCCCAGCACAGCGCTTTGACCCCCCTGCTGTCACCATCTCCCGCGTCGCTGCTGACCGCCATGCGTCGGACGCGACATTCGTGGTCGAGATTGTGAACAACGCCGACACTGACCGCGAGGCCATCTACTCCGAGGTCTGGCCGTGGTGGGTCAAGGGCTGGCTGAGCGAGATGGACGTATCCGTCAAGGGCAGCGACCGTAAGGGTGAGCTAGGAGATACCCGGACTCATCTGACGCCAGATATTCTCAAGTCGATCGACTACCATCCGTCCGTCCCGCCGACACCATCGACGACCAACCTCCACCTCAGCCTCACCCTGCCCGCCAAGAGCACCGTGGTCATCACACTGCCATTTACAAAGCTCACGCTAAAGTACACGGACCACGTACCTGATGCCGAGCGCGGACGCGAGATTCCTGCCTCGGTGTTGACGCTGCTCGACATCGAAGGCGAGGAGAGCGACGACAGCGACGCGATCGGCACCACCAACGTCCGCCGCTCCTCTCGTCGTCACGTCTTTGGCCCCAAGCTGCTGCTCGACGTGCCCACACCCGACTTTTCTATGCCATACAATGTCATCATCATGACCTCGACCGTCATGGCCGTCTTCTTCGGCTCGATGCAGGGCCGGCTTATCCGCCGCTGGGGCTGGATCTGGACGGGCGACGCTGCGCCCGTGGCCGGCACCCATGTCAAGACGGAATAGATTAGATAACGCTCCTTGTATACCCATCCACTTGTGCATTTTGAAAGTTGCACGCTTTTATCGCTGTTTTATCACCTCGCGCCCTCGCCCTCAAGCCCTCGCGCCGGGAATGCATTATCCGTAATCTTTGCTTGTCGCATGCGTGATATGAGATATGTCGGCTGCATCGTATCCCTGTCAGTAGCAAGACATGCGGGGCTCTGCCGTCTCTGCCCTCTCGCACCCGTAGCCCCGCGCTGCGCTACGCGTATTCCTACTCGTCGGCGAACAAGTCGAACAGGGCCGCGCCTCCCGCCAGGCCAAACTTTTGGGAGTTTTATTTTCCAAGAATCGAGTGGCTGCATGTGCGCCGTATGGGTCTGCAGCCTTTGTATGGGTTCTGTATGGCTCTACAGGCTCTGATTTTCCAATAAACTGCAAACTGCACTAAATCGTACCTGCGCCCATTCCTTCGAGTACGGCACTTGCAACCCGTTTGTCGTCGTTCATTCGGTCCTTGTTGTTGGTTCATCACGCCTCGCGGTCGATTGTTGGAAAATCAACCCAATTATTGGAACTTTTTTTTTTAGGTGAGTGTCTTTGTTTCCAACAACCAGCTTGAGTCTGTCCCGGCTTGATAGGACGAGGATGCCCTAGGACATATTATCTATCGTCTGTGCTGCTCGTCATCAAAGATCCGTCTGTGATCTGTGATCTGTGATCTTGATCTTGCGGTCACTTGCTTTGCAGACGAGCATTGCAGTGGTTTAGCTCTAGTCGATGTAGACTGAAAGCTCTGGCCCGGAAAAATGATTGGGCCAAAAGCCAAAATCCAAAAAAAAATTATTCGTCACCCGCAGAAAATAACTAACCGCGCCTTTGTTTAAGTCGACTTTTTTCTGCCTGGCGCGTCCATCTCCAACTTTTCTTAAAGAACACAAGAGCAGTTCTCAACAACAATCATGTTGGTCTGCACACTCCAAAGGACAACGTCAAAGCAGCATTGCATGCTCCGCTCAACCATCGTATCATCAAGGTCTCACCGGATACCAACCAGCGCCACCTTTAGGAATATCTCGACTGGCTCCAGCTCTAGCTCTAGCCGTCATTCTATTCCGACCCGGATTATTGCCCACAATCACGCATTGTCCCCAGCCAGGGTAACTGCCAGGTCGACTACTTCTACTCTTCATCTCTCTTCATCTCCTTTCTCCATCTCTTCCATCCGCAACCTCTCCTCGTCCCGTTCCAACATGGCCGCAAACGGTACCGCCCAGGTCATTGACGGCACCGCGATCGCAAAGTGAGTAGCATAGGTCCGGTCCCAGCTCTCGCGCCTGGTATGCCTGGTAAACGACCAGAGTCCATCCAGGTGCAGCTCGAGTCTTGCCCCTACATCCCCGACCATATCGGAGAAAAGAGAAAACGATGACCCGACTGCCCTCCAGCCCGCCGTCGTCACCACGTAGCGCGTGTACGTGGGCGGTGTCGATGCGCGTCGCGTCGGGGAGTACGCTCAGCAGTCCATGCATGCAGCGGAGTCGAGCAGTGATCGCTGAGCAGCGACGACCAGCGATCACCTGCTGTGGTGTCCCTTTCTCACGATTTCCCCGCTCGGCCCTCCCTCCCCTCGCCCTCCACCCCACCTCACACACTCACACCACAGGGAGATCCGCCAGTCGCTCGCCACGACCATCTCCGAGATCCAGGCCAAGAACCCCACCTTCCATGAGCCCATTCTCAACATTTACCAGCTCGGCTCCAACCCCGCCTCGGCGACATACATCCGTATGAAGCTCAAGGCCGCCGAGGAGTCGGGCATGAAGGTCAACCACGTCCAGATCCCGTCCGACGCCGAGGTCGAGGGCTCGACCCCCGGCCAGCAGGTCGCCAAGGTCCTCGAGCTTGTCACCAAGGCCAACGCCGACGACAAGGTCTCGGGTATCCTCGTCCAGCTCCCCCTCGAGGGCGCCACCAAGGAGGCCGAGAAGGCTGTCGTTGACGCCATTGACGTTACCAAGGACGTTGACGGCTTCCACCCCGAGAACATTGGTCTCCTCTCGTCGCGCATCTCGGAGCCCTACTTCACCCCCTGCACCCCTGCCGGTATCATCCGTCTCATCGACTCGACCGGCTTTGACCTCAAGGGCGCCAACGTTGTTGTCCTTGGCCGCTCGGACATTGTCGGCTCGCCCGTCTGCTCCATGCTCCGCAAGCGCGACGCCACTGTTACCCAGTGCCACTCGCGCACCGTTGGCATTGAGAGCATTATCCAGAACGCCGACGTTATCGTCGCCGCCATTGGTGTTCCCCAGTTCGTCAAGGGCGACTGGATCAAGCCCGGAGCCATCGTCATTGACGTTGGCACCAACTTTATCCCCGACGCCTCCAAGAAGTCTGGCCAGCGCATGGTCGGCGACGTTGACTTTGAGGGTGCCTCCAAGGTCGCCTCGTTCATCACCCCCGTTCCCGGAGGAGTTGGACCCATGACCGTTGCCATGCTCATGAACAACACCTTCCTTGCTGCCAAGCGCCAGTGGGAGAAGAGCCGCGAGCGCAAGCTCAACCCCCTTCCCCTCACCCTTCTGGAGCAGGTTCCTTCCGACATTGAGATTGCCGTTGCCCAGACCCCCAAGCCTGTCGCCGAGATCGCCTCGGAGATGGGTGTCCAGGCCGACGAGCTCGAGTCGTACGGCAAGTACAAGGCCAAGCTTGAGCTGTCCATCCTTGACCGTCTCTCCAACCGCAAGGACGGAAAGTACATTGTTGTCGCCGGTATCACCCCTACTCCCCTTGGTGAGGGCAAGTCTACTACCACCATTGGTCTCGTCCAGGCCCTTGGTGCCCACCTCAACAAGATGGCCATTGCCTGTGTCCGTCAGCCCTCGCAGGGCCCCACCTTTGGTATCAAGGGTGGTGCCGCCGGTGGTGGTTACTCTCAGGTCATCCCCATGACCGAGTTCAACCTCCACCTTACCGGTGACATCCACGCCGTCACTGCCGCCAACAACCTGCTCGCCGCCGCCCTCGACGCCCGCATGTTCCACGAGGCCACCACCCCCAACAAGGCTCTCTTCAACCGTCTTACCCCGGCCAAGAAGGGCGTCCGCTCGTTCTCCAAGCCCATGCTTATCCGTCTCAAGAAGCTCGGCATTGACAAGACCAAGCCCGAGGACCTTACCGAGGAGGAGGCTGCCCGCTTTGCTCGTCTTGACATTGACCCCTCCACCGTCACCTGGAACCGCGTTCTTGACACCAACGACCGTTACCTCCGTAAGATCACTGTCGGCCAGGCCCCCACCGAGAAGGGCTTCACCCGCGAGACCCAGTTCGACATTGCCGTCGCCTCCGAGGTCATGGCCGTCCTTGCCCTTTCCAAGGACCTCGCCGACATGCGCGACCGCCTCGGCAAGATGGTCGTTGCCTCGTCCAAGAACGGTGACGCCGTTACCGCCGAGGACATTGGCTGTGCCGGTGCCATGGCTGTCCTCATGAAGGACGCCATCAAGCCCACCATGATGCAGACCCTCGAGGGTACTCCCGTCCTCGTCCACGCCGGCCCCTTCGCCAACATTGCCCACGGCAACTCTTCGATCATTGCCGACCGCATTGCTCTCAAGCTCGCCGGTATCGAGGAGGGCGACGACGAGTCGCGCAACGGTTACGTTGTCACCGAGGCTGGTTTCGGTGCCGACATTGGTATGGAGAAGTTCTGCAACATCAAGACTCGCGTCTCTGGTCTCCGCCCCAACGCCGTCGTCCTTGTTGCCACCATCCGTGCCCTCAAGATGCACGGTGGCGGACCCGCCGTTACCCCCGGCAAGGTCCTTGACCCCGTCTACTCGAACGAGAACCTCGAGCTCCTCGAGAAGGGCTGCGCCAACCTCGGCAAGCACATTGAGAACGCCAAGAAGTTTGGCCTCAAGGTCGTTGTTGCCATCAACAAGTTCTCTGCCGACACTGAGGCCGAGATGGCTCTTGTCCAGAAGTACGCTCTCTCTGCTGGCGCCGACTACGCCGTCCCCGCCAACCACTGGGCCAAGGGCGGTGCCGGTGCCGTCGAGCTCGCCGAGGCCGTCATCGAGGCCTGCAAGGAGGAGTCCAAGTTCAAGTTCCTCTACGACGTCAACCTTCCCCTCGAGGAGAAGATTGAGATTATTGCCAAGGAGATGTACGGTGCCGACGGCATTGAGCTCTCGGAGGAGGCCAAGGCCGAGATTGAGCGCTACACCCGCCAGGGCTACTCTGCCCTCCCCATCTGCATGGCCAAGACTGCCCTCTCGCTCTCGGACGACCCCTCCAAGAAGGGTGTCCCCACCGGCTTCACCCTCCCGATCCGCAACGTTCGTCTCTCGGCCGGTGCCCAGTTCGTCTACCCCCTCGTTGGCGACATGTCGACCATGCCCGGTCTCACCACCCGTCCCGGCTTCTACGACATTGACCTCGACCCCGAGACTGGCGACATTGTCGGTCTCTTCTAAGCGCGGGCGGAAGCCTAGCCACAAAAAAGCGCGCTTGGCAGAGGTTACCCCTCTGTGGTTGCGCACATATAGCATATCTTTACCCCCCACCCTCATTCCCGCGCGACTTCAACACGCATAGAAAAATGTACTACATAGCAATGCATGGCCTCAACGGCGTATCCAATCAAAGATTATGCTGCATAGGTGGGAGATAGGGGAGTGGAAGTGGACAGTGAGGTGGACGGAGCACAAGGTGGGCAGGAACAACGGGGCGACGTCATGCGCGGTATGCAAGGCACAGCGCGTGTTGCTGGGTAATGGGTATATCCAAGAGCTCACCAACACACTTGTATATCCTCACCAACAGAGCGTATGCATGCAGATACGTTCACCAGGCAGCATGCAGCGCAGCATACAGCGTGCAACGAGCACCGAGCACCGAGCGGCGAAAGCCACGCACCAGATCGACGGGAGGCGGATATACACCCCGCACGCCGGCTGCACTTGCCGCCGGCAGACCCGGCAAGCGCCGAGCGAACGCGGTGAAGCGAAGATGGTGAGACATGAATTGCAGTGTTCGGTGTTGATTGTTCCATCTCACATTGCTCTGATTATCTCTTGATCAACTCTTCTTCACTCATCACCCTATCACTTGCACGCCTCTGCTTCGGCGTCACCCCGTCACCCCCGTCCTACCGCCTCGCCTCGCTTAGCTATCAACGCGATGTCCCGCCTCCTCCCCCGCCTCCCCCGCCTCGCAGCGGCAGCCCGCCCCCGCGCCGCCGCGCGTACGCCGATGCTGGCCCGCACCCACATGACGCGCGACAACTACTACCTCAAGCCCATCCCGCAGGTGTCCGCGCCGACTTATGAGTACAAGTTTCTGAGCGAGCCGGCGACTGTCGAGGTGAGTGAGCGCGAGCGCGCGTGTGAGGCATGCGAGCACGTGGTCCTGGCTGTCGAGGTCGGAGGGGGGGATGGAGGGGGGAGACAAGTGGGGGCGAGGGATGGGCTTGGCACGGCTTGGAGCCGGTTGATCGAATCAGCTGGGATGCCTGGATCCTGTCGCGCTTCCCGGCTTGCGCTCGCCACCATCCATCACGCTCATTAAGGCCGTCACGGTGACTACCGTACCCCGTGACAGCAGGCTCGACAGGTTGCCACCCGGTCTATGTTGTGGCCTTGGAGCCATCGGCATGACTAGGTCATCACTCTTCCTCGGCTTCGCGCGATAAGCGTAAACAGATCGCCGATCAACAAACCTCCTCTCCCCCACTTCATACAATGCAACGCCCGACGCCCGTAACGCCCCCGTTCACTAACCCCAGGTGCTCGGCTACCCTTTCTCGGGCGGCCAGCCGCGCGCCGGCGTCGACCAGGGCCCCGAGGCGCTCGTCGAGGCCGGGCTCCTCACGCAGCTCGGCAGCCTCGGGTGGGAGGTCGTCTTCAACGAGGCGTCGATCCAGCAGGTGCGCGACATTGCCTGCGACGAGATTGACCGCGATGCGGACATTGGCAAGATCCACCGTCCCCGGGCTGTGTCTGCGGTCAACGAGCGCGTGAGCGAGGACGTGGCGCGGATCATTGGCAAGGGACACTTGCCGCTCACGCTTGGTGGCGACCATTCGCTGGTGAGTGCGATTCAGAGCTGTCAGGATACGCGATGGCTATTGTTGAGGTGTTCGCTGACTTTAGGCAATGGGCACCATTGCGGGCACAAAGGCTTGCTTCCCCGACGCGGCGGTGGTCTGGGTGAGTACAGAGAAGAATGACTCTGCACTGCAACCGGTCGCAGCACCACTGACTCCAGGTCGACGCGCACGCCGACATCAACACGCCGCTCACGACCGACTCGGGCAACCTGCACGGCTGCCCCGTGTCCTTCCTGCTCGGCCTGAACGGCACGGACGTGCCGCCGTTCAACGTCTGGCTCCAGCCGTGTCTGAACGCCGAGGACATGTGAGTTCTGTCGTGATCACGCTAACTCTCAGCGTGTACATTGGCCTGCGTGACATTGACGCCGGCGAGAAGCACATTCTCAAGTCGCTCGGCATCAAGGTGTTCACCATGCACGACGTGGACAAGTACGGCATCGGCGGCGTCATGGAGAAGACGCTCGCGTACATTGGCGCTCACCGCCCGATCCACCTTAGCTTTGACGTCGACGCGCTCGACCCCACCGTCGCGCCCAGCACGGGCACGCCGGTGCGCGGCGGGCTGAGCTTCCGCGAGGGTGAGTGCAAAGGAAATGAGACCTCCGTCCGCTGGTCCTGTTACTGACAGCAGGCCACTACATCACCGAGACGATCGCCGAGACGGGCAACCTCGTCGCGCTCGACATTGTGGTGAGTACCTGGAGTCGCCGGAACAGGGGTGGAGAGGGTAGCCTAGACATCAGGGCTGTACCGAGACACCACACGTGTTCCTCTCCGATGATCAGCCCATTGCCTAGATCAGTTTCGCTGACAGACAGGAAGTCAACCCGACGCTCGAGGACCAGAGCTCGGCGCAGCAGACGATCGCGGTCGGCTGCTCGCTCGCGCGCACCGCGCTGGGCGAGACGCTGCTGTAACTCATCTGTGACGAAGTGTGGAAAGACACCGATACGCACAAGTAATGCCGTGGAGATAAGACAGCGGAGAAGCATATGTATTGATTGATAATCCGTGCCCTTCTGGGCACTTGGCCGACCGGATCGGAGGCGGCGATCTTGCGCCTCGCTGAAGACGTGGCTCGGTAAGACGCGTCGGTATCGGGGTGATGTGACTGCCACAGCGTCACTACAAAGTCCGAACCGATACCCCGAAGCTCGAAGCACGTTTGGACACGCACGCCGGCATGTACGCTCGCCCTCTGCGTGTCACCTCGGTTTCACAGAGCCGCCCCGCGCGCCCCGGTCGCCCTGCGCGCAAATAGCAGGGCGGCAGCCATGAGAGGCCACAAATACGAGCCAGTTGCCGCCAAGCCACTGTGAATGTCACTTGATGCCACACCTGCCCCGCCAAGAAATCAGGAACTATCAACCAAACACTAAAATTATTACTGCACAAGATGAAAACAGCAGATACGCCCACCAGCGCCACTGCTCCACCTGGCGGCCTGATCTGGTCGTTGCGACGAAAGAAAAGTAGACAAGTCTAGGGGTACAGCGGTGCAGGGCGGCGGGCGGCGGGGGCACGGCGTACGCGCCCGGCGTCGACGGTTGCCAAGCACCAGTCCGTACGATGTACGTCACACCGGCCGCCAAGGCTTTTAGCGAAATGGGGCGCTAGCACGACATGAGCGAGCTGTATCTTTGGACGGTGATGCTGCTGCGAAGGGATGCTAGAGGTCTGACGTGCGGCCTTGCGGCCTTGCGGCCTTGAATGCAGGAGGGCCGGGGGTACATAAAGACGCGCGCGACTACGCGCGGCTTATCTTATCAACACCAGCACCATGCCGCTCCAACAGTACCTGCGCAAGGCGGCGAACGCGCTCGCGCCGCCGCCCAAGACGTCGTCCGACGGGCGGGACCAGTGGCCGTCGCGCGCGGCGTTCCTGCTGGCCGCCATGGGCGGGTGCGCGGGGCAGGGCAACCTGCTGCGCTACCCGTCCGTGCTGTACAACAACTATGGCTTGCAGTGGTTCATCCCCTACCTGCTCGCCGTGTGCCTCATCGCCATCCCGACGCTCGTGCTCGAGATCGCCATCGGGCAGGCGTACCGCGGCGGCACGGTGATTGCGTTCAACAACATCAACCGCCGGCTCCGCGGCGTCGGCATGGGCCCCGTCATCGTGTCGGGCTTGGTGACCATGTACTTTACCGTCAACCTGGCGTGGATCATGACCTACTTCCGGCACTCGTTCACGTCCCCGCTGCCGTGGGAGGGGCGGATTGAGGAGTTTTACACCGACGACGTGATCGCCAACCCCGAGCCGATTGCGGGGTCGCTCACCGCCTCGGGCGCAGTGGCGAGTTATACGAAATACCCCGCGCTCGGGCTGATTGGCGAGACGGTCGGCTGGTCCGCCTTCATCTGGGCGCTCATCTGGGCCTCCATCTTCCGCGGCGTCGGCCTCACCGGCCGCGTCGTGTACTTTACCATGGGCCTGCCTATCGTCACGACCATCATCTTTGTCGGGCGCTCGCTGTCGCTCCCCAACGCCGCCGCCGGCGTGCGCCTCGTGTGGGCCACCTGGCGCTCGGACCAGCTCGCGTCCGGCACCGTGTGGCAGACGGCGGTCGGGCAGGTCTTCTTCTCGACCGGCATCGGCTTCGGGTACTTTACGTCCTATGCGAGCTACAACCAGAAGCACAGCAACGCCGTCATGGACGCGGTGCTCATCTGCGGCTCCAACGTGCTGTTTGAAAACTTTGCCGCGTTTGCCGTCTTCGGCGTCGTCGGGTATCTGCGCAGGTGGCCGCAGGACGGCGTGCGTCTCGGCGCCTTTGTGGTCGGCTTCCTCACGCTGCCCGAGGCCGTGCTCCAGATGCCCGGCGCAAACTTCTGGGCCGTGCTGCTCTTCTTCACTTTGATTGTGCTCGGCTTCTCGTCCGCGTTCGTCATGCTCGACGTCGTCGCGACGCTCCTCGTCGACGCGGGCGTGCGCGCCTCCCGCCCCACAATCGTTTCCATCATCGTCCTCGTCAGCTTCCTGCTGTGTCTCCCATACTGCACCCAGTTCGGCTACTACCTCCTCGACGGCGTCGACCGGTGGATCAACAATGTCGCGCTGATTTCCGTCGCGTGGGCCGAGGTCGTCATGTCCACCACCGTGTACCGGTACACGGACGTCGTGGGCCAGGTCGGCATGCGCGCGTTTGCAATGTACAATGTGGGATTCTTCGGCGGGCAGGTGTTTGGCGTGTCGCTCGCGCACGGACTGGGCAGTCCGGGTGCCGGCGCCGGCGCGGGCATCGGGTTCTGGGTCCTGTGCTCTGTTGTCTCGACGCTCATTGCGCGCGCGCCAGAGTCCCCCGCGCCCCGCATGTGGAGCAAGCCCTACCTCGAGCGGTTCTGGTATCTCGCCTTCTACTCTGTAAGTAATCCACTGATTTTCACTACTGCTCTCGCTGACAAACAGGGAAACCAGCTCCGCCGCGACCTCAACGTCATCGTCGGAACCGGCCGCAACTGGCGCATCCCCGCGTTCCTCCCGTTCCTCCTCCGATACGTCTCCGGCCCCGTCCTCGCCATCGTCCTCAGCTTTGCGTTCCCAGAGTTCCACTCGCTCCGCTACGACCCCATGATGATCACCGGCTTCATCATCTCCATCCTCACCCTCGCCGTCATGATCCTCGGCTTTGTCATGCCCCGCTACTTTGACGTGTTCGTCCCCGTGCACCGAAGAGACGAGGGGACAGAGGCCAGTGTCGCCAATGAGTTGCGGGTCGAGCCCACCGAGCTCGACGAGGCGCGCGATATCGAGGAGATGGAAAAGTAGCTGTACTCAGTATTCGATTAGCTGTACTCGGTATTTGATTTCATAAAAATGTCAATTTGATAGTTTCTCTCATGCAGTTCGTCGAGTCCGCGCAGTGCCAGCATGCAATCAGTGATTCTCAGGCGTCAGATCGCGCGGTGCAGACCCGTGCTGTCAGTGAAAACAATACATAGGAATCGATCAACAATCTATAAGTAACGAGCCTACACGAGGCCGTCGTACAGCTGCAGCGCCTGTAACCGTCAGCAATGAAGCCACTGCTGTTACCCACCTGGACAATCGTGGGGTCCTGCTTGGATCCCTCCTTGAACTCGTCGAATGTCAGCTTGTGGTCCTTGTTCAGGTCCATGTTGCGGAAGATCTTGTCGACGCGCTGCAGTCAGTACTGTGCTGGTCTGGGTTGCATTTCTGTCATCACCCACCTTCTCCGGAGTGTCCTCGTCCTCGGGCAAGCGGACCATCTGGCCGGTCATCTTGTAGATCGAGCGCACAATCTGGAGCATCTCGTCGTATGTGATGAAACCGTCCTGGTTGATGTCGTAGAGCTGGAAGGCCCCTGAGAGTCAGCGTGGCCAGTATGGGAGGGAAGGAGGGCGGACTGTGATCACAGCCCCGTTCTCTCACGCAACTCACACTTGAGCTTCTCGTCCAAGCGTCCGCGCGACGTGACAGACAATGCGCAGATAAACTCCTTGAACTCGATTGTTCCGCTCTTGTCCTCGTCGAAGACCTGGACGAGTCAGTGAGAGGTTCACAATGATATATTGAGAGGCAGCTTCTCCTGGTGCTAAACAGCTGCCCCTACGGAAGCCGAGGTATCGCCTGTACTCACGTTGAACACATAGTCCGCAAACTGGCTGGGGTCACCGAAGGGGAAGAACTGGCGGTAGATCTTCTTAAACTCTGTGCGCGTCAGCTTGCCATTACTTGAGCCATCAGGGTAAATCAGCTTCGGTGACCATGCTGGTCTGGTCCAAACGACGGCAGAGAGTCGAGGGAAGGTGCTCCAACGTGTGTCGCTCGACGCGGCCAGCATGATCACCGCAGTGTTGATGGTACAGGTCCCCCGCAACATCCACCTTGTCCTCGCCCACGTCCATGCACTCACCCTCCTTGTTCAGCTGACCGCTCGGGCAGTCCTTGAGAAATCCCTTGTACTGCATGTCAGCTGGGGAACAGAGCGCATGGGAGCTGTACGTACCCATTGCTGGAGCTCCTAGGAGAAGGTCAGTAATGTCCATGCAGTCACAGTGTCGGGGTCACGCGACAGATAGTACCCGTGAGCGTGCACTCGGTACCAGCCCGCGAGTACCTCAGCCGCGTTGCCCATCACCAAGCTTTCGCTGCGATCACGCACCTTCTTGTCGACTGCGACGTCAGCTCCGTCCACAATCGGCACCATGCACTAGCGGCGTCACTCACAGTAAGTGTTCTTCTGGAGCTCAGTGAGCTCGTCGGCGCTGAGCTTGGACTGTGACTTGCCCATCGTGAAGGGTATGCACAGACTGCGGTATGAGCGGGTGCGGAGGAGAAGGAAACGGGGATGGGTAGGGTGGATGACGAGATGACGATGACGCGCGGTGGAGCGGAGAGGCGACGAATCGGGCGGAGCGGGGGCGAGGTAGCGACAAAAGTGAGACAGTGGGTGGAAGAGGTGTCACAGATGGCGGCGACGAGGTGTCTGATGGGGTACGATGCTGTGTAATGGCACGGTCCAGGCGTCTTATGAACGAAGGAAATGCCAAGCGCCGAGCACGCGGTCAAGAGCGGTGGTTGGCTCGCGTGGTAGCAATGTCGCTCGTTTTGTGTGGGTCTGCGGATGCACTGTGTGTCGGAAAAGCGGTCCGTTTGTCGCCACTGTTGTATCGGTTGTCGTCGCTGCCTTCCTCGTCGTCGTCGTCGTCGTCGATGGGAATGATGGATGGATACTCACAGACTGGGTTGAAAGATAAGTAAGAGAGGAAAGGTGGATAATCAAGAAACGGCGGCAGTGATAATAGCAATGATGATGATGTAGTAGAGGAAGGAAGGCAAGACTTGGCTGTCAGGGACAAATAGCGCGTGGATGCAGAAAAGCGGTGCAACGGCTTATAGATGTAACCCCCAAGTCGTAATGTAGCCATTTCTAATATCAAATTAGTAACAAACTTCTAATCCACTCAGACGCCGTCTATTAGAAAATCCATAGATCTCACATTACCTGATTAGACTTTGTGTAATTTCTACCGGATCTGGCAACCTGGCAGGCAGGCTCCTTCTTACCCCCTTGTCTTGTCTTTCCTGTTTGTGCCTGGACTCTGTCTCTGTCTGTCTGGGTCCAGATTATCAGATTCAGATTCAGATTGCCACCATGGACAACAAGCGTACATCCGCGCCAGAATCTGCTCCGCTCAGGTACCGGAGATGGCGAGTGACATTTCCTCCGCCAGGCGTCGACGTCAAAAGCCGTCTGCTTGATGGCGAGCAGGAGTATCACGCTTAGTGAAAGAACAGCCGATGCATGTCCCAATCACCCACTCTCAGACGGAGATCGCACTACCCGGCGCTATGTTGATCGGGCCAAGCCGACTGGAACCATGTGGACCGAAAACGCGGGGCGCGGGGCGCGTTCCAAGCCTACAAGCTTCGATTCGTCTGCTATGCCATTGCGCGAATTAATGTCCGTGGTAATGTTTCGCGTGTGTCGTGCGCCAAGACCATCCACAAGTACGTCCAAGGCGTCCAAGCCCTCCAAGATACCAAGCAGACACCAAAACGTGACGTCCTGCAGTGCACTCTCCACTCCTCCAGGCTCTCCATGACGGCGAATGCATCTATCATGTTCCGAGGCGCGCCAAGAAGAACAAGGAGGAGGATCTAGGAGAATTAATGGTCTGGGCACGCGTCAATCGAGCCTGAACAATTAACTGCGCAATATAGAGGGTGTCTCTGGTCTTGCTTGATAATGTCCATCGGCTCACGGTGATGTCGCTTTCATCATCTCCGACATGCGCCATCATGTCTCGGAACAGGAAACAGCACCACAATGCGGCGTTCCCTCATAGAGGTGCGCGACTAACCATGTCTCAGTCGCCACCCAACCACCGCGGAACCTTGCTCACTGTTGTTCTCGTTGGTAGAGCACGGTCACACCGGAGCTCGTCCATGTCAGGAGTCGGGCTGATTGGAGCTAAGGGCAGTGGCTTGGGCTCGCTCTGACCCTCAGACTCTTCTGGCTGTTCTGGCGCACAATCCATAAGTGAATACTGACAATACGTGACGCTGCTTCAGAGACATCGAGGTCGTCGTTATGACCCGGTCCTGTCATCCAGTATGTATGCTATCACATTTTAATGTCCTAATCGCTACTAATCTATTGACCATGCCTCTTCTCTACCCCGAGGCCGCCTCCCATCTGATCCCATACACTACTACTTCCCACGCCAACAGCAGAAACGCTCCCACATGCCCTTCTCCTCCTCGACCTCGAGCTTGAACGACGACGCGCCGCTGACCTCTGGATCCCGGCAGATACAGCCCGCAACAGCGCAGGGCACTAATGCACGGCCATACGGGTCGTTGGGGTGGCCGAGCGCGAGGTCGCCGTAGTGGCCGTGGTGGAGGTGACGCATGCACGGCCTTGACACGGAGGGAGAAGACTCCTGCGATGCCGGTGGGCCAGGAGACAGTGGATCTGACACCGCAGAGGACCAAGTGGGTGCCAGCGAGGGGCGCCGCATAACGTCTAGAAGCGTGAAGCTTCCGGGGGCTGAGGCGGGCGCAATGTGCGTGCTGTCGGGCGTGGCGGTGAATGAGGGCCGACCTGGTGGAAACTTGTACGGCTTTAGCTCCTCGATATCTTGGGTCTCGCCGGTAGTGAGTGTCTGCGTACCCTCTACCTCGTCGGTCGCCTCCAGCTTCTCGGCGGCTTGGAGCTCATTGTCGGGGCTTGTCATCAGCGGTGGGGGCGGAGGTCGTTGTATGCGGAAGAATCAGGAGAATGGATAAACGACGCAGTACTGGTCAAATGACTTTTATTCGAGTGTCAGTGAGAGGGCATATAACCCGCCAAACGTCTGGATATCTCACGCCCACATCTCTGGCTATCGCAAGGACCTGTCACCCCATTCTGAGCCTCACAATACCTTGGGATTGTGGCCCTCAGTCTCGCCTGCTATGGGCTATGCTGTCAACTTCCACCGTCTTAGACTTTGCATTTCGACTGGGCAGCGAGGGAAGGCTTGGCATGTGGCACTGTGTGCGTGTGTTGGTAGAATCTGGATGTGGCACACTGCCTGATCTGGC
Source organism: Apiotrichum gracile (assembly GCA_001600335.1). Lineage (NCBI taxonomy): Eukaryota > Fungi > Basidiomycota > Tremellomycetes > Trichosporonales > Trichosporonaceae > Apiotrichum > Apiotrichum gracile. Next base: position 3,188,979 of record BCJO01000004.1, on the reverse strand, counting down.
TGCCACGCATTTCACGCATCCACGCTCTCCACGCTCCTTCTGTTCCTGTTCGTTGTTCCTTACCCCACAGGGGGACCTCACTGGCTTCCGCATGGTACTGCTACACAGTATGTAATTCATTTCTTGATCTGGCGCTTCTGTGCTCCCGATGTCTACCCTGCCATGCTTTTGATAACCTCCCCGCTTTCCTCTCACTGCCGCCTTAACGGCACTTGCGCATCATGGCAAACAGCGCCGCCTCATACTCGCGAAACTCCTTGGACGCCGCAATACACGCCGAAATGCCCGCGCGGCGGTCCCCGCCGCTGAGGCGGGGACACACCTTGTCGTCCGACGAGCCGTAGCGGTGCAGCCCACACACGGTGCACGAGTTCGAGTGCGGGTCGGGGAGGAAGTTTCCGTCGGGGATCGCGGGGATCGTGGGAGCCACTGGTGCGGTGTGTTCGTTGCTGGAGTTAGTGGGGGAGCGAAGGGGTTGCTCACAGAGCCGTGCGAGCCACCTGGCGGGCGGTGAGCATTCCGGACTCGGCGGCGATGAAGGTCTCGACTGCCCAGCCGGGGTGGCTCGCAGTGGTTGGAATGGTGACTCCTGGGACGGTGGTGCGAGTCGAAATGGCAGTAGTAGGCTCAACTACGGGGGGTGGGAAAGAGGCAGTGAAGGCGGCGGCGTCGGGGGTGTGGTGGAGCGCGAGAGCGTTGGCGCTGGATGCGAGCATGGTCTCAAAGTGGTGAAGGCGGGTGATTGATAGCAGAAAATGAAGAGGTGAGATAGAAGAGTGAGAAAGAGGTGAGTGACGAGCATCAAGAGCTCGAGGGAACACGACTGAGAGAGACATGTCTGCTGGTGCGAGAGAACGCTTGGCATGCGAACGGTTTGTCGCCATTTATGCATGTCTACTCGTCCCATTTTCTCTGCCGCGTCATCTCTCGCACCAGTCTGCCTGCACGATAAGACGCGGTGCTGGGTGCTGGATCAGGTGCCACACGTTCACGGCCACCCGTGTGTGGTGTCGTGTGTGCCTCGCTGAGAACCATGAGCCGCACTGCAATGGTGGAGGATAATGAGAGACTGAACAAAATGCACGGCATGCGGCAGAACAATGCGCAGGTCTTATTTTCTCACCGCGGTGACAGGAGACATGTAACGAGTGGAGACAATAAAAGTAGGCGCCAACTGTTCGCGGTCAGGGCGTGGAACTGATCGCCATGATCGACATGATCAGGCGCCCTCAGTGCTCAACTTCACTGATCTGCGTCATGTTTGCTGTTTCTGGCGCCCGAAACATGTTTCTTCAGCATGGTCTTGGACCATGCAGGACTGGCTAAGTATAACCCATGCATTTTTATTCTACTGATTTGCTCCGACGTCATCTTTCCTCTACATTGGACCTCTTTTGAACGATGCACTACTACCGAAACAATCTAGCCACGACAATGTACGTGTTTCAACGTCATTTTCCGATACCACAACGGCGACGCCTATCCACGCGAGCTCGAGGCACAACCGCAGCGCACCCCGATCCGACCGCAGGAGCGGCAGGCGGCGTCCGTCTGGGTGGCGATCGACACACGGCGGGGCGAGAGGGGCATGGAGCGGCGGGAGCCCCAGGCAAAGTCGCTCGGTCCCGCCTCGGTGTCTTCGATAAAGAGGGAGAGGGGTCGGCGGAGCTGAGGGGAGGGTGGGCTAATGGGCGTGGGAGCGGGGAAGGGGTCACTCCTGGTATCGCGGAGGTACGCGCGGGGCACGACAAAGTCCGAGACGCGGGGAACGGGGAACGGGGGTGCGAACGGGTTCAGGAAGGGGTTGTTGAAGGGGTTGTCGCCCTCCGAGGCAGGGGAGGCGGCAGGCGTGTCGCTGTCGTACTCCTGCGGCTCGAGGGGCTCGAGGGTGGTGATCGACTCGGTGTCGGAGGTGGGCTCGGGCTCGGCGGTGGTGCTGGACAGTTAGTGAGAGTATGGTGTAAGTACGTACTTCGGGGCAATGAGCGAGCGGACAGCCTCTGGGGACGCCAGACGGTCCTTGAATGCCTGCAGTGCGGCAGTAAGCCTGCCAGGCTTGGGAAGCGGGGTGGTGAAGGCGCGGGTGGGAGTGAAGCGCGGTGAATTGGGGACCGACGAGGTGCGCGAGGTGGAAGCCGAAGTCGACGCCGACACCGTGGGCAACGACTCGATGAACGCGGAGCCGCGGGGCGAGCGCGGCGACGGAGTAGAGGCAGGTGTGACTGGTGGAGCAGACCTGGACCCAGACCCAGTGGAGATGGGCAACACAGCCGTGGGAGAGACGACAGACACGGGTCGCACACCAGTGGGAACAGGAACGGGCATCTGGATGCTACCGCCAAACTCGTCCAGGTCGTGCTCCTGTGCGAAATAATTCGCCGGCGCGGCACCACCTTGCAGCGAGCGCAGCGCGCTCATGCGGCGGAGCTCCTTGATCGTCGTGCCCCAGCGCCAGTTGGCCATCTCGGGGTAGTCCTCGGGATTCGCGAGCCAGTCGGGGATGTTGATCCCGGGATGGTAAATGGGGATATCGGGGATGGGGGAGAGGATGGGGTCTTGCTGGAGCTGCTCCTGCGCCTCGAAGGCGAGAAAGGTCTCGAAGGGGTCTTCGGTCTCCGAGTCCTGCCCCTCGGGCGTCTCGGGGATTGGGGGCAGGTTGGAGGGGCGCGCGAGCTCGCGCTCACGCCGCGGAATCGAAATAGGCAGCAGACGCGGAGAGCATGGAACCGACGGCAGAGCCGGAAGCGGCTTGGGCGACGGGAAGGGAACTGCGCGCCTCTCGTCGCGGCTGTGCTTCGTGCTGTCGCGGTGGCGCGTTTTGGTCTTGGGCTTGAGGTCCATTTTGGGAACGTCCGTCTTGGGGTGCCGCCCGCGGGTGGACATGTCGACTCTGAAACCGGTCGTTTCGGAGTTGGTGGAGAACAATGGCGGTGGGGAAAACAAGAATGAGACAGGCGTTTAAGAACCGCGCTTCTGGAGAGAAATTGCTCAAGTTCACAGAGTGTGAGCGTGGAGACCGCGGCATGGCGGGACCCACGGCCGAGACCTGAGAGTGGGAACGGGGGATCAGGAAATCTCGATGATTGTGGAACGAGGACGAGGACGGGTGCGAGGATGGTGTGCGGATGGTGTACATGGACTGGCAGTGAGTCAGCACTGGCGTGAGTAGCCGATATGGTGGGAGGAGAAGCACACAATGCACGCCACCTGGTCATCGACGGAGTGAGGAGCATGTTGTCGTGTGGTGCACCGCCGGCGACACAGGCTGAATTAGATGAGCAGACGGGGGTGCGCATGCCGCTCGTCAGTGGCCCTATTGTGCACGACCTGCGAGCTGCAGGGTGTGAGAAATGTACCGCTGCAACACCACCAGCTCTCATCTACTAATGTCGCAACGGCGACGGACAGGCGTATCGGTGCGAATGAGAAAGATGAAAACATAATGGATGGATCATGGGCCGATTGAGGTCTCCGCCACACCACACGGCGTGTCCTCGAGGCCGAGCCGTGCCTTTGCCGCCACGGAGACTGGTCTTCCAGTCGCGGCCAGGAGTTGAACACGTCTATGCTGCTGACTCGTCGCTCATGCTGCTGCACAATAATAGCCTATAGAATACTGGAGCAAGACTCATGTCGGATATCAGCTTTAATGTGAGACATGTTGCGGACCATGTCGCGGAATATGTACAATGAGTCCGAGACCTGATCGCCGACGCATGCGGCTTGGCTGACTGAAACGACATCATTGTGCCCTGCCATGGCTAAACAGAATATTCATTTTGGCCTCATATTTCTGTTTCTGTCTACTACTTCCGATCCAGAGACTGCTATCCAATCTTTATTGTGCAGGGAGACAAGTGGTGCTCGAGATCTACTGCTTGCAATGCTCGGTGTCCGACTCCGCGAGCTCGACGACAGAGGCCTTGGGCGAGCTCAGCTTGCCCTCCGACCAGGAAAGATAGTGCGCGCCACTACTGTCAGCCCACCCCACTGCCTACTCACCCGCAACGGCCGTCACAAGCAGTCTTCTTGCACTCCGCACTAGGGCCTGTGTACCACCAGACGTGGTGCCCATACAAGCCGGGGGTGCAGCAGACGGCTGAGGTTGCCACGGCGCTCAGAGCTCCTTGGGTAGCAGTGGCAGGGAGCTTGGCGAGATTGAGGTTGACGGCGTTGCGTTCTTCGAGGGGCTCAGCGTGCCGCACAACAATGTCTTCATTGAAGCCCGCAAAGATGTCGTTACCGTTGGCCATTGGGTGAGGATAAAGGGCGGGGCGGGAGGTAGTGCGCGGGGTTGCAGGAGTGGGAGGAGTGGGAGGAGCGGAAAGCTCTGTTGCTTTGGCACCAAGCCCGTGAGTCTCAGGGGGGCGGACTGCACGCAGTGCCGAAATCGTCGACTCCTTGGGCCCCATGACCCCCGACAAGCCGAGTGCGTTGTCGTAAGTGCCGCCCGGGGTGAACGGAAAGAGTGGGACAAAGGGGGGCGAAGGCTCGATGGCGAGCGGGGGATACCCGAGGGCCTGAAATTTGCGCTTCGCGTTGTAGGTGCACTGCGAGGTGAACGGGAGTGGACCTGGTTTGTTGATGGGCTTGGACGGCGAGGTCATGTCGAGGTTGCACAATGAAGCTGAGGCGAGACAATGAGAGAGTTGAGACGGGATGAGACAACAACAAGTGGTGGCATTGTGCACTGGTCAAGCTGCATTTATTGTGTTCCACTCAGGCAGGCTGTCGCTTGTGATTCATGACGACATGAACACGGCCTCGCTCCTGGGGACCCAGAGGCTACACAGCCTGCAGCCAGGGATGTGAGGAATAGTGGTGGGTGTGGATCTTAATATCAGACCTTGGGGCCTGCTGGGACCACCTCTGTCGTGCCCGGCGGTGGTGTGGGCCTGGCTGGTCTGTCACAAAGGGCGTGGCAACACAATCGCAGGGGTAAGCTACCAGCGAGGAGAGACACTACGCTACACCGGTGAAATCAATTACCGTCATTTGCTCCTGCAGCTGTTTGTCTTCTTCACGAGGCTCTTGCACCACAACCACGTTGTAACGCTTGAGGTGGCTGAGAGAAGAGCCGCGCGAAGAGTCAAAGCCACGGCTGCCATTTTCCGTTCCGCCACTACCACCAACTTCCCTCCACATTTCTGCTCTTGCCTATCATTCCCAGTGATCGGCGCACCCATCACTTGGCACCGAGGACGGCGTGGCTTTCTGCAAGGTCTTGCCGGACTCGCGGTGCCACTCGGTACTGTCGATGAGAACCCGTGGGCAGAGTCAGTAGATGTGGAGCGGCGGCCACTAGCACTCGTGTGCGCTGACACACACTTCGCATGCAGCTTGGGCTCACTGCACCGGACGCCTTGAAGTTCATTTGCTCTACTGCAGCTGGGGCAAAAACTCAATAATGGTTCCAGTTGCTCGTGATGACTGAAAATGTCAGGAAATGGCGAGGCACCAGTGATTGTGCGAGGTCTGCGTTTCTTCTGCCATTGTCCTCTGTTTTACCCAAAGGGAAAGCAAGTCGACCACTCGTCTGCACAATGACCTGGAACGACCTATGCGAACGACGAGCCATGTATACATACACCCTCTGCTATTTCTTTTGTACCAGCGTGCTCTGGAACCCTATTCGGGGCATAAGGCAGCAGACATGAAGCTCAATGGGTGTGAAACTGCCACACATGTAGTTCAGTCAAGTGGCACTCATCGCAACAATATTCTCGCACAGAGACTAATTTCATAACCACATTTCGCTGCCCTTGCTAATCTACTCTTCATTTAATACTTTTCTTTCCTCTTGTTCTTTTCCGAGCCGAATGTTCTGCACATCTACAGATGAAGTGGGTGAAATAACCTTGATGGCGATCTAATCGCGTTGTTGGGCGCAGTGTGGCGATCTAGCCTGCCGAGATGAGTTGACACAATGGCCACGACCACCATAGCCTTGTTTCGCGAGCTGAGCTCGCACCTTAAGAGGACCTCTACCCCCTACATCTGCTGCAGGGGGCTGTAGCTAAACCCGCCGAAGGGGGGATAGCGGTTGAGGGGGTAGAAGCGGTCAAAGCGGAGCAGAGGGGGGCGGCGCGGATGGCGGATGGGCATGACGCGGTCGAGCTGGAAGGTGTCGTCGGCGGGGAAGTGCGCGAACGGCGCGGGGGGAACGAGCCCGTCGAGATCAAACCCGCCGAGCTCGAAGTGAGAGCCAAAGTTGTGCCCCGTGGGCGTGACGGGCATCGAGCAGTCCTCGGGCTCCTCGGGGATGGGATAGAACATGGCGCTCGAACGGCGCGAGGAGACATGCGCGGGCGCAGGGGGCGCAGGCCAGCCGTCGGTAGGGTCACCGCGCTCGGTGGTCGGCGTGGTGGGCGAGGCGGAGCTGGCAGTCGTGCTCGTGCGGCGCAGCTGGAGACCCTCGAGGTTGAGCGCGTCCAGACGCTCCAGTGTGTGCGCGTAGGGCACGAGGTCGGGGGTCGTCGCGGTCGACCGCGTCAGGTCCGAGTACCCCGCGACCGACTCGGTGGACCAGTTGTCGTCCAGGGTGTAGTCGCACGACAGCTCCGAGAGCTGGTCGTCGTTGACGATCACGGTATCGTCCACCATGGTGGCGGACGACGCGACGCTCGAGGGGTAGGGGCTGCGGGGCCCGCTGGGTGTTAGTACTTCATGACCATTTCAGGAAGTGGAGCGGAGAAATGAGGGTGGAGAAGAGGTAAAATGCGGGTTGGGATGAAACTATGACTCACCGGAAGCGGTGGCGGTTGAGCGCCGCCCACGCCGCGAGATCTTCCTCGGTGTCGTCGCTATTGTCAGCTCAGCTCGTACAAGAAGGCTCACCGAACAGGAGTAGCAGGAACGACGGGCTCGCTGAGGGTAAGGGTAGAAGGGACTTCGAGCTCGCCGTCTGGGGGGCTGAGCGCGGGTAGGGGCGGGGTCTAGAAGGGGACAAGCAACAGACGGTGCGCGGGGACGTAGGAGTAGATGTCCGAGTCGTGCGTGACTTCGGCGTCTGAGTCGTACGAGTCCGTGTCCGAGTCGGAGCCGGTGTCGTCGGGAGTAGAGACGTTCTGCCGAAGAGGCTGAGCCTGGAGGCCCATCATCTCGGAGAGGAGGGCTTCAACGCGGGGAACGGCGTCGACGGAGGCCATGATTGCGGTAGTGATTGCTTAGAGGGTGTGGAAGGTATAGCTGTAAAAGAAGTTAGGTGGGAAAAGAAGAATGGTGGGGCTCACTAGTTGCGTTCTTGACTTGGTGGGGTCGAAGCCCCAAGTCCGCAGTCTTTTATACACACTCTCCCCCTCCAGCAGCTATTCTACGGCCCCAGCATCCCCGCGATACCAAATTCAGGTGACAAGCAGCGGGGGACGCCGAGCCACTCCGGCAGGGTCGCGCCGGTTCACATACACTCAAGGCAGTGAGGGAACAGATATGAGCCGCTCGGCAGGGAGATGCACACGCCTGATCGTGTGGTTGAAAATGAGAAATGGTGGTGAGAAGATGGTGAGGCTCTGGGAAGAGTGACAATACACGATGCCGCGAGGCGGCGTCGGGGATACTCGTCAGCGAGGAAATGACAAACTCAGATATTTGGTGCGCGGAATGGCGCTGCGTCGCTGGGAGTGAGAGAAAACGGCACGAGGCAGTTAGATGTGTTGTGAGATAAACACGCGGTGCGAGAGATCGGTATCAAGATAATTGTTACACCCTGGAGCCCATCGGCGCGTCCACGGCAGCTCCACGGGCACAGTGGGACCAGGACGGTGTGAAGAACTGGTGCCAGATGGACACACTGGTCTAGGCCTGTGAGGTGGAATGCACAATGGTGGAAGACAGGCTTGGCACAATGGGTTCGGCGGCGACGCTGCAGTGCGGGGACTGAGACAATTGGGCGGTGTTGGTATTATGCATTCTCCAGGAGAATTGTTACAATGGCAACAAGCCGCGCTGTATCATGTCGCACCATTTTGTTGCCTCTCACAATGAACAGAAGACGCAGCTCCCCGTTGATAGCTTGCTGCTCATGATGTCTAGTGCACACTTGTAATTTACAGCACGTGTATGTGGCGGTGTGTCCCTCCGTCATTGTGTGCCACCAGTGTGCCGCACCACGGCATCGGGCACGAGGCAGCGAAAATGGACGAGGAGCACAGTCATGCATTGAGCTACGGACCCCGAGACATTCCGCAAGCGCACCTCTAGCGACGGCACCAGCATCTACTTGGGGAACGACGCTAGCAAGGCGCGAATCTCGTCGATCGTCATGGGTGAGCGGTTCGAGCGGGGCGTGAGCCTGAGCATGAGCATAGGAGAAATGGCCCAAACCAGCTTTAACCAACACCATTCAGAACCGAGTTGGAACAGACTAGCGAGAGACGGTGAAGCACCGCGCTCAACTCACTCCTGAGGCAGGAGCACCTCCGCAGGCCTAGCGGGCTTGGACTCGGAGACGGGCGCAGCGGACGTGTCGAGGGGGCATACGGTCTCCCTGGCGGGGAAGGGGATGATGGTCGGGACCGGAGGGGGGTGGAGCGACTTGGGCGAGGGCGGGGTGTCCATTACAGTACATGGGGAAATGAATAATGGTGGAGAGGACTTTGTTTAAGAGTTATATCGGTGGGCAGTCGAGGGTGTAATCTACCCATGAGGGTCGGACGTATCGAGACAGCTTCATTGTGCGAATTTGTGTCCATACCGACAGAGCTCACGATGGTTGGGAGCAGTCCCGGCGGGGGACGTGTGGCAGTGTGGCGGGGACGGTAGATCGGCACCAGCCGAAATGCCGGAAGTTCTGAGCGCAACGGTAGAACATCATAGCATGCATGCGGGATCTAACCACTACAAGTATGAGGACGGGTATGAAGGAAACGGGTACTGGAAGGTAGGGTGTGGATGTGGGACCAGGCCGGCGAACGGCCATTGTTTGCGGTGGTCATGTCTTGAAGATGGAGGGGTTGGGGGTGAGATGTTTTTGGTGTTTTCGTTTTTGATTGTTTTTGGTGTTTCGTTTTCGGTTTAGAGAGCAGGGCAAGAGACAAGCAAGAGTGGTAAGAAAGAGAGATGGGAACAGTTTCTCCCCAGAGTGACGAAAGTACAACATTAATGAGAAGAGGAGAATAAAAAGACGCAGGCGAGAGGCAGGCGACCTGCAAGACTTGACAGAGGGCAATTCACTCGCTAAACACCTCGCTGAACGACATCTGTTCCAGGAGAAGAGAGAGGTCGTCGCCGCTCTCCTCGTCCTCAGCGAGCGAGTACTGGTCAAACGAAAAGTCGGCGGCAAGCATGGTGGGAGTCGAGGGCGGTGCCTGGGGGAGACGACGAGGAGGTGCCGAGCGGGTGGGAGGAGTGTACAGCGCCGGCTGGTTTTCGGCGAGGTGCTCGAGGAGGTTGATGGTGCTGCCGGTGAGGGAGCGGGGGGAGGGAGCGCGAATCTCAACCTCGGAGCCTGTCATGGTTACGACGACATTTGAGCCAGTGTCGGAAATATCCGAGGCAGGGTCGGAGACAGCCGAGAAAGGGGTGACTGAGCCCCAGGTGCCCGCGGCGGAGGAGGAAGGAGAAGAAGTGACGGACACGGGGTGGTTGACGGGCACGGGGGCCCAGTGGGAGAGACAACCTTCCTGGCAGGGCGGGTCCGCGACCTAAGGGTAGAGCCGAGGGCCCGCGGCCACGAAGTGGGGGAGGTTGACTTCTTCCTGGGGTACAGGCGTGTTTGGGGGCAGGGGGAGGAAGGCCGTGTCGAAAGGGTTGGGAGCGCCGCCGTAGGGACCGTAAGCGCGGACGTACTCGGCGTACGTGGTGCTGTGGGCCTGCCCCGGAGTGAGGAGTGGGTACTGGTTTCCCGTCAGCAGGGCGGGGTTGATGTGGCCATTTGCGAAGGGAGCGGGGAGCTGGCGGAGGAAGTTGACAAAACCGAGGAGGGCGTGCTCGTAGTCCTTCTCCCATGGGGGCTGGGGCTCAGTAGCGGCGCGGAGGGTGACGAACTCGGCCCGGTTGGCAGAGGGGCGCCACCAGTAGCGGTACGGCGTGTAGATGTATCCAGCGAGGGTGAGAGCATCTGTGCGGTCATACCACTGCTGCTGGAGCCGAAACGCCTCTGCGCGGAGCTCGGCGTCCGCTTCCGCCTTGGTCTTGAAAGGGCGGCTGTAGAGGTCGCCGAGGTTGGTGTCCGAGTGCCGGCGGCGGCGACGAGGAGGCGGAGTGGGGAAGTGGCGGACGGGGTGCGGGGAAGCAGACTCGGTGGCGGTGTCTACCTCGCTGTTGTTGGACGACAGGGACTCAGTGGTGGCAGAGTGTCCGAAGCCGCGGTCGCCGTCGTAGAGCGGCTCCTCTGGGTCGATGGCGTACACCTCGGGGGTCTCCGAGCGAGAGTCGTTCTCCGTCTCCGGAGACTCAGCCTTGATGGAGGAGATGACATTCTCCACGGCGGACTCGGTGACAACGCAGGAGACCACGACATGCAGCGCCGCAACGGCAGCGAGCAGGGCCGCGGCCTCAATGCGACGGGGGCGGTCAAGTACGCCAACAGCAACGTCGGTGTCGAGCTGCGCGAGGGCGGCAGCGGCAGCCGTCGCCGCGCCAGAGGGCATGCGGCGGGGACGGTCGAGGCTGCTCATGCCTGGTGCCCAGGTGCTGGCGCTGTGGTGTCAGCCATAGTGTTTTCGTTTTGGTCCCGAGTGGCGGTCTGAGTTCTGAAAATAAAACAAACACGTCGAAAACACGTACCCGACTGCCATGTCTGTGGCGGTACGCGTGCGGCGCGAGTACGGGCCGGGACCCATGGGCTTGCGGGCTGCTAAGCGCATGGTTGAAGCGAGTGTAGGTGTGTAGACAGGGGTGGGGCGGGGGGAAGTGAGTAGTAGGCGAGGAGGGAGGGGAGAGGGGAGGATCTAGAGAGCGTGAGACGCGTGGGAGGCGTGGGACAGGCTCAGTGTCGAACTTAAGTGAGAGTGAATCGATGAGAGTAAGGAGTGGGTGAGAGTGTAGAGGAGGGTTGTTGGTGTTGATGAGAGAGGATGGCGATGAGAGCAAACGAGACGATGAGAAGAGATGTTTGGAGACAAAGTGAATAGAGACACACAGAAAAATACAGGCTCCCACTTGTTGACATTCATTTCGCTCTCACATTCACTCGCAGGCATCCCACTGGACTGAAATGCAAGTGGGAGGGTGCAGTAGGCAAGTGGGTGTGTGGATAGAGAAAATGTGGCATCGAGGTACGCCTCGAGGCGAGCGTGCCCTGAAGACGACGGACAGCCACCATGGGAGACTGGCAGCGGTGACTGGACTGGCTATGCACGCTGTCCCCCATGTGGGCTGCTCGGGCTGGGAAAATGCAGTTCAGAAGCTCGAGGCGTGCACAATGCCCACGCCTTTTCTGAGTCAGCGGGGATTACTGGTGCAGCTGGCAGACAGTACAGTAACAATGGCGGATGAGGTGCCTGCCTGCGTCCACGATATCACGCGCGTCCATGCCGCTCCTTTGCAGAGTCTCAGTGTGTTGACGTTTTGGTCTTGGTAGCTGAACGCTCAGCAATAGGAGAGGCGAGAATAAAGGAGCGTAGGCTGTCACCCCATTTTCTCCGGGCAAGTACGGTGAGACTGAACTGGCTGTGCCGAACAACATTATGTTTCAAACAGACGGCGACAATGGGAACGCGCGTCGTCCCGCTCATTGTCTACTTTCCTCTCTTTCATGGTTCTGACACACTGCGTTTGCAGTGCACTCCTACCCTTGTACATCTGAGGCTCGGAGGAGGAGCTGCAGCCCTCCATAACCCACCCGTTTAGGCACAGAGACGCGCTCTTCGCCAAAATGCACATTTTATTAGTGGCGGAGATCACCGCCAGTGCCACACCTCCGATCTGCCTCCGTTTGGATGCGCCGCCACGCGGTTATCTGCACTTCGAACTACGAACAGCGGAATTCATAATATCATTAGGCACGCAGGAAAAGCAGGAAAAGCACTAGCAGAGGGGCGGAGATGGAAGGTGAGGGTGAGGATGCAGGCATACAAGGAATACGAAACAGAAATGTCCAGAGGGAGCGTGTGGATGCCTAGTCTTCAAAGTCGAAAGGCCGGAAGGCGGGAGTCGAAGGCGGCGCCGCGGTGTGAGGCGGCGGGCGGCGACCATAAGCCCCCGCGAGTGCTGCGGCCAGCTCGTCGACCTTGCTGGAGGTGCTGGCGAACGACGAGCGCTTGGAGGAGGCCTCGGGAGTAGAAGGGGGCGAGGGGAGCTCGGGAGTGGCCGGGGTGGCCGGAGCAAGCTTGGGGTACGGGTTGGGAATGAGCTTGTGCGGATAAATGCAGGAGGGAAAGCCGCACCCCTCGTCCTCGTAGTAGACTGACCCGTCGTCGGAGGCGGCGTCGTCCTCGAAAGATGCGTCCATATCGCCCGACGAGGCGATGGAGATGTCGCCCGACGCCGAGGCAATGGAGATGTCAGAGGTGGCTTCGGTGTCGACAGAACGGATAGAGGTATCGCCCGAGGACTCCAAGCCCTTGGAGTCCGCCCACGCCGCACTATCGGGATGCAGCACGCTGTGCTGCGGCGTACACCAAAGAGGGGCACCGCCGGCAGTGCCGGAAGCGCCGGCTGCGCCGGCTGCCCCGGCCGTGCGGTTCATCTTGAGCACCGCCGCCGCGGCCCACTTGGCCTTGCACGACTTGTACCCGCAGGCGGGGTAGTTGGCGGCGGAGGGCGCGAGCTCGTCGTTTTCGGCGTTGGCGAACTGCTGGGGTGCAGGGGCGGGGCGCAGGGGGGGCGCGCGCGTGCGGAGCCGAAAGTTGGCCTGGAAACGGGGCAGGCCGCGCTCGACGCCGGTGAAGTTGACAGTGGGGGGGTAGTGATACGGATTGTGTTGGGCCCAGAGGGGGTTCGGCTTCCACGAAGGGTCGTGCTCATACGTCTTGCGATTGTCATACGTCTTGCGGTTGAAGATGTACCCGTAGTTGCCCGTGTGCTTCGCCACGGGGAGGTGGTTGGAGAGCGCGAGGAGGTGTGCTGTCGACCGGTTTCCGTGATGGTCACGGAGCGGAACGCTGTTGTCAGTCATGTTTATGTGCCACAACGTGAAGACATAACGATACGTACAGAGAATCAGCGGCGGCGCCGCGATAGGGGGCGATGTGGACAGTCGGGCGGAGGTTGGGCTGGTAGTCGAGCGAGCGGGTGCCGCGGTGGCCGTGGTAGTAGTGGTACTGCATTGCGAGGTGTGGGGGGAGGGGGGAGAGTACGGAATTGAACAGAGGTTGAGGCAAGTCAGGCAAGACGTCAAGAGACGAAGAGACGACGAGACAAGGACGTCAAGAGGACGAAGAGGAGACGAAGAGCGGTGGCAAGAACGCCGAGCAGCGAGGCTTTATTCCAGCGCACGCCGCAACAAAATCAGGCCACCATTCTCGTCGAGTGCGAGAGTGCCTTCACAGTCTGCTCAGTAAATGGCGAAAAGAAGCTGTCACCGCCAAAGATAATGACATCTAGGCACGGAAGCGTGGCTGCCGAGATCAAGTGTTTATCACGCTTGGCGGCCTGCTTCTTCATGCTCTGACTGTTTAGCAGAAGCACCGAAACATGGAACTGCATTTTCCGCGAGCGCCTTAAGGCATGGTCAAGGGCGACACTAAGAGACCCGGCACGAGTCCGGCCGTCGTTGTAGGTGACTGTCGAAGCGCAGAGAGCACACTTCCAGCATCTCATAATGTTTTCCAGCGCAAGAGGGCAAACAATGGCAGACTCGAGACAGTTGGCATTGTGCATTATCCCCCGCGGCCAAGTACCATTGTGCGTCTGAGACACTCTCGCCGCTCTGCACCCCGTCAACCCTACATTTCTTCCATCGATGCTTACAGTTGATGGCTCCTAGCAGCAGGAGCTCGCTAGATGCTCTTCCTCCATCCCAGCCCTTCCTCTTTGCCAGATCAGCATTGTGGCGTCTGCCACGAGGCTGTGCCACATGCCACACTGCCCCAGGCATTCTACACCCCGGTCGAAGGTGTACAGCACCGAATCCAGAGCTATTTCCGTCGCTGACAGACGCCTAGTCATCGGACGCAGTTCGGGTGGCGACCCATTCTCCATAGTGTGGCGTCAAAGTTTGGGTGACAATTGGCCGATATTTTTCGATCGCTAACGAGTCCAAGGTTCGATTGATCTCGAGGAATGCGTTTCACAAACTGAGCTTTCTAGGACTCGGGAGGGCGATTCGGGGTGAATTGTTTCGTGCACTCAAATCAAAGTCCGTCTTATCTAATCGCAAAGACTAAGCAACCACTGGGCCAGATCACCATTTCATCCAAGAAAGCAATCTACTAATGGCTCTACATCGCCCATGATCCTCGCGCCTTCTCCATGATTATTGCGGCCAAGGCCATTTTATAACTAATGTCGTATCTTAGTTGTCGTGTCGTGTCGTGTCGTCTTCTGATTTTCGTGGTTGTTATTGTTCTTTCTACTCTGTCGACGCATGTATCACTCTTCAAGAACATGCTCGATCCACCCGCTCTCCTCCTCCACCAGCGCGGGGCCAGCCCGCCATCCTCCGCCTGCGCCATTCCAGTCCATCCTCGGGCCGCGCTCGTCGCCGTCGGCCGCCATGGCTGCTCGCACGCGCGCCAGAGGGCGGAGGAGCGCCATCTCTGCGAGCGTCATGCGCTCGGCGGGGTCTTCCGCCATCATGCACTTGATTGACTTGACGAGCATGCCGGAGACAATGGCGGGCGGGGGGTCGCCCGGAGCCGTGGCGGCGATAGCAGAAATGTCGTCCTTTCCGCGCTCAATGTAGTGCTCGTCAATGTCGGTAAAGTCGTCGTGGCGAAGGTTGATCCACGCGTCGCCGTCTGAATGTCAGCTCATGCGTTGATCGGGTACTCACTGGAAGGGAGCGCAATGTTGAGCGCAGCCTCAAGAAGGAGAATGCCGAGACTGCATGTCAGCTTGTGCAAAAGTTTCAAGCTTACCTGTAGACATCCGCCTCGGGCCCGGGGGCAGCGTCCGACAGCGCCTCGGGACAAAGATACTCCCTGTCGCCCTCGTGATCCTGGCCGTGTAACGGCTCTGGGAAGCCCTCCATCGCGTCGTCCGCATCTGGGCTGTGGAACACGCTCATGCCAAAGTCGGCCACCTTGAGTGCACCGGCACTGGAGATGAGAATGTTGGAAGGCTTGAGGTCGAGGTGGAGAATCTCGTGAGAGTGGATAAACTCGAGAGCAGACGAGAGCTCGGCGAGCATCTTCCACACCCTTCCTTCTCCGAGACCGCCGAGGTCGCCAACTGAGAGCAGATAGCGCGCAAGGTCGCCGCAGTCCAAGAACTCGGTGCGAATGTACAGGCGCCCCGACTGCTCCCACGAGTCGCCAAACCTGACGATATGCGGGTGGCCAGTCTTTGACAGTTTGGTGAGAATGGTCACCTCCTCCAGCTGGCGTTGACGGTTCTTAGGACCGCTAAACGGCTTGCAAGTCTTGACGGCCCAAATGTCGCCCGTCTCCTTGGACTTGACCTTCCACACCTTGCTGAACTCTCCCTCGCCGACAGCCGACAGCAGCGAGTAGTTTTTTTCAAAGGGACCTGCGCCGGGAATGCGAGCCAACTGTTGTAAGAACCCCTCGGGCATGTTGGACTCGACAGGCGTTGTCGGCACAACGGCGTCGGCCTGGTTGCGGAACGTGGTAGCTAACATCGGGTTGGAACCGCGAGGAACGGGGCCACCGCGAGACAGCGTACGAAGCCTCCGGTTTGGCAGCGGGGTCGCGATCGGAGACGCGTCCATAGAGTTGCGCCTGTCGAACGGGTAGTTGCCGGTAGCAGTAGTCGGAGACGGGGTGGTGACGCCATACTTTGCCTGGACTAGAACGTTAGCTCGACGCATTCATTGCAACTCACGTGAAGCAAAGGGGAGGGAACGGGTGGGAGTCGCGGGGGACCCCTTTTCGCTGGTACCATCGCTAATGCTGCCAGCCGAGGTAAGCATGGCACTAGCCTTGCGCCTTAGCCCGCGAGCGCCGCCAAGACTGCTAGCGGTGGATGGAACACGTGCATGGCCAAGTGCAATCCTGTCACTTGCAGCCGAGGGGATACGCGCATGACTGCTGGTGCGACCAAAAGAGGCGGTGCGCAGTGGCTTGATGGGGGACATTTGCTCCCCCCAGTCGTCGAGCTGGACAGAGTCGACGTCAGTGAGCGTCTCAGTCTTGGACGGGGTGTCGGCGGGGTTCATGGGTGACCAGCTGCGCGCCTTGATCATGTCCTGGAAGCGGGGAATGTTGAGTTTGCCACCGCGCTTCTTTACAAGACCCGTCGAGGCAAACGCCGCTGGGGAAGGCTTGTCGTCGCCAAATAGCTGCGATACGGGAGTGTGGAACTGGGGACCTTCTGCGGTTGCTCGACGGGGAAGGCCAGGTCGAACGCGAGCAGAGTTTGGAACGCGGGTAGAGTTGGAGCGTCCAGGCGTCATTGGCGGCAGGGCGGTGCGCGGCTTGACATTGGCCAGCGGCGGCGCAGACGCAGACAGGGGAAGGCCAGATAGTGTCGGCCGGGGAGGTAACACCGGAACGGTGGACTTTGCGAGAGGCCTAATGGGAGAAAAGTCCAGCTCGAGATCGTTGGCTTCGCTCGAGAGAGGGAGGGGTGTGACGCCGCGGCGGCTGGTAGCCAGCTCGCTCTTGGCTGCCCGTTCACCATGGCAGCGAGCGAGGAAGCTGGAGAAGGACCCCCCAGACTCGAACGAATCTGGCTCCGACGTCCTCCGCTGGGCCAGCATGCTGCTAATGTCGGGCTCGGACAGTAAACAAGACACAGGGCGCTTGTCTGCTCGCCGCGGTGGCTGAAGGCGACGAGCGAGGAAAGAGTCTGAAGGGGAGCGAGAGGGTTCTGCTTCTCCTGCCGCAATTGAAGGGCGCCCAATGCGGCTGAAACGTAGCACAGGCGAGTCGTTGTCGTCGTCACTAGTTGGTGTTCCAGGGGATCGCCTCATCTGTGGCGTGCTGCCGTGCACGTGCAGCGATCTAGACGAGGAGCGCAGCTGTGGGTCAGCCGCCTTTGGGCTGAACAGGGGTCGATGCGGCGTGGCCGTAGGGTGGTCGTCTTCTGCGAGATCGTCGCCCCAGACATCAACGACGCTTGGACGTGCAAGTTGCTTGGAGGCGTGTTGTTCTGCGGAGATTAAAGACGATGCGCTAGTCCAGCTCCCGGTCTCCTCGTCCGAGCTCGAGCCACGTCGCTGGACACGAGGGGTGGTGGTCGGACTAAGCTGCGGTTTGCTTTTGTCCAGCCACCCTGGAGGATGAGGCGTATGCTGCCATTCGAGCGCAGACGGCGGTTCCTCGCCCTTGCCTCGTGTCGCCCATGTCGGCGTCCCCATGTCGTACGCGTAAGGGCGCGACTTTGTGAGGAACGGGCTGCCTAACAATGAGTGAATAACCGGCATGGGCGCAGTGTTGGGGTACTTTAACTCGCGCTTGAGGGGCGCAGGAGTGTGCAACCTCCGCCCATGAGGTAATCGGCGGGGCGTGTCGGTGACGGTTTGCGGTGTGGCGACGGTCGGCGGTGTGCTAGAGCTCAGTGCTCGTGTCAACGCCTCGGGGGAGAGCTCTGATCCATCTGGGGGAGTGCTCTGGGAGAGTGAAAAGGACGACAGTGACTGCGACAGCTGCGGAGCGTTAGTGAGAAGCAAAGAAGCAGCAGCTGGGTAACAGCCAGTCACGCACCAAAGGAACCGACATCTCGCGCCGACGGAGGTTGCGACTACCCGCCTCCTTTCGAGGTGGGGGCACAGCGGCAAATGAGTGCTTCGACTGGAGCGGAGAGCCAAGTGGGTTGGCCCAGTCTTGGGCCGGAGGCAGGTGACTGAGGTTGGGCGGCGCCGCTAAAGAGATGGACAGCGATGGGGGTAACGACGGCGGCGTCGAGGCGGCATGGCGTCCGACAGACTTGTCTAGTGCGTGACGTTGCTTTGTCGGCTGCGGTGTCCCAAAGAGATCCGAGGCGGCGTTGTACGTGCGTGGGTCAAGAAAGACCGGATCCGTGTCTGCGATGCCGCGGCCAGATGGGCTGCTCCGTGCACGTTTCGGGGATCGACACGCATACGACGAAGCCGAAGAATCTGTGCTGTTGGTCGCACTCGACTCGAAACGGGCAAGTGCTGGACGACGGGACGAGGATGCCGATGATACGGAAGAGGAAGTAGACGAGGTAAAGGAGGGTCCTGCTGCATTGTTGTTGTTATCAGCTGCAGAGTCCCCTGTTGCCGACTGGGCCGGCGAGGCCGACATTGTCGGAGGATAATGTGAGACGCGTTTTGACGAATAGCCTCGAAGGGCAGTTGTGTGCGATATTAATTGTCGGGGTCGGGAAGAGGGGGGTTGGGTGTCGGCGTGCGTGTACGTGTATTAACGCGTCCGGCGAGTGGGTGGGTGGGCGGAAAGGGAGGAGGTTGGTGTGGGTGGGCGAAGATGATGATATGAAGGGGTTGCTCGCCCCCCGCTGCGCGTGCGCGAGAGGATGGAGATGGAGATGAAGACTTGTGTATCGCGCGTATCGCTATCTGTCGTGTCGTTGTCGTCAAGGAGAGAGAGAGAGAGAGAGAGTGAGTGAGATTTTCTAAAAAAGTAGATGAGATGTATCAATGTAGTAGTAGTGGTACTTTGTGTTTGATGGTGCGATTGCGATTGCGATGCGAGATGAGATGAAGGGGAGACAGTGTAGTGGGAATAGAGCTAAGCCCAACGCCCCTAGTGCCCTAGTGTCTATGATAGTATCGGGCTTTGAATTGCCTGGGCGGTGTGCAATGTCGGCCGTCGGTAGGCAGACAACTAGAACTCGGTGGATGGATGGATGCAAGGAGCGTTACGCGTCTGTGCGTGACACCAACGTAGGACGAAGGATAAAGGATCACACTACTAGGTGGAATGTTGTTGGCGCAAAAGAGATGAAGAGATGCGTAGATGCGTGATGCGTAGATGGAATGGAAATGAAGAACAGGGAGAGGGAGAGTAAGAGGGTAAGAGGTATAAGGTATGGGTCGTCTCGAAGGGACAGGAAAGGATGGGGGGTACAGTAAGGGTGATGTCGAACAGGACAAAGAAACCCAAAGGGAGGGAGGGGGAGATGGCGTCAATGGCGTCGTTGGCGTCGACGGCGTTGGCGTGGAAATTGTGTCGGATGGGAAAGCGAGCTTGAGCGCGTCTAAATACTACGTCTACGGCGTCTACTGCGTCTACTGCGTCTACTGCTTGGACTAGACCAGACTAGCAGTTAGTGTCTTGTCTTGGGGGTGGGCGCGGAAATGTTGGGAACCGAATTATAGACCGGCTTGTCCGCGCGATCCGATCTGGGTCTGATCTCGCAATCTCGCAATCTTGCTCGGAGGGGAAAACTCGACGCGTGATGTGTACAGTATGATAGTGTTGCTGTAAAGGATGGTGGCAAGACTTCCACTTCGAGTCACTCTAGGATATGTAAAAGCAGCCAGAGAGCGAGAGAGAGAGAGCAGGGGGAGGGGAGGGGGGGGAGGAGACGAGAGAGGAGAGTGCGTGCTTGCGTCGAGCGAGGTCTGACTTGATGTTATAGTTGTTATTGTTTGTTGTTGTTTGCTCTTGTTTTCTCTTGTTTTGCATCTCGCATCTCTCGTGAACATGATTGTTTACTTTTATATCGTTCACAGAAATGGACATGGACATTGCATTCCAGACGACATCCCTGGGCTTGCACAAATGACAACAACAACAAGCAACACACTCATCTCGCACAAAGGATGAGCTCAACTCGACGCGCGCGACGCGCACGACGCGCAATAGCCCACTTTGGCTCATGATTCCTGACGCGTAAGAGAGTAACGTGCACCTTGACTCACCTGGACACACCTGGACGACCTGGACACACCTGGACGCGCGCGTGTTCCTTTTCTTTTGATTTCTCTTTACAGCATGGCGCATCCGTTAAGCGCATATTCTCGGGCCGAGAGAGGGAGACAGACAGACCATGAAAGAGGATGATGAGGATGGATCACACGCGTCGCACGACAAGCGAAAAAGTGAAAGTCAGGCACGAATCGCGAGTCCTTTCCTTTTTCCCTGTACATTTCTTTCCCTTTTTCCCGTTTGCCCAGTTTGGGTACAGTACCGTATTTTAGAGTTTGGATGGGTGCCTGGATTTGACAAAGGGGGCGTCAAGTTTTCCCTGGATCCCTGGCCTAGTACATGAGCCAAGGAAAAGAAGCATGGCATCCCTGGCAGCTACAATTACTTATACGTGTTTTCCACTTAAACGCATGGTGTATTTGATCCCGCTTCTTCCTGCTCCAGACCGCACGTGTAATTGTTGATTTTTGATTTTGATTTTTCTTCATGAGGTCACTGATAACGGATACAAAAGGAAGGGAGTGAATAAACAATAGCGTCAACAATGAATAATGAATATGAATGTCGATCCTGGCAGGCAGGCAGCGATTTTGAGAGATGCTCCCCAGGCTGGACAGGCTGGCCAGGCTGGCCAGGCTGCATCTCGTATAGGCGTAAACATTGCTCATCACCCATCCCCATCCTCCCCATCCTCCCCATCCTCCCCATCATCACCCTCTCCCTCTCCATCCACCCATCTCCGCTGCTCCGTATCTCGAGTAGACAGCTCGAGCAGACTCGACGTCGACACCCCGACCGTTTGTTCATTCTTGTCCCAAAAGTACGGCGTCAGTGTAAGTGCTCCAACCCGCCTCGAGGGTTCACATTGATTACGGTCCCCAAATTTACCATCTCCTTTTTCGATAGACAACCCTTACGACCTTGTTCATCGCCAAAACAATAAACAAGAGCATCCATAATGCCCCCCCGCGGTGAGTACTGCAGCATCTGTCATGTCTAACCTGCAGCATCCAAGTCCGCATCGCGGAGTGCGTCGGCCAAGCCCGCGTCCAAGACTGCCTCCAAGCCCGCGTCCAAGAAGGCTGCTTCCAAGCCTGCATCTAAAAAAGCCGACAAGGACGACGAGGAGGAGAAGAAGCCTGCATCCAAGCCCGCATCCAAGACAGCCGCCAAGAAGGACACGAAGAAGGCCGCCCCCGCCAAGGCCGCGCCGAAGAAGGCTGCCCCCAAGAAGGCCGCTCCCAAGAAGGCGGCGAAGAAGGAGAAGACCCCCGAGCCCGAGTCCGAGGAGGAGGGCTCCGAGGAGGAGGAGATTGACGAGTCGGAGGAGGAGCCCGAGAAGGAGAAGACCCCCGAGCCGGCCCCCGCCCCCGCGCCGTCCAAGAAGCGCAAGGCCGACGTCCCCGAGGCTGGCCCCAGCAAGAAGAAGGCCGCGCCCCCGCGCCGCCGCATCACGAAGCGCATCAACGAGCTCCCCCAGCCTGGTAAGCAGTATCTGCGCGACAATTACTGACATCAGTTCCCGCTGGCTACTCGGTGTTTGTCTGGGGTACCGGCGACATGGGCCAGTTCGGCCTCGGCCCCGACGAGCTCGACGAGAAGGCGCGCCCGCAGCTGCACTCTTGGTTTGAGGAGCAGCGCGAGGACGGCGAGCTGGGTCCCGCGCCCGACCAGGGCGGTATCGAGACGCTCGCTGCCGGAGGTATGCACACGCTCGCGATCGACCAGAAGGGCCAGGTCCGCTCGTGGGGTATCAACGACAACGCCGCGCTGGGCCGCAACACGGCCAAGAACCCCGACCCCGCCAACCCCGGCGGCTTCCTGCCTGCTGACGAGTTTGAGGCGTGGCCGTTTGTCGTCAAGGACCTCGTCGAGGAGAACTTCCGCGCTGTCAAGGTCGCCGCTGGCGACTCGGTGTCGGTCGCCATTTCCGACAAGGGCGACATTCGCGCATGGGGCTCTTTCCGCGTAGGTTTGGCGTGACTCGTATAAGTGAAAGATGCTGACTTTTAGTCCAACGACGGCATTCTCGGATTCGACGGTGTGCCCGGCCACGCGCCCTTCCAGTTCACTCCCATTGAGCTGCACGCACTCGCCAAGGTCGAGGTGGTCGACGTTGCGTGCGGCGCCGACCACGTGCTTGCGCTCACCTCGGAGGGCCACATTTACGTGTGGGGCAACGGCCAGCAGAACCAGCTCGGCCGCCGCGTGATGGAGCGCCGCAAGCTCAACGGTCTCGAGCCGGAGCGTCTCGGCCTGCGCAACATTGTGCACGTTGCTGCCGGACAATACCACTCGTTTGCGGTCGACAAGGACGGCGTCGTGTACGCGTGGGGCCTGAACACGTTCCACCAGACGGGTATCACGGGACGCTCCGAGGATGAGGAGATGATTATCCGCCCGCAGGTCGTCGACGCGCTCAAGCCGAGCAACCACAACGGCGCCAAGGTGGTCCAGATTGACGGTGGCGAGCACCACTCGCTGTTCCTCTTTGACAACGGCGAGCTGTGGGGCTGCGGCCGCTGCGACGCCAACGAGCTCGGCCTCGGCGAGGACCACCCCGCGCAGGAGGGCCTCAAGGAGCGCCGCGACCAGATCAAGGCCGACAAGGAGCAAAAGGTCAAGGACTGCAAGGCCAAGCTCGCCGAGGTCAAGGGGCACGCCGTGCAGAACAGCAACCTGGTCGAGAAGGCCGAGGAGGCGCTCGCCGAGGCCGAGGCCGCCGTCCCCCTCCCGCCCGACGAGTTTGTCCCCGAGCCCGTGCGCATCCCCTTCCCCCCCGTCCCCGAGTCGTACGAGGTCGTGCCCCCGCAGCCGCCCTACGCCTCCCCCGCGGCCAACCCCGTCGCGGCCATCAGCGCCGGCACGCGGCACAACATTGCCGTCTCGCGCAGCGGGCACACGTACTCGTGGGGACTCGGAAACCAGGCCCAGCTCGGCCTCGGCCCCGCAGAGGCAGCCGAGGTGCCGTCCCTCGTCCGCTCAAAGTTCCTCCGCCCGTACGACGCCGTCACGCCCGCTGCTGGTGGCCAGCACTGTGTGCTGCTCGCCAAGAAGCGCGAGGCATAGGAGAATAGTAGATGCTGTCGATGATAGAGATACCCATGCATGCACAATCATGATTGAGACGAGGCGAGGGACGCACTCGGCGGTCTGCTTCAGATCGCTGAAAGCACGAACACGATCCTCACCAAGCCCAAGTTAGTGGCCGCCAGAGTCCACGGATCAATATCATACATCAGATGTACACTCTACTCTACGCAATAGCCTCGATGCGTCGCGGCGTGACGCCCGCAATGGGCGGGAAGCCGCCAAAACCGTTGTGGCCGGGGCGGAACACCATCTGCCGCTGCGAGTAGGCCAGGTTGCCCATGATGATCGACTGCGGTCAGCGCGTACTTTCCTCACACTCACTTGATCCATCAAGCTGGCGAGGACGACGATAATGTCCTCCAACTCGACGGTCTCCTCCAGCTCCCCGCTGCCCGCGAACGCCGCGCGCGTGGCCGCGAGGAACACGGATGTCGGGCAGCGGCTCGCGCCCGCCCCGGGCTGCTCGTAGTGCAGTGCGAGCCTTCTGTCAGCGCGCCCTGGGTGCGACTTACGCTTTGCGGAAGAGGTTGCGCCAGACGAGGATCTCGCCGCGCTCAAACCATATGAGCCAGATACACCGTGCGCGGAGCCAGTCGCGCCGCTCCGACAGGAGACGCCGCCACGCGACAATGTTGCCCGTCTTGAAGGCGTGGATGAACGGGCCAAACTCGGAGACGAGCGAGTAGTGCTCCAGCACTGCCAGGTGCGGCAGGCGCCCGAGGAGGAGCGCGACGGGGATGAGCCTTATGAGGATCGCGCTAAGGTTAGTAGGGTCGTGGGGCGGGCTTACCGCTTCTGCTGCCATGCGTCTTCCGGACACAGGCACCAGGCCTTTTCGAGCCATCTCCGCGCGCCGCGGATCTCTAACAATACCACACCGAGCCGGCCGCGCCAGTAGTAGCTCTCAGCCACCGCGGTCTGGGGTATACACTCGCCGCGCGCCGCGATGCGCTTCTCCTCCGAGGGCTGGATGGACGCAAACGTCTTGGACAGCTCGGTCGCTTGGGTGTGCAGTTTTCGCTGAGCGTCAGTAACGACACTGCTCGCCAGTCGCGCGTACGTACCTCTGCATAATGCCGCCACAGGATATTCGCAAGCCCCCACATGATGTCCCCCACGCTCTCGGCCTCGTTCACCTCGCTGTTCCACTCGGAATCGGACATGTGGCTCGCGGACACCTGCAAGCTCTTCTCGACCGCCTGGCGCGTCGCGTCCTTGATTCCGCGGGGCGAGCCGGCGTCGCGCAGCGGGAGCGTGGATATGCTTGCCGCCTGGAATGAGCCATCAGCCGGCGCCCGCACTACTCACCACAGCAGACACCTTGACCAGCTTGCGACACACCTCGAGCACGATCCCATTCAAGAACGCATTCTTGTACCCCCCATCCGCCCTTGTTTCCGAGTACAGCCGCTGCAGCTCGGTGTGCACCGCGAGCAGATTGTTGAACGCGCGCAGTGCGCCCGCCGCATCGTCCTCGGCCGGCGCGTCACGCACGTTCCGCAGCGCAGCGGCAATAAAGGGTGCGATCGGCTGGGGCACGTTGAGCGCGCGCGGGTCGATGTTGTTTGGTGGTAGCTGCCGTCAGTGCTGTTGCCGGGGATGGAGTTCACAGCCTCGCGGCATTGCACTCGCTCCGCTCGCTCGAGCACTCACCATCCTTAGTGCACCCCCCAGCGGGACCCAGAACGCATGGCTCGGACTGAGCGGGAGGCTCTGTACGAGGTTCTGCCCCATGCGCGTCGCGAACGACTGCGAGAGGATGTTGACGAACGACGGGACGAGGTCCATCGTGGGGAGGGGAGGCCAGGCGACGAGGCGAGGGGGCGAGGGGGCGAGGGGGCGGGGAGGCAAGATATGCAGGGCCCTGATGTGCACTGCGAGCGACTTGAGACGTCCCGGGATGCGAGAGACGGAGATGCTAGATGCTGCGAGAGATGGAGATGCAATTGTGTGGTTCGACGATGGACGCAAGTGGAGGTCGAAATGTCGGTGCTGTGATTGTTGATGCAATACTAAGTGGGGGGCATGTTTAAGTTATCATCAAAAGATTGTGGCGATCGTGAGTGGCCTGCTCGACAGCATCGCTATCGACATCTCTAGCTGC
>BCJO01000004.1:2748111-3163797 GCA_001600335.1 Apiotrichum gracile | reverse complement strand
CAGTCCGCGTACCAGCCGGTGTAACCCCCCCCCCCCCCCCCCCCCCCCCCCCCCCCCCCCCCCCAATAGGCCGCCATCACCGACCCCCCCCCCCCCCCCCCCCCCCCCCCCCCCCCCCCGGCGCCTCGTTATATCAGTCGGTAGATAGTTTGACTCTTACTACAAGACATCAAAATGTCATGGGTTCGAGCCCCATACGAGGCTTGCAGCTGCCGCTTGCGTGCATGCTTTTTAGTGCAAGGGGCGTCTGCTGAGGCTTGCTTGAAAGCCTTGTTTGTGCGGGTCTTCTTGATTGTTCTCAGCGAGTGGAAGGGGTGGAAGAAAGGACGAGAAACAAATATCCAAAAATGTACAGAAAAACGAGGGAAAATACCATAAAATACCCTGTCCCACCATGCAGATACAACACGCGCGTGCTCCATCCTCCGTCCCATCCTCTCATCAGTCGGCACTACTCATAAGACCCAAAGGGCAGCTCTTGCTGGCGGGCACCACTTCCTACCTAACGCACAAGAAAAAGCAACTACGAGCTCTACACTCGCCGTCTTCTCCGCCAGGGAGTCGAACCCTGCTCTACCGCGATCTTCCGTGGAACGGAGGACTCTCGCCTGAGAGGCGGTTATACTAGCCGATATACTAGCGAAGAGGCCATGGATGCGTCTCCTGCATGGTGCCGACCGATCGGGGGAGGATGGCGAGGAGAGCCAGAGACAAGAGCCAAGACAGCGCGGGGAAGCTACACTGCCAGGACTGCTGCTGCAGCGGGCAGGCGCTGAATGGCAGGTGATCAGGGATATCGCGGACCGCGGCGCCGAGACGCCGGTACGCCGCGGCGTCTCGGCGTCTCGGCGTCTCGGGGCCAACAGGTCCCGGGTCGCAGGTCACAGGCCGAGGTCACAGGTCGAGGCCACAGGTCGAGGTCACGAGGCTCCAGCCCCTAGTCGTGCCCACACTACGGATTAAAGTCTGGGCAGAATGCACCTGATCACCGGGTGCACTCCTGCAGACGGTCCTGTAGTTATGTGCAGCCACGGCTCCGTTCCGATCCCGATCCCGACCCGGAAACGCCGCAGGACGAGACGGCGTTGTATCACGGAGGTGGGCACTGACACCGCCCCACTAATTGTGCCTGGAGTGCGGCGGGTCGCCGGCGTCTCTGATCTTGTCGCCGTCTGCCAGCTGTCGCCGCTGCAGATAGAGTCAGTCGTGTCTCGTGTTTCGCCGCGCTTGATCGACCGTTTGGTTGGATTCCTAATGAGATGCCAAGATCTGCTTCGGAATCCATGCCTCCACTCTCTATTGTGACCTAGCCACATACCGCCCCAGCCTACCGGACGTGCAGGCGCCACCGACGATATGTTTCCCCCACATTCCTCCAACTGCATTGTCGTCTCGCCACAATCTCGTGTGCTGTGTGTGCTGCCGAGTGTGCGCCGTACACATTATCAGCCGCAGAGTGTGTCGGTCCACCTATCATGATCACATTCCTCTTTCCTCACATTCCTCTGTACCGCCACGGGATGAGAACCGTCAGACGTGCGCTGCTGTGTTGGTGCCACTGTGCCGATCGGCGAGCCGCATGCCGGGGTCCGAGGGTGTCCCGTGGCCTTGCACGGCCGAACGCACTGCCGGACGCTGTCGCGAGGTTTGTTTCCACCGCGGTTGTGACTTGACAGGTGTTCTTAGATTGATCTCTGATTCGTTGCCTCTGGGTCCTCCGACCTTGCTAGCCGAGGGTCACTCTGCGGTGATCCTCCTTTGGTCCGCTGTGCTTCCATGAGCTGGAGAAAGACGCGTTCATACGGCGAGAGGCTGTCAGAGCTACGGTAAATATGATGTCTTCAAGCCACGAATGCCAGCACTCTAACAGAATCTCACACGCGTGAGGAGATGACGGGCCTCACCACCTCTTGACTTGGCGAGCCCTCTACGGGCCATTATGAGGCTTCTCTGTATGCCAAAGCCCACTCGGTGCGAGACTTGGTCACAGCCGAATATCAGATAACAATTCAGCCGTGACGTACGATTCTCCGTAAACCCAGATGCCCACGAGGGCCAAAGATGCCATGATGGCCATGCCAAGGCTCCGGTCGAGGTGGGCCAATGTACGCGCGCAGTGGCAGCCTGTTGTCGACCGT
The DNA here is from genome assembly GCA_001600335.1 of Apiotrichum gracile. Lineage (NCBI taxonomy): Eukaryota > Fungi > Basidiomycota > Tremellomycetes > Trichosporonales > Trichosporonaceae > Apiotrichum > Apiotrichum gracile. Next base: position 3,161,659 of record BCJO01000004.1, on the reverse strand, counting down.
TCCAGCGAGATCCTCAAGCTTCCAGCTGCTTCCAGTTCGGCGGCAGTGGATCCAGTTCCGGCTCTTTTCTGCCCGCTAGTGGTTCCAGCATCAACGCTCGAAGCCATTTCACTCGTGCGCCAGGCGTCGAATGACTCTGGCTGTGCACAACTCATGTCGACAAGAGGCCATAGGACCTGAGCCTGAGTGATTGAGGAGTTAGAGGCCCTCATGGCTGACGTTTGATCGCCACACTCGGGCCTGTGCTGACGTGATGCTGTGGCTGAATGGCACTCTGTGCAGAGGTGCGTCTGGTAGAGACGAGAGGTTACATAGAACGACGGAGGCGGTAGTGAGGGAGGTGCCGAGGTAGCCATGGATCATTGATGATGGCCAGGTGGGGTTCAGGTATGTGGGCCACATAGGATCAATAGACCACAGGTCGACGCCAACGCCAAAGACCAGTCTGAGGGCCTGGATAGGCTAGAGCCGGAGCATCGACACGAGACGCACCAGACCCACTATCAGCCCACTGTGCCAGCCACCGATCACCGTCTGTGCGGCAAACCTGCCAAGAAAGCAGCCCACCCAGACCGAAGCCTACCGACACCAAGGCTAACAATAAGCCGTCGGAAACAGCTCGTATCAGCCACACAGAGCCGCATGGCCGATCACCGGGTCGCGCAGCAGTAATGCCACCCTTCGGAGCGGGCGGAGCATCGCTCATGATCCGAAGCTCACCGGGGACATGTTCGATAGCAACGCTGACGCGCAAATGCAGCAGGAGGATGTTTGTCAGCTCATGAACAGGGCCCTCCAGCCATGTTACTGGCAGCCAGACTGATTGTTTGATTCTCTCTTGTCTGCCAGACTTGTCTAATCCTCTAAGCTGGCGGCATGCTCGGCAGCCATATCTACCAGAAGATCTGTTTCGGCAGCGGCGGCGATGTTGCACCATTCTCTCGGCTGCTCATGTCTCGGCGTCTGCTGCTGTTCCAGCACCCAGTTCCAGACATCTTAACCCCATCTTGGGGCGATCATGTCTAGCAAGGGCTGGCTGGCTGGCCAACGACACTCCGATACGGAGCGTTCCACGGGCACAGGGAGCAGGCATAGCTGGCCGCAGGGCGCGTCTCATCTCGTGACTGGATCCCTCTCCTGGCGACCTGGACCTGGAATCGCATTCTCGCCGCCGGCACGCCCCGCGGGGCAGCTCCCCGGGCCCCGGAATGCCTAATGCCAGGGAGATAGGATCTGTGCCTCCAATTGAGACACTCCTGGCCTCCTCTCCTCGGTTTGAGGCCAGCTCGCGTTCCTTAATTCTCAGCGCCGGTCCATTCTCGACTGTACGTGCGCTTTTTTTCCGACGCGAGTTTGGCATGGCGATGGCGGCTATTGTTCGTGTGACGACGTGACGTGCCTGCGCCAGCTGCGCCACCAGGATGGCCTTGAGCTGGGCTGTCTCACAGGTTCGTGCCAGTAGCTTTCAGCTGTACTGCCGTTCCACAGTGCCGGCAGGCACGGAAGAAAAAGAACATGTGCGAGACTGGCTGGGACGACTAATTAGCTGTGTGCTGTGTGTGTGGAACTGTGTGCGTCCGCTCAGCCTCAGCCTCAAACTTTGTTTCTGTGACGTATCTGCCTCCAATGACAGAGCAAACCCCGCAGCCACTGATAACGCACCCCGGAATGCATATCAGCCCTGCAGATGCGACCGTGACGATGCCCTATGGCGTCGAGGGGGAGGGAAAGAGGAGGAAAAGAACGGAAAAGAGAGGGAACAGGAAGATCAGGACGAGGTCTTATTCGCTGACAAAGTGTCTAATGTCGAGCACCTTCACCGTGGAGACAGTGCGCAGAAGCTGCAAAGAAGTGCGGTGCGTAGAAGCTCTGGGAGTCTCAGAAGCCTCAAAGCGCAGAAGTAGCATTGCCCAGAAGTAGCATTGCGCAGAAGTAGCATTGTGCAGAAGCGTTGCGCAGAAGTGTTGCGCATAAACACTGGAAGCGTTGGGCAGCAGCCGCCCAGCCGGCGGCGGACTGGAACATCGCATCGCCATCGCGTTCGTTTCTCGCATTTCTTGCGTTTCCCACACTCCCGCCCTAGCCAGATCCCATTCCGCGCTACCTGGAGAAGATTACTCCCTCGGCCCGGTGCTCACAACCGATCCAGCAGTGCTCCAAGTATAACGCCAGCAGATCTGATCTGCTTCTGTGGCGCCAGCCGGACGTGCGGGAGGTGCAGCGGTGGGACTGGCCGTGCGGGATTAGATCTCAGTGATACTGATCGAGCGGCGATGAACCAGCCAGTAGCGGATGCAGGCAGTGTTGAGATACCGCTGCGACGCCGGGGCCTGATTGGCTTATATCTCGATACCTCGCGGGCTCGAGCCTAGGCTACCGATGACGGAGATGGTATCAGCGTCCACAATGATAACCTACTCCGCCGCCAGTCGCACAGACACGATCGCCGTGATGCGGCGGCCGCCGCTCGTGCGCCAGTGCACCAGTGCTTGCTCGGCTTGTTTCCCGGCTCGTGGCGTTCGGCTCGGGGTCGGCAGGTGGCAGGTGGCACCGAGGTGGGCTTGGGTGGGTCCAAGGGCAGCCGAGGGCAGCCGATGGCCAGGGCTGGACGCTGCATGCCTGAGTCTCAGCGCAGTCATTGCCATGCTGGGACAGGACGCCAGTGGCTGAATCCTCGTCTCATATTCGCGCTAGCGGAGAAATGAAGAAAGGCCTGCTGGTGTCCTTCCATGTATTCCTGACTGACGTTTCGACCGCCATGGTAACTTGCAGCTAGAGAGAAAGCTGGAGGGGAAGCGGTTCGCTGCGGCGTCAGGCTCCAAGTCCACCCACCGAGGCTCAGCAACTCGCTGGAGTACGCTCAACAGGCACAGCGGAGCCGATACGACTGCAAGGTACCGGTGCAGCCGGAGATAATGCCCACGTTGATAGCGCGTTTCCGCAGCCATTCTGGAGCATCTCCATCCGCCAAGAAAAAAGTCTCAAACAGGCCTCTTGACCTGCGGATCCTGCGGACCAGTCAGATTCGGCGGCGCCTAGCTCCCTGCGACTTTTTTTTTCTGGGTTCTGATCCTGCGAAGCCGAGGGCAAGCCGAGGGCGACGCTGAGGGTGAGCTTCAAACTCGGAAATGGACAGCAGAGCAGTACAAAATTGTGGAACAACAGGGAAGCCGTGACCGAGTGAGGCAAGAACGTTCCTGCATTCGTGCATGCATTCCTGCAGGACAGTGGCGCGTGGCGGTGGCGGTGGCGCAATGTGGCTAGTGAGTGTGGCGCGAGAACAATGGAAAAACTCTCAAACACCCAGTATCCATCGCCCTGCGTGCCTGGAAGCTCGTCGAAGGAGAGCAGTCGCCGGAAGTGCCGTACATGCCGTCCACTCGGGTGGGGCGTGGCGCTTTCCTGCGAACCCTCGGTCCCCCTCGGCCGTCCAACGGAGCAGGGACGGCGCCACTCTCCTGGCTATAGAGTGGGTGTATGGCCCCGTAGGTCTGCAAGAATATCCAGCGCCGCATATCGCGGGTCTCAGCTCCCTCAGCACGGCTCAGATCACACGCCGGGAGACCAGGACACAGTGCAATGCGCCGCCATCCTTCGCGTGTGGGGCTGAATCTCTCCGGCGAGCAGGAGGCGAGGAATGGAATCGAGAGGACCTGGACGGCTGAACGGGGTAAAACGAAACCCAGGGAGGGAGTGGCGCCGCCGCCTGCGGACGGGCTCGGAGTCCACTGCTACTCGTCATAGGAGCACCGCTGCCCCGGTGCCCGCGCCCTGCTGTTCTGTAACATGTACCCAGGAATGCACGGAATGGGGCTGCAGCATAATGCGGGTTACTGCATAGTGTCATCTCCGCCCCATGCCTAGACTCGTCCTCGAACGTCAAAGGGTCACACAGTGGCAAACGCAGCCTTACCCCACCCCAGGCCCACCCCTCTAGGCCCCATTGCCCCATTGCCCCGTTGCCCTCATACCATCATTCCCTCGGGGTTAAAATCGGCTGAAATCTCGAAATCTGGGGGCTGAGGTCCGTCTGGCCAATCTCGACACTCGACGCGTCCTGGCCTGTCCTGTCCTGCATCCTGCGTCCTGTCCTACGCATAACGCTGCCGCAGTAAAACGCCTCATCTCGAGGTGTTCACCTGCATCTGGATACCTGGAGCTGGACAATCGAGCAGTGCCAGCCAGAAAGCCAGAAAGCCATGCACGAATGCACGAGCGTCCACGCGACGACTGATTGACTTTTTTGCCATTGAGCCGCCAGCTGATACATGACATTGTCTGTGAGACTAGACCACTAGACTGGTTTAAAGTAGCCGGATCATTTGCACCACTCGGGCCTTGTTCCCCCTTTATACCAACCCTACACACCAGATCATTACCTCACTCCTCCACCAGACACCACTCGACGTCGACACTCGACCACTCGACATCACCAGCTGTACTACTACGTACACCGACACCGACACCTCACTCCTCATCACCTTACTATCCCTTCTCATCAAAGTCAGCCTGGGCGCTACTTAGCCTTTCCACTTCAAAGCCGAGCTTCCTTCACGACCACACCCGTCATCCTCACGCCAACCACACTACCCTCTCTTAGGTTCTTCACATTCCATTCTTCTGCGCACAGCCCAGCAGTCCGCGCGTCACGACACCTTTGCTTCCACGACCCGCGATCACGATAAACATACGTTATACACGACCTAAGATCCCAATCTCAACTAGCTACATTCGCTTCCTATTGCTTCTCTCACTTTACGAAAGCGACTCTATCACTGTAACACCTTGACGCGCCTGTTTCTCCCATTACGACTTCGCATCAAGTGTTCCCCAAACAACACCACCACTCCTTTTCTTTCGCTACCGCTTCAATCCCATAGCCTTGACGGTTGCGATTACTCTCCATCTACGACACTTTTACGTCTCTGCAAGCCCTAATTCCCGCGTGACGTACTGTAAGTCTTGGATCTTGGCCAGAAGAAAAGGAAGAGACGAGGAGTAGATCTGGACGTGACCGGCCTGGTCCTTGCCACTGCGCACGCACGCACGCACCGGTGTTTGCTCGAGTGCACTGGCATCCCTGTCTGTGCCCGATCACATCTCGACCTCTGGCCTCTGTGCTCGACACCTGTTATCTGTGCTCCTCTCTGCAACTGGAACATGGATTGACACCATCTGCAGACTGTAGATTTAACAGACCTTGTTCACTCTTGGATAAAAAGTTGTGAACTCTACGTCTCTCCACTTCCGATCCTCTCAACAATCCCACTCGACCCTCGACCGTTCCGACTTTTGAAAGCTCGGTGAATCCTCGGGTTATTCCGGTTCCTACCAACTAAATCTCAGCCAGGTAAGTTTCAGTCTCTGGTCTCATTCTCAGTCTCTGGTTAGAGTTTGCTTCCGTGTTGCGCGACGCTCCGAGTGCGGTTCAGTCAGTGCGTGCCTGTACCCCACACTCTTCCCCTCCGTTACCCCACACTCTGTCAGTGCAGAGTGGCGTCATTGTCATCATTGCCCTCTATTTTGGTGTCTTCCTCGCCCTTGTCCTTGTTGGTAAAGGATGACTGTACACTTGTACACTGTACACTGTGGGAGGGGGGAGGGGGGATCGTGATCGAAAATGATGTTCCGCCGATCCACACACACACACACACACAAACACACACACACACACACTTCTCTGGACACGAGCATTCGCGTCTCAACGCGGACGCGTCTCGTGTCTCTCTCTAGCCTGGCGGAGAGTGCAAAGACTGCGCTTGGGCCCCCCTGTGGTTGATTGTCACGATCATCCATCATCATCTATACACACACACGCATCTGCAGACGCCACTCCACCCCACACCACCCCACCACACACAATCTACGCCCTCTTGCCATGCTTCTCTTACCATCCTTTGAGTACCTGAGGAGGGGAAGGGGGGAGGGGTGGATCGTATGGACAAGGATCTAGGTATAATCCATCCTATCCTACTATCCATCCTGTTCTTCCTACTCTTCCTACTCGTATGTCTCATGTCATGCTCGCGATCCTTTCACGAGAAGGGAGCTCTCCTGCTCTCACATTAACACATTCCTCACACCCCACTGCTCACGCGTCTTCTTTCTCCTATGTGCCCGCACAGACCGTGATGGGGTCTTGTGAGGCAGTGATGGTGGCTGCAACACGGCTGGCAGAGGCCTGGTAGGAAGTGAAGGGGGAGATCTAGGCTACAGCAAGCAGGTAGCAGGAAACAGGTGGCATCGCTCTACCTCTGCTCCGCGCTGTACTCTGTCTCTCCTCTCCCTCTCTCTCCTCTGCTCTTTCTGGCAGCCTTAACATGGCAGCAGAGTAGTAAAGGCCAACGTCTATCCCTCCATCTTTTTTCCCTAGATTCACTTTTGAGCTTTGACCGCGAATCATCCTCATCCTTTTAGACTGGAGAGCGTGGATCCTTCCTTTCTGGCCTTGCTCCCCTGTCTCTGCTCTCCTCTCCTCGATCTCCTCCTCGTCTCCTCCTACCTCTCCCCTCTCCTGCCCTGCCGACTTGCCTCGGCCCCCGTCTCGTCTCCCTCCCTCCTTCCCTCCTTCCCTCTTTCCCCGGCTTGCTCGGCTGGACCTGGCTCTGCTCTGCTGTTTAGAGTAGTATTCCCAGTCCAGTCCAGTTTGTAGCCACCATCTTCAGTTCCAAGCCACCATTTCCCCCTTTCTCGCTATCACCATCATCTCTCTCTCTCTCTCTCCATATCACTACCAATCAATCAATCACTCCCATTACTCCCTCCCTCCACTAGCATCATCTATCCAACTTTAATCACGCTCATTCCTCTGGCCTCGTTTTTTGCTCTTTCCTTCTCTCTCTTTCTCTCTCTCTCTCTCTTTTCATTCCAGTCATCACAAGCTCACCTAGTCATCCGTTCCTCTCCATCAACTGCTCTCTCACTCTCTTGGTCATCGTCTCTCTCGTCATCGCCATTGCTCTTGTCGTCCTTCTCGCTACTACTACTACTCTAATACAAACGACCCTCGTTGTCCTACTTTCACTCTTTAGGCAGGACCTGTTCCATCATCAAACTCTCTTGCATCGCTCCACACCACCTCGTGTTCTTGAGCTCAACATTCTACATCTCCCCCTCTAATCTCGTTTTCTGCCATCACAAAGTGCACGGTCACCAATCAACATAGCGCGCGAGCCTCTCCGCCTTCTTCTCCCAGCGTGTTCTACCTGTTTTGTCTCTAAAACAGACTCTGTAAGTGAGCAAGGTCCTTTGACGCTTGGTTGTGTTTACGCGCGAGCACGTCTGTCTAAGATCTACACGACGATGAAACACGAGTGCTGACTATCCCTCTCCCCTTTGTCAATCGTCGGTGCCATGATCATCACACATCTCAACTCGACGCGTTTGTAAATCCCCGTCGACGCGAAAACAGCCACTCTGCTTGTTGGTTCCAACCTCGTCGCTCTTGGTATTGTCCAAATAGTAGACCCTTCCCCGACTCGTCTCTTGTCATATCCTCTCCAACAAGAGTAGTTTTGTAGCTGTCTCGCCTTTCCCCCAAACACCTGCAGCTACCGTCCGTCTCTGAACGGTCATCAACGCCTCCCACCCCATTTTACCCCTCTACTCTTCTAAACTACCACCCGCGGCACGTCCGCCAGTTTGAACAACGTCCGCACTTTGCATTCCCCTCTCCAAGAGGCAAGACCCGACACGACCATCTCATTTCGTCAACATGGACGTACTTGATGTAAGTAACACTTCATTGTCTGGGGTGGGTGCCGTCTCCCGCTCTGTTGTCATTCTTCTCCGTTGTCACAATCACTGACCGTGTGACCCTACCATACAACCTGACCCTATCTATCTCAACTCTCCGCACTCGTCCGCTTTCATTGTCCTCAACGCCGCTGTGCTTCTCTTCTCGTGTGGCAAACGCTGGCGTTCTCTTGTGATTCGATGCTTCTCCCCATCAACTATCGCCCCACCCACCCACCCCAAACATCTCACTCACCTCCAGTTGGTCAATGACACCAACCAGGTCGGCCCCGGACATGACTTTATGGTCCGCCCCTTTGTTTGCAAGTACCCAGCTTGCGACAGGGCTTTCGCTCGCAAGAGCGATCTCGCCCGCCACTTTCGCATCCACACCAACGAGCGGTAAGTGTAACAACTATTTACTGTTGCTGACCTGTAGCCCGTTCATGTGCACCTTCCACAACTGTGGAAAAGCATTCATCCAGCGCTCGGCTCTGACCGTCCACACGCGTGTACAGTAAGCTTCAGTGGCACCCCTGGTTGCTGACAATATTTTAGCACCGGTGAACGCCCGCACCACTGCGAGACATGTAACAAGGCGTTTGCCGACTCTAGTTCTCTCGCTCGTCACCGTCGCATCCAGTGAGCCCAAACGCACTATCCTTATGCTTACATCTTTAGCACTGGAAAGCGTCCTTATGGGTGCAAAGTTGCCGGCTGCGGTCGCCAGTTTGCGCGTCGGAATACGTACCTGAAGCACTTTAAGCGCCAACACCCTGACCTTCCCCCGCCTACATCCAACTCGGTTCGTGCACTTCATGTGCCAGCCTACGGTGGAAGGCCATCGTTCATCGTGTCGAACGGTAGCAACGGTTCGGTCAGTGATGGCCAGGACTACGCCGGATCTCCACCCCTCTCTGGACCCCAGCACCCCTTCCCCTCGGACGGATCGGGCTACTTCAACAACGGCGGCTACGTCAATGGACAGCTCCACAGCTCCCAGCTGGCCACTCCCAACGGAAACCCTGCCATGCGTGGCTACTTCCACCCCGATGCTGCCCACAACAACTCTGGTCTTGCCCACCCTGGAGACCAGAGCAGTCAGACATCACCGGGCGAACGCTCGCCTGCCGAGATGCACTCTCACCAGTCTAACGGTATGGGCTACGGAGCTGATGGCTCGTCACAAAATGGCCACGTTGGACTCGCTGGTCAAGAGTACACCGACCAGTCCGTATTCCCCTATGGGGACCACTCATTGCCTCGGGTTCAGCACGGTAACGTCATGAGCAGTAATGGGTTCTACAACAATGTGCCGCAAGCAGGAGCTTGGGGCGGAGTTGGTGGTGGCTTTGCCCCTGGCCAGCTCACTCTCCCCACGTCGGTCAACATTCACCCCTCGTACTACCCCATGACCTCCCAGCAGGTCAACCCGCGCTCGTCGGACAACAAGATGAACGCTTCCCGCATCCAGTCTCCGCTGTCTGACCGGGCCCCTAGCCCCGAGCTGGTCGACATCAACAGCGTTCCCTCGGTGAAAATGCCCGGCATGCCTCAATCCACCTACCCAATGCAGTTTGACAACAACCAGATGTCGTCTTCCCTCTCAGCCGCCACCATGTCCGCCTTGCACCCGGTCTCGGGACAGCTCCACAATGCGCCACCACTCATGCAGCGCTACCACTCGGCTCCTGGTGTTCCCACCATTAGCAGTCATCAGTGGGCCCACCCCGAGCCCTTCAAGGCCACAACCCCTGGCTTTGAGAGCCGTCCCCCGTTCATGCGTCGCCACGCCAGTGACTGGGCGCCAGAGCACAGCAATGGCATCCCACGCGAGGCTCCGGAGGTCGATGGTGACTGGAAGCCAAGCACACCAGGCGCTGTCAAGTCTGAGCCTCCTCAGTGGCCTACCACTTACCCTACAACGGCTGGTGGTCGCCCGGCTCCTTACCGTTTCGCCTCGTCGACCTCGACTGCCACAAACTCGTCGTTTATGAACGTTTCCCCGTCCAATCCCTCCAGCCTTCCAATCTCCATGTTCCAGAGCAATCAGCCTAGCTATCCCAGCTATACCAACTCCAGTCCCTGGATGAACACTACGTTCAAGGACTCCCAGGTTGTCACTCCGAACATTCTCTCCCGCCCTTCCTTTGCTGCCTCTGGGCATGCAGAAGACAACAGCGAGGAGTCCCAGATTGCTCTCTCGTCCACACCCCACAAGATGCCGCTGCCCCGGGACCGCCAAGCAAGCGGTGTGTCTGTCCTGGGCGCCAGCTTGGCAGGTGTCACCTTTGGCGACCGCGAGGGCTCCATCGATGAGGAAGGCAAGGCATGGACTCCGTCTGAAGCTGGTTCGCTCGACGGCGAGGACGAGGACTCTGACGACGACGGAGATGACGACTCTGACGATGAGGACTTTGTCCTCAACAAGACGTCGGTCAAGCGCAAGGGTAGCACGGGCAAGCGCGGTCGTGCCCCTACCGGTGTAGCCCGCTCCGGCTCCATCAAGCGCCGGGTCCTTGCTTAATCTCCCGCTCTCCGTCTCCCTTTCTTGTTTATGAGTTTCTTTCTTTCCGCTCCATATCTTTTGTGAAAATACGAAAAGTTCAAATACCTGGACGCTCGGCATCACCGCTTGACTCGCACACACTCTCACCATTACGCCTCATACCCCGCTTTGCCACGGCTTGTCGCGCTCACTCTCGGGCCAACTGTTCCGGTTCTACGATCTCTTTCCCGTCTTCTCTCTGAATCTCCCCCTCTCATTACAACATCTTTTTTTACACTACCAATCATCCTCGTCGCCTGTGGACGACTAGTCATTTTACAATCCGCCATACCCAGTCTCTTCTAAAGATACCTTTCCGGTAGAAGCTCGACCCACCATCCATTTGTTTGATACTCGACATGCCCCGTGAGAGTATATCCCGCCCCGTCTCCCCATTGTCCGATCGTTCTGGTATCCATCATCCCTGTTACATAGCCCCCACCAACCACCAACATAGTTACGACAAGTGAAAAGAAGTGACATGAAACTGAGTTTTCCATTTGTTAGAATTATTATATGAACTCGCGTGTAGCAGGAAGCACTGTTGCAGGAGCACAAGGATGGCATTTCGGGTGGTAACACGAGGCCTATGGAGTTGAATGATCATGACGCGGCCATAATAATCATAACATCAATGCATAACCCTTTAGTCAAGATAGTACCTATCGCCAATATGCCCCATACCAGGCTGCACGACCCACGCAACCTTGACCTGCTCCTTGTCGAGCTCGACGCCCTCGTCGACGTCCCTTGCGTCGTCGTGGCGCGCGACAAGCCGCGAGCCATACTCGGCATCACCGGGCGCAAGCCCACTAACCCCCGCCATGAGCGGGAAGCGCACCTCGGCCAACCCCCCGTCCAGCGCGGCAGTCACGATGCGCACGCCGGGGAACGCGCGGCGCAGGGTATGCACCGCGCGGCGCGCGAGGAGGAACGCGAGGAAGGTGATGTTGGTTTCTGCCGTCAGCGCTGTGCGGGGTGGAGAGGCTCCGCTCGGGGTACGTCGGGAGACGCGAAATGCCTCATTCGGGAGCCAACGAGAATCGTTCAACTTTAAGAACGCAATCCCCAACCGCTCTAGGGTAGCACAATGGAGAGTGAGACCTCAATGCAAGGGGCAGTTTGGCAGTTTTCCGATCCGGAGCTGCCCTGCAGCCACAGGGCGCGTCCACCGCGTCCACCGCCACATTCCTCGCAGGTTCTGCGCGCCTCGATCTCGTGCCGGATCTGGAACACGCTTCCTCCTCGCCTCAGCCACCTGAACTCTTCTTACAAAGGGACGGCGCAGGGCGGCGAGACATCCGTCACAGGACGGCGTCATCCGTCGGAACCTCGGCGCTCGAAGAAAGTACTTACCGGGCACACCGTGGTCGAGCAACACGCGGACCGCCATGACTGTCATTAGCTTCAAAAAAGTTTCCAATACCTACGAGCAGCAGCGCCAGTACCCATCTGCGAGTCGAGCAACAACACCTGCGCCTTCTTGGCCGTCTCGCGCGAGTGCAGAACCATGGGCAGGCTCGTGTTGAGCAGCAGCGGCTCGCCCGTGTGCGGGTCCGACTGGATGAGCAGCGCGCCGAGGGGCACGTCGCGGATCACGCGGCGGAGGCCGTGCGAGAAGGGCCCGCCGGAGCGGAGGATCGAGACGCCGATGATGTCCTGTGTGTGTGAGCTTAGGCTACGAGGTATTTGGCGGATATCCAACGTCGATAACATAGCCGCAATACCCCCCGCTAGCCCACTCACGCTGTCACAGTTCGCCACACCCGTAAACGGTACCCCGTTACCCGTGACGATCAGCTTGGTGCTGGTGGGGAGGTACTCGAGCGCCTTCTCGACAATGAGCGTGCTGAGGCGGTCGATGTAGAAGACAAAGTCGGTGCGGGACGTGGTCGCGTCGCGGAGGATGGTCATGATGCCCTGCTTGTCAGCTACGCAATGAATGTCCAACTGACGAGGAGCTGGTTGGTCTGCGGGAGCAGCACAATGTCGTCCTCCTCCTTGCCCTCGCACACTGGCTGGAGCTCGCGGAGCTGCGCGAGCTCGCGGCGGAACGACATTGTGCGCAAGTCGAGCTGTGTCTTGACGTGTGTCACGATGAGGTCCACGGCCGTGTTGTTGTTGTACCCCGGCACGATCTGATGTCAGCTCACAACCACGGCTCTAGCTCACAATGTCGGCATATTTCGATGACGGCTGGACAAAGTTGTCATAGCTGCTCTTCACGAAGCGGAGATACTGGCTGTCAGCTCCTGGAACCTCACCTAGCTCACCTGGTCAAGGATGCCGTGCACGTCGCGCCCGCGCTCGACCGTGTCGCGCCGGATGCGCCGGGCGAGCATGAGGTCCGAGTCGCAGTTGACAAACACCTTGAGGTCGTACAGGTCGCGCAGCAGCGGCGACTGGAGGCCCAGGATGCCTTCCCTGCGTGTGAGCGGGTTCATACTTGCAGGCTTACACAATGATCACGCTCGCTCCGTACAAGTACTTCTTCTCTGGCATGCGTTCTGATGTTAGTGGGTATTCATTCTGCCTCAACCCACGGTGGTGCGCGAACGAGTACACCGGGATCTGCCGTCAGCTCCTACAGCTGGACAGTACATACCTCTGTCGCACGGCCCTGCTTCAAGTCGGAGACACACTGCCGTCAGCCACGCCGGGAGGATACACACCTGCGCGAAGAGGTCCATATCGATCGAGTCGGGGTGGTCTGTCATCAGCACCGCAGCTGTACGCACGCACCGAAATCAAAGTCATTGTTGAACGCGAGCTCAATCTCCTCGGCATTGTGGGCATTGTAGAACGCGTCCTGGCTCAGAATGAGCACAGTCGGAATGTGGTTGAGCGCCTTGACGATCGCCTGCGCAACCGACGTCTGCTGTCAGCTACGATTGTACTGCAGCCCACCTTGCCACTTGCGCTTCCGCCCGCGATTCCAATCACGTAGGCCTCCACACCCTTGCCGTCTGGCGTGTACCACGGCCCACGGCCCTGGCTGGCAAGCACGACGTTCTTCGCGCGCGGCGGCGGCGCGGACATCTCGGCGGGCGACGGGGGCAGCGTGTCGTACGTGGACGTGAGGTCGGAGATGACTGATGGCATCGTGGAGGTTATATAGGTGCGAGAGGGCAAGGGGCGAGGTCTGGGGGCCGTGTGCGGGGTTGAGGGGCACACGAGCAGGTCAAGTGCTCGAAGTGGGTGTGAAATGCGCCAAGATGTCTCTCATTCAGCTGCACATCTCACATGCTCGACTGAAACCATCGATGTCATCGGGATCACGACGCAGATGCACGTGACTATTATGTGTGTGTCGGCCATCAGCGATAAATAAGCACGTGGTAGACATGTGTTGATAACAGTTAGTCCAATGACGTGGGTATATAGTGTAAATGGTCCCGTCGCCTCCCCCCAGTCTACTACGGCATCCCATCACCAGGAGCGAGCTTCTAGAGCTTAGAGCCAAAGAAAGAATAGTGCTAATAGAGAGCCAGGGACGGCGCGCGGTTCGCGTCAACAACGAACACAACCACAACGAGCACTAGAATCACATCGCGCTAGTCTCATCACTCCATTTACCAACAACAACAACAACAACAACACTCTCCCAACGACAGCAACGACCACGACACTGCTCACGACTGCGCTCAACACGCGCACCCACACCGCACGCTCTACGCGCCGCCGCACGCGCCTCGCGCCTCACTAGCCCGCCCCGACCACCCACCGGGCCGCCGTCAGCATGGACGGCGAGCCGCCGCAGGAGGAGGACTTCTCCACCATCCCCCTCGTCGAGCGGAGTACACACAAGGTGAGCCAGCTCGGGACACCAAACTCCCACGCGAATGTTCATGTCGGGAGGCGAAGGCGGCGCCAGATCCCGATGTATATCCCGCCCGGCAACTTGCTAACAGTCAGAACTGGAAGGCGCGCCTGTCGGCATACAACGAGGTCATCTCCAAGGCCGGCAAGACGGCGTCGGACACGGATCCCTTCTTCCGGCCGTATCTCGACGGCTCCCTTCTGTGAGTTATCGACCTGGCTGCAGCTAACTCGCAGCAAATCATGGTGTCTGGACGCCAACGCCGTCGCGCAGGAGAAGGGTATCGAGGCGGCGCTCGCGATCGTGACGAATAGCGGCGAGACGTCGGCGCGGTGAGTGCGCGCTTGCGCTTGCGCGATTCGGCCCGCTCGGGCCAGACAGGGACAGCACTGACGCAGCAGACTCCGGCCCGAGGTTGTTCCCGCGCTGGTGGAGAAGGGCGTCGGAAACGCGCGCGCAGGAACGAAGAAGAAGGCCGTCGAGCTGTGCCAGATGTTTGTCGAGGTGGAGAATGCCGGAGAGGGCGTGGTGGTACGTTTACATGTTTATGCTGCTGATCTGTTTTGCTGACGTGACAGGCGGACGTGCTCGTCGGTCTGGGTGCCAAGGCGCCGAAAACCGTGGCCGGTGTCGTCGCGTGCTTGAAGGAGCTGACTGAGTGAGTGAATAGCAAAGCACAGCTGACATCCAGGGCATTCGGCGTCCCCGCACTCGGAAACGTAAAGCCGCTGATGAAGGCGCTGCCAAAGATATTCGGCCACTCGGACAAGAACGTTCGCGCAGAGGGAACAGCACTCACAGTGGTGCTGTACACGTACCTCGGCCCGGCGCTGCTGCCTGCGCTTTCGGATCTCAAGCCCGTGCAGATGACCGACCTGCAAAAGTCGTTTGACGCAAAGGACGCCGAGGGCAAGGGAGCAGGAACGGGCAAGCCGACACGGTGGACACGGAAAGCGCAGCGCGAGCGCGAGATGGCTGCCGCGGCAGGCGACGACGGAGACGACGACGCGGTGGAGGAGGAAGCCGTCGCGATCGACCCATTGTCGCTCCTCGACCCCGTGGACGTCTCAAAGCTCTTCCCCGAGGACCTGATGGAGCGCCTCGGGTCGACAAAATGGAAGGAGCGCCTCGAGAGCCTGGAAGAGTGCAACAAGGTGCTCGCCGAGCCCCGCAACGCGCGCATCTCCGACTCCAACCCCGAGGCATACAGCACGCTCGCACAGACTCTGGGGACAAGGTGCCAAAAGGACGCCAACGTCAATGTCGTCATGGAGGCCGCCAAGCTGCTCGAGGGCCTGTCAAAGGGTCTGGGCAAGTCGTTTGGCCGCTTCCGCAGCGTGACCATGCCTGGGTGTTTGGAGCGGTTGAAGGAGCGCAAGACCGCCGTGGTCGAGGCGCTCGGCAAGGCGCTCGACGCCATCTTCCTCACAGTGAGTTACCTTTTGGTCTCGATCTAACTCCAGACAACACTGCAGGACATTGTCGACGACGTCCTCACCTCGGTCAAGTCCAAGAACCCGCAGGTGAAGCAGGGCACGCTCGAGTTCCTCCACCGCAGTCTGAAGACGACGCAGGACGCGCCAGGCAAGGACCAAGTCAAGCCGATGGCCGAGGCGCTCGTCTCGCTGCTAAGCGACAGTGCCGAGCCGGTGCGTACCGCCGCCGCCGAGTGTCTCGGCACAATGATGAAGATCCTCGGCGAGCGCGCATTCAACCCGTACATTGAGAACGTGCCGGAGATCCAGCTGGCAAAAGTCAAGGACGCGTTCGCGCGCGCCGAGATCAAGTACCGCCCCGGAGGAGCGAAGAAGCCCCCGGCACGTGCCCCCGCAGCCGCAGCCAAGCCCGCCGCTCGGGCACCAGTGAAGAAGCCCGCTGTCGCCGACGAGTTGTTAGACGAGTTTGCGCCGCCAGTCAAGGCGCCCCCCGCGCGCTTCCAGCGACCAGCAGCCAAGGCGTCTCCACCGTCCGACGAGCTGTTAGAGGACTTTTCTGCGCCGCCGAAGAAGGCACCGCCAGCGCGCTTCCAGCGACCTGTGAGTTAATAACCGTCACTAAACTGACATCAGGCCGCGAAAGCCGCCCCGCAAGACGAGTTGCTGGACGACTTCTCCGCACCACCAGCCAAGGCGCCGCCGGCAAGATTTGCCAAGCCCACGCCGAAACCCGCAGATGAGTTGTTAGACGACTTTTCTGCGCCGGCCAAGGCGCCGCCATCACGGTTCCAGCGACCAGGGGTGAGTTGGTTTTTTCGTTTGTTGAGCTAACTCTCAGGCAAAGGGCGATTCTCCCAGTGGATCGGGTGCGTCGTCACCGACAAAACCCGCGGCACGAACCCCTGCAAAGCCACCAGCGAAGGCGGCACCCCCGGCGAAACCCCCCGCCAAGGCTGGTGGTGGAGGTGGAGCAAAGTCGCTCGCTTCATCCCCGTCAGAACCGATCAAGTACCGCTACTCCCCCGAAGAAGCGGCCGCACGAGCAGAAGAGGCGATTCCGGCCAACTACCACACCGCGCTCGCCGACGCCGCGTGGAAGGTGCGACTGGAGGCGGCCGACGAGATGGTGACATGGGTGGGCGGGGAGGCGGAGAACCTCGACTCGGAGGTCGTGATGCGCTTCCTGTGCAAGACACCGGGCTGGGGCGAGAAGAACTTCCAGGTCTCGGCAAAGCTCTACCAGGTCATGCAGATCATGGCTGAGCGGAGTTCGAGCTTTGGCAAGCCTGCGGCTTCGCTCATCGTCGGCCCGTTGACGGACAAGCTCGGCGACATGAAGCTCAAGAAGCCGGCCGGCGAGGCGCTCACGGCCATTGCGGAGAAGACGTCGCTGGCGTTCCTGCTCACGCAGTGTAAGTTACACGTAGAAGTCATAACTGACATCAGCGTACGAGGCGATGACGAAGCAGAAGGCGCCAAAGGCGCAGGCCGACGCGCTGACCTGGATCAAGCAGCAGGTCATCGAGTTTGGCATCGCGGGCATTCCCCTGCGCGAGCTCATTTCGTTTGTCAAGGGCGCGCTGGGCTCGCCGAATGCGATGGTGCGTTCGAGCGCGACTGCGCTGCTAGTGCAGATCAAGATTGGCGTTGGCGCGGATATCTCTGGCTTCATCGAGGATCTCAACCCCACACTGCTCGCGACGATCAACAAGGAGTTTGACAAGGTCGCCGACCAGACCGCGCCGGAGCCGACACGGACCCAGGCGGATCTGCGGGAAGTGGCCAGCGGGCCGGGCAAGGGCAAGGGCGGCGGCGGCGACATGCTCGACGACCTGATCCCGCGCGTCGACCTCGACAAGCTCGTGAACCAGACATCAGTCATTGCCGACTCGCGCAGCGACGCCTGGAAGGTGCGCAAGGAGGCGTTCGACGCGCTGAATGCGCTCCTGGACGTAAAGTCCAACCAGCGTCTCAAGCCCAACATGGGCGAGATCGCCACTGTGCTCAAAAAGTCCATGGCCGACACCAACCTTGCCGTCAAGATGCTCGCGCTCGGCATCATCTCCAAGATCGCCACGGGCATGGGCCAGCCGTTTGAAAAGTACTGCCGCATCGTCGTCGCGGCCGTCGCGTCCGTGTGTGCCGACCAGAAGGCGACGACACGCGGGGCGGCGGTCAACACACTCACGGCTATCGCCGAGGCGTGCGGGTCGTTGGATAGCATGTACTCTGGCCTCGGGGCGAGTCTCGAGAGCACGAACCCCGCGCTTCGTGCTGCTGTGCTCGGCTTTGTGGCTGACCGACTGAACGAGCAGCCGCCGACAAAATCCTCCGACCTCGCTCCCCTCGCTGCGCCCGTCATCTCGTGTCTCGAGGACAGGAACGGAGATGTGCGCAAGCAGGCTGCGGCGGTGCTGCCGTTCGTTGTTGCCTCTGCGGGATTCGACTATGTCATGGACCAGACTAGCAGTCTCAAGCCCGCGTCCAAGGCGACCATTGTTCCGATGATCAACAATGCGCGCGGGGCCGCTGCCGAAGTTGCTCCCCCTGCGGCAGCAGCACCCGCACCCGCGGCCAAGCTTGCCACGCCTGCCCGGCCGACATCGCTCAAGCCGCCCGCATCCAAGATTGGGGGCACTACACCACGCGGCGCACCGACACTCGGCCTGCCGCGGCCGGGTCTCGGCGCTGGGCGTTCTGTTGCCATGAAGGCCCTTTCTTCTGCGCCCACTACCCGCCCGGGATCCAGTATGAGCACAGGCAGCGACGACCGACCAACAGGCATCAAGTCGCGCCTGGCGGCTCCCCGCTCCATGTCTAGTACTGCCGCTGCGCCGCCGCCGCCAGCCTCAGGGCGCACACTCCCCTTCCTCTCTGCGGACGCGCACGGCCGCGCCTCCCGCCTCAAGCGCGACGCGACGCGCTGGACGCTTGACACGGCCGCGCGCGTCGACATGCTCGACTACCTCCACCAGCAGATGGAGGTGCCTGCCAGCCCCGAGATCCTGTCGCTGCTGTTCAGCAAGGACCACAAAGCTGAGGAGGACTTTATGGCTGGGCTGGCGACGATTACAGAGTTCTACGACGGGGTTACGAGCGCGTCGTTTGGGCTCGACGACAGCGAGACGCAGGCGATCCAGCTCGCGAATTACGACTTGGCGCTCAAGTATGCTTCGCTCCGGCTGCTGTCGAACAACACGCAGGTCGTCAACCGCTGCATGGACGCTATCTCTGCTGTACTCGATGTGCTCACGCGCTCCGGCGAGCGCCTCTCGGAAACCGAGGTGCGCCTCTTCGTCCCCGCGCTCGTCATCAAGCTCGGCGACGCAAAGTGCACCACGCGCCTGACGACCATCTTCGAGGGACTCGACAAGCTCATCCCCGCCTCGCAGGTGGTGCAGATGCTCTCGCAGTACGGCATCGAGGACAAGGCGGCGGGCAAGACGTGCAAGAACGAGAGCCTCAAGCTCATCGAGGCCGCGTACCGCAAGCGCGGCTCCGTGCTGCGCAAGGACGACCGTGGCTTCTACGAGGCGATCGCAAAGTGCATCAACGACCAGGGCACGCGCCAGGCGGCCCTTAACCTCATGGCGCTGCTGCAGCTGCAGGGTGAGAGCCGCAGTCTGCAGGCCGTGCTGGGCACCATGACCACGGCGGCAAAGGACATGCTCGCCAACCGCCGCGCGGTGCTGGTGGCGGCACAGGGCGGGGCAAAGGACAACGATGCGCTCGCGCGCTCGCAGTCGCCGCGTCCCGGTTCTGCGCCCAAGGGTGGCATCCCGACGCCTGGCGTCAAGCGCATGTCGCGCGATCTCGGCGGATCGGGCGCTGCGTCGCCGGGACCGTACTCTCGCCCTGCGTCTGCTGCTTCGCGCGGTACCCCATCCCGCTTACCGGCCCCCGGCACGCCGACACGGTCGATCGTCACGCCATCGGGCTTACCCCGTGGATCATCGGGACCTCTCTCCGCCGGCTTACCGCCGAAGCGTGGCTTTGGCATCCCGCCACCTGGCTCGCGTATGCCCGCTGCAGACAGCAACGGCAGCCGGCCCGCCATGCAGCCTCTCTCGATGCAGCCGCTTGCGGGCGCTCCCCGCCAGGCGCCGCCGATGAGCGAGGCCGCCATGGTGATCGAGTCCATCCGCGCGCCGGACATTATCGACTCGACCGAGGCGCTCAAGGCGGCCGCAGGCATGATCGAGGACGACGACCCGGACATTATTGCCGAGGCGCGCGCGCTGCTCGACGCGCTGACGTACCAGCTGGAAGTGGTGTCTCCCCGCTCCGAGGACTTTAGCGACGGCACGCAGCTGCGGCGCATCAAGCACCTCATGCGCTGCGTGCACATTGCGTTCAACAAGACTGCGATCGTGGACAAGTTTTCGCTCGAGCCCGTCGAGCAGTGCTTTGCGGGTATTAGGGTGTACTATGCGTTACTCGAGGTGTACTCTGAGAACGCGGGGCCAAAGGACTCGACCTCGCCGACCGACGAGCTGCGCGACTACATCTCCATGGTGCTGTCTGCTATCATCACCACACCGCCCCGCGAGCTCGTCTATACCATGCTCTTCCACTCGCTCGTCGACCTGTGCCAGTCCATGACCCCGCCAAAGGACAAGCGCGTCGCGAGCGAGATTGGCGTCGTGCTGCAGTGCACGTACAAGCGTGTGCGCAGTGTGGATGCCGACCTGCGCAGCAACAAGATCAGTGCTGGTGTGCTGCTCGCCATCATCGAGGATCTCCTGCAGGTCATACCACCCGTCCAGTGGCGCCGCCGGCCAAAGTACGGCCTGCCCCACGGCGATCTGCCGCTGCGTGTCGTCAAGACGCTCCTGCAGCGTGTCATTGGTGAGCCAACCGTCGCCGTTCTAGCTAACATTAGTGTACACCAAGGAAATCAACATTGGCATCTACGACCTGCTGCAGGACCAGTTTGGCGCAGAGGCCGACATGACGACCGTGTACAGCTACATTTTCCGCATTTCGAGCGGGAGCGACGAGGCGGCTGCGAATCCCGTCAAGCAGGCTCCTGCTGCACCAGCGCCAGCGCCTGCGCCCGCGGTCGTCCAGCCCCCGGCGCCCGTGATCACCACGCCGACGCCCGACGCGTCCGCCCGCCGCCGCTCCAACGGCAACCACGAGCGGCCAGGTAGTATGATCTCGGATCGCTCCGAGCGCGGCTCGCGCATGTCTGTCATCGATATGCAGATGCCCGCCAAGGCGCCGCCGCGCGAGGTGACCGAGGCTGTGCGTCTTGTGCGCAGCTTGACGGACACGAGGGATTCCGACGCTGTAAGTCAACCAGTATCGACAGGTGTGCTGACTCTAGCGCCTCAACGAGCTGTACGCATTCATGAAGTCGTCGCCGGAGAATGAAACCGAGGCTCGCGCCGCGATTTCTACGATCCTCAATCCCGCCGCGCAGACGTTCATCTGGCGCGCACTGGACCGGAGGAGCGGGGACGCCGAGCCGCGCTCGCCCATCTCGGCGGTATCCCCTGCGCGCTCGCCCGTGCGCGAGTTCCACCACTCGCCCACACTGAGCTCGACGGGCATGCAGCCCTTCTCTGCCGGCGTGCTGTCTCCCGGCTCGCGCCCGACGAGCCTCGGCGCGCACTCGCTGCCGGACGACGACAAGCTCGCAGCACTCACTGCGCTCTTCCGCAACCGCCCGCGCAACTCGACGTCGGGCAACAGCATCCAGTCGGCCGGGTCGAGCTCGCGCTCCTCGCCCGCCCGTCCCCTCAGCGACATTGAGCCGCGCGAGAAGCCCGCGGCGCCCGCGCGCCCGCGGAGCGAGGTGCCCCCCGGCATGAGCGTTAGTCCGCAGTAAAGGAGAACGTAATCAGTAAACGAAACAAACATACAGGACTGTCGAAACCACATTGCATATCCACTCTCACTTGTATCAGGCTCATGCATGTTCGTGCCTTGGCGTTGAGAGGTCCGAGCAGGAGTCCGAGATAGATGCCAGATAGAAGATATCAGAGATCCGGAGTGGACGGTGGACCTCCCTGGGCAGAGGCAAGGGTCAGGAAGCATTGAAGGGCTGCACAAGTAACGCGAAAGCGTAATCGGAGATGTGGTAGAGTTTGCATTCAATGCTCCTGAGGAAGGGCGTCAACAGCGCTAGCGTCCAACCCCGCAGCCCTGTCCACAGCGCTGGACGCGACTAGCCAGCTAGCCCATGGGCCAAAGCACATGTTACCGCTCCCCCACTCTGCGCCCCACAAGCAGAAGCAGCCTAATACGCCAGTCAAGACCGCAAGCAGCAGAAGTGGCGCCAGCGCCCGATCAGAACGCCACCCAATCTCGCTTGTTGAAACGGCTTGGTGGCACTAGCCTCGGATGCAGCGGCAGCAGAGATATTTCTATTGTGCATCCAGGATTCTGTCCCTTCTGTGCGTTCTATTCTATGCTGCCAGCCTCTGGTCAGCCGACTTGAATGTAAACAAACAACGGCATGTCGACGCGTGCCACCACTCGCGTGCCACCACTCCAGCCAGGATTAAGATCCAGGACCGCCCCAGCCCCCGTCCAAGCGCTCGGACGCACTGGCCGCTTGGCCCCGTATAATTGGAACATGGACGCTGGCTTGGCGCAACAAGGCGAGCCGGTGGTCGCGCGATGCAGAGGTACCGGACCAGAGAGCTGCACTGCGCGTAGAAGTATATATCTCGACCCGCCGTGTTCTTCTTCTTCAGTAACTCCCACCCCCGTCTCTCGTTCCCACCTTTTGATCCCCCCGGCGATACATTCGCTGCTGATCCCTTCGCGTTCGAGCCCTCCGCTCCGCCCTCACTTCTGCCGTCTCCGGTCCCCGATCTTCGTTTCCCCTCCGGCCCTCACCTCGTCTACTGCCCCGGTCTCATCCTTCTCGGCATCTGAACATTGCTTGACGTCACTCCGCTTCACTCCGCTGCAGTCCGCCACCCTCCTCGCCACCTCGCCACTCGCCACCTCCACCCCGCATCTCCACCCACGACCCACCCCACCCCGCACCCCACAATGCAGACCTATACCTGCACCACGCGCGCCGACACGGCCAACATCTCGCAGTTCTGCTGCTCCCAAATCTCGGGGGGCAACTACATCGAGGAGCAGAAGAGCTGCACCTTCCAGGCCGCGACCGTGGACGCATACCAGATCTGCGTCGACCACTACGAGGACGCGCACGCGTGGCGCTGCATGGCCGCGGACGGGAGCCGATGCGAGGGCCAGCTCGAGGTGCGCGTGTGTACCGGCGGGGCGGGGGTGGATATGAACAGCAACAGTGCGAGCGGCGTGCAGAGCGCCGGCGTGCGCGCTGCGCCGCGGGGGAAGATGGGCGTGCTGTTCTTGTTGATGCTTGCGCTGTGGTAGTCGTTTCCTGTGAGTTGGAGCAGTAGATGGCGCTGACTGGCAGAGACCTTGCATGGATTGTAGTTGTATCATACCGTAGTGTATCTCGTGCATGGACATTGAGAATCATGGACAGCCGTGCGGCTGCCGCTGCCACCGGCCACCACAGGCCCGATCCGTGGCATTATTCCGTCAGCCATCCCGACGCCGGCCGGAGTTCCTCATCTGTCTTGTCCCTGTGATCCTGTACTCCGCATCGCCACCGCTCGGACCTGTTGTCTTCGTGTCTGAGCGGAGTTAAGAGCAAGCCATCAGAATGAAACAGACTTGTACCAGGTGGGTTAGTCCTGGGGGTGCCTCGAAACGGCGAGGACCGGAGTGGAGGTCTTGGCGTCTGTGCGGCGTAGTTTGATCACAATCGAGCGAGTCGTGTGCTGCGAGTGCTTTCAACACATACTCTTCGACCTACGTGCTCCGTGATCGGCGACACAACCTCACGGCTCCAGGCGACTAGTCCGTCGCCGTCGCTCCACTTGCCTCCACTTCCACTTCTCACTCTCACCCCTCTACATCCCAATGTGGTCCTGCAAATACCGCCCAACAACGCACGAGCTCGCCAACACCCCCGTGCTGTCCACCTGCTGCAGCGTCGCAAACGGCACTCTGGCGAACGAGCACTGCACATTGCCAAATCGCGACCCCTTCGTGGCCTGCGCGACGGGGGAGGCCTACGCCGCGGGCGTGTGGACGTGCAGCGGCCCCAAGGGCATGTGCTCGGGGCAGGGCAAGAACGAAAAGTGTATCAACTACAGCGAGACGAACGATAATGCCGCCTTGCGGGTGGGAGATAGGAGGGTCGCGAGGGCGGTGGTGCTGGGACTGGGGGTTGTGGTGGCTTGTATGGTGCTGGGATGATGTATGAGCGCCGTTGTAGTTAGACTTGTCGAACGAGCAGGACTGGACATTGAGTATGGTTACTGACACGCTCGGCAAGGAGCTTCGGACAAGTCTAACGCCGTGGGCTAACCGTCGGGTTGGTCGGGTTGTTTATAGAAACCCGTCCGGCTCTCATAATCACTCGTAGTGTACTGATATTCACGATTGAGAGCAGCACTGTTCGGTGCTCGTGCATCGATGAAGTGGTCTGGTACCGAGCTGAGATTCTGGGTGTTGTGGAGCGGCTTCATGAACAAGCTTAGCCTGCCATCCTTTTCCCCACGCCATCCCAACCCCTTCAGTGTCGAGCAGTCGGAGCACGAGAGCAGCTGCCAGTAAAAGAGAGTCCATTGCTCACAAGTGTCAGCAGTTGATCTGAGCCAAGATATAGTGTCTCCATTTGAGCGCGCCAAGATCAGCTGCGATCCGGCGCTCGGCCCGGTACGCCGGGTGACATCCATCCTGCGCAATGCCGCCGCTCACACTGGTCAGCAGCGACGAGATATCATGTTCTCAGACGAATGACACTCTTGTTGATGATACTGAACTTCATCAACTGCTCGGCGACGCACACGTATAGACACAGAACACTTTCAGTCGACCACGCATTTGCCACCCGACCGCTGCAATTTCGGACCTCGGCCCGATCCATAAACACAATTTCGCATCAACAATAAACCTAGCCCACACGCGCTTCACACCACCCATCATCCCATCCACATGAGCGACGAGCGGTACAGCGTCCGCGAGAAGCATCGCTCCCGGAAACAGCTCTCTTGCGCGGGTACGTTTGCCCGCCGTGCACGCTGACACCAGAATGCCATAGGCTCAAGCTCAAGTGCGACCGCGCGGTGCCGTGCGCCAACTGCGTAAGGCGCGAGTGTGCCGAGCTGTGTCCGAACTCTGTGCGCGTCAAGAAGAGGTGAGCTTGTGCGTGGGTGAAGCTGATATTAGTCGGGATGCGCCGGTCGCTGAGCTCCGGGACCGCCTCGCCGCCATCGAAGGACTGTTGGCGGGATTAGGCTCGCGAGACTCGTCCCGCGGCAGCAGCCGGAGCCGGAGCAGGGAGCGCGATCGCCGAAGACGGCATCGGCGGAGAGAGGACAGTGATGAGTCGCGATCACGGTCGAGGTCGAGCTCGCCGCGCGAGCGGAGACGGGCGAGGGAGAGGGGGTATGATCGCGAGCGAAGTCGTGATCGCGATCGGGACCGAGACCGAGAGCGGGACCGGCGGCAGGACCGCGAGCGCGACCATGGGAGTGGACGGGATCGTGGAGAGCGCCGAGAGCAGGAGCACCGAGGTCGAGATCGAGAACGACGGGATACCAGCGTAGAGGAGCTTCGCGGCGAGGCTGCCCGCGCCCCGCTCAACGCCGTCGCTTCGTCTTCTGCGCCTGCGCGCACACCAGCAACGCAAACAGGCAGTTCGTCGCATACACTTCTCACCCCCAACGCTATACCGCGCAATCCGTCATCCTCCCCACGGGATGCGCGAGCACGCCTCGGCCGTGATGGCGAGTACGCGCACGGTGACGAGAGACCCCGCGAGCGAAGCAGAGAGAGCCGACGAGCAGGCAGCGACCGTGGTGATCGTCCGGGGACCAGCGACCGGACACGCCCGCGCAACTCGTTTTCCTACCACTACGACCCTGCGCGACCGCGCGCATCTCCGCCACCCAACGACGAGAGCTACGGAACCCTCGTGATTGATCCTGGAGGCCGGAGCAAATGGCTCGGCCCGACCGCGGGCACCGAGTGGCTTAAGAACGTGAGTCGCGAAGAGTTCAACACTGATGATCAGCAAGAGATGTCCGAGACGTCGTCCCCGCACCGCTCGCGCTCCCCTTCTCCGTCGCCGGAGCATGTCTTCGAGGGTGGCCTCTTCCCCTTCCCCTCGTGGCCGGTCAACATGGATGCGGTCGCACACCGCTTGCCGTCACTCGAAGACGCGCGCGTGCTCCTCGACGCGTATTACGACAACTATGCCTGGAAGTGAGTGCACCCCGCAGACAGTACTGACATCAGCCACGACGTCGCGCCGCGCCGCTCTGTCCAGCCCCTCCTGGACCGGATGTACGACGAATCCGGCCCCGAGCCCGCGCGCCGGGTGCACCCGCAGCAGCTCGCGTTGCTCTTCATTACCATGGCGATGGGCGCGCTGCACAACCCCGAGCTGCCGCCGCACGACCCGAGTGCGGAGCAGTATCTCGCTGCGGCGCGGTGGTGTCTCGTCAAGGGCGATTTCATCGGGCATAACACCATTGCTGGGCTGCAGGCGCTTGTGAGCTGCTGATTGACGGATCAAGCTCACCTGCAGGTCATCATGGCGCACTACCATCTCGAAACGGAGAAGGGGCGCAACGGCGACAATGCGTGGCCGCTGTGGGGTCTCGCGATGCGGCTCGTCACGGCTGTGAGTTATCACACCCATGAGATAACTGACTGCAGATGGGCCTGCACCGCGATGGTGAGCGATGGAATTTACCAGCCCATGTGGTCGAGGAGCGGCGGCATGTATTCTGGGAATGCCACACAATCGATGTCTTTCAGGTGAGTAGGCTGGTAGGCTGTGGTCCTTAGCCCACTCACTCTCAGGCAAACTGCTTCTCGCGCCCGTCGTCGTTACGGCCAGAACACATTGACACCGAGTTCCCCTCGCAGAGCTGGAGCGACGGGCGGGGCGGCCTCAAGTCGTTCCGCACGCTCAAGTTTGAGCTGTGCCGCATCTCTGGCGCGTAAGTTGTGTTCTCATTCTTTTCTGACATTAGCGTCTTGGACCAAGCGATGGACGTGCGGCCCACACCGTACACGGCCATCACGTCGCTGTACGACCGCCTCTGCGCATTCGAGCGGCAAATCCCCTTCCACCTCCGATGCCGGGCTGCCCTCCTCAGCCTGCCGTCCGTGTACGCCGATGCAGACAGCGCGACGCGCGACTCGCCCGCCGTCAACCGCGCCGACCTCCACTGCACCTTTCAGCAGTACACGCTCGCGCTCAATGTATCCGAGTGCATCCTGTTCCTGCAGCGGCCGTACTTTGTCAAAGCACTGCAGGAGGCGCCGCAGGACCCCACGCGGAGCGCGTACGGCAAGAGCTACCTCGCCGTCGTGGAGCGGTGCAACGTGCTGATCGAGATCGTGGCAGGACTGTACGAGCTCTACCCCACCGTCACCGCGCGCCACTGGTTCTTCTGGGTATGTTCCCCGCACTACTAGACTGACAGCAGTACCACCTCTTCACCGCCGCCGTCTGCATCGGGACGATGATCATCAAAAACTCGTCCAACCCCCTCGCGGGGCTGGCCATCGCGCAGATTGACCACAGCCTGCGGCTGTACTCCGCCGTATTGCGGGACCACCCCACCCCGTCACTGGTGCAGAACCATGCGTGGCTGTTGCGTCTCCGGCAGCGGGCGCTGAGCAAGCTCGAGGCGGGGCAGCAGGCGGACGCAGACACGGATGCCGACGACGACGTGGACATTGAGCTGCTCGGCTGGCGAACGAGGCTGATTGAGCGTGCAAGGGGCCATGCGCACCATTTCCGCGATCATCACCACCACGAGACGCACCATGCCCACCGTACCTCGGCTAGCGCTGCGCCGCTGCCGTCACCCAATGCCCCGGCGCCCATACAGCAGCTCCTCCAGCAGCACTTTGTCGTCCCGCCCGGCGATGCGGGGCAGCAGAGCACCGACCTCTTCGTGAGCAACCGTGTCGTGCATATCTGACATCCAGCTGCACCAGTTTTGGGACCCGACGACACTCCTCGAGACTCGCAACGCGCCCGGATTTGCCGTGAGTCGCCGCACTGTCCACGCTAACTCCAGAACGCCAACTGGTGGAACTTTGACACTCAGCTCGGGCTCGATCCCAGCCTGATGGGCAACATGATGCCCTAGTCCGGCTCTCTTGTACAATTCCTTTCGAACAGCAGTGCATGCATCCGCTCGTCTATACTTTTGGTGTTTGATTGATTGGTGGCAGACAACAGAGTGGTGTGTCGAATCTATCTACGTGCCTTCTATGCCTTGTCCTTCTCTGTGCTCTCCTTGTTCTTCTTCTCCGTCTCCGCGCTCGTGGTATCCGGTTTGCTCTCGGCGGGCTTCTCGGGTGTCGATTCGGGTGTCGGGGTCGGCTCGGGTGTGGGCTCGGACGGCTTGTCGGACGGCGCAGGCTTCGCGTCCGGCTCGGCAGCCGGCTCCGGTTCCCGCTTAGCCTCCGCCGCCGGCTCCGCAGGTCCCGGTGCGCTAGTTTCTGGCCGTCAACGCCGTCCGTCTTGCATGGCCCTCTACTTGTCCTTGTCCTCGTCCTTCTTCTTCCCGAACCCAAACTTGCGCTCGGCCCACCCGAGCGCGCCGCCGAGGCCGCGCGCGACGCGGTCGCCGATGTGCTCCTCGTGCTCTTGCGGGTCGAACTCGGGGGCGCGCGAGGTGTTTTGGGAAGAAGTGTTGGAGGTGGAGTTGGACGTGGACGTAGAGGCAGACTCGTTCGTACCTTGTGGGCCAAAGTGGATGTCGGGGTTGCGGCCCTCGACGTCGTCTGCAAACGCCTGCAGGATCTTCTTCTGGAACTTGGACAGCGACCTGGAGTCAGCAGCGCTCACACATGTAATCTCACCTGGGGATCTGGATCTTCCACGTGACGACGAGGTCGCCGCGCTCGTTCTTGCGTCCATAGAGCGACTTTACGCCGCGGCCCTTGAGCACCGCCTCCTCGCCGTACTGCGTGCCCTCGCGGATCTTGACGTCGACGTCGCCCTCGAGTGTCGGGATGCGCACGCGGCCGCCGAGGAGCGCAGTCTGCAGCGGCACCTTGGCCTCGTGGTAGATGTTTGTGCCCTGGCGGCGGAACACGGGGGAAGGTTTGACATTGACGCGCACAAACAGGTCACCAGGAGGTCCCGAGGCGCCGAGCGGCATGTCGCCCGCGTTCGGGATCTTGATCTTCATGCCGTCCTCGATGCCCGCGGGGATCTCGACGTCCACGTCCCGCTTGTCCTTTACGCGGCCGACGCCGCCGCACTCGCCACACCGCGCCGACGGAGGGATGACGCTGCCGGTTCCGCCACATGCGGGACAGGTCGACGCCATGAACATGCCCTGCACCTGGAAGGCCTGCTGGCCTGTTCCGCGACAGGTCGTACACGTGCTCTTCTTCTCTCCGGGCTTGAGACCCGAGCCGTGGCACGGCGAGCAGTCGACAACGGGGTTGATGGTGACCTTACGCTGGGTACCAGCACAAGCGTCGGTGAATGAGATGTTGACGACAGTCTCGAGATCGTCGCCGCGGACCTGACGCGCGCGCTGGCCGCCACCCGCTCCGCCGAACGGGTTACCACCGCGCGCACCGCCGCCACCGCCAAATGCAGAGCCAAACAGCTGCTCAAACAGGTCGCCAGCGTTTCCGCCACGCCCGCCAAACGCAGAGCCAAAGTCCTGGAAACCGCCGAATCCGCCGGCGCCGCGGAACATGTTCGGGTCAAAGCCCTCCTGCTGCGACGCAGAGCCGTACTGGTCGTACGCCGTGCGCTTGTTGTCGTCGGACAGAATGTCGTACGCCGTCTGGATCTCCTGGAACTTTTCCGCGGCGCCGTCCTCCTTGCTGGTATCGGGGTGCCACTGCTTGGCGAGCTGCGAGTTAGACAGTCCCGCTCGGATGAACTCACGGCATAGTATGCCTTCTTGATGTCTTTGGCGCTCGCGTCCTTGGCGACGCCGAGCACGTCGTACGGGTTCTTCTGGGCTACATTTGAGGGAGCCGAGGCGTGGAACGCGCGGGTCTGGGTGGGCTGTGATGTCAGTTGAGCTCAGTTAATGGCGGATCGCGATAGACAATGGCTACGGGCTCTAATGCCCTAGCTGTCTTTCACGATCTTCACGGCCTACACACCTTAGAGGCAATGCGCGAGCTAGAGCCGCTAGGACGGCTAGGCCCAGCAGCGGTGTGCAGCGCACGGCGGGCGCGGGGCGGGCTACCCGGCGGCGAGCGGGGGCGCACCGAGGCGGAGCCGGACGCCGACGCCGTGGGCTGCGAGAGCGTCAGGAGCGCTCGGGTAGGGAGTCTGGGCGGCATTCGTGTATGTGTTGCTGTGTGCGTGGTATCGATTAGAGTGGTGTTGGTAGTGAGTAGCAATGCAAAGATGGAGAGCAAGACAGAAGATGAACTCGCCGGCGTCGGATCTCGGACTCGAGCTGCTCGGCTGGATCTTTTTTGGAGACTTCTCGAATTCTCGAATGAGGTAGTGGCCAATCGAAGGAGCGGAAGCAATTGTCGCCTAAACTCCCACGTGGGATGAGGTATGAGAGAGCTCCGAGTGGCTTACGGCTAGAGTGGCACTCGTCATGCACAGACTGGGTCGTTGTCAGATCCGTGGGAGTCTTATGCATCATGTTTTGCGCTTCAGCTTAGCGATGGAGTGGAATGGACAAAAGCGACGGAGGGTGTGAAGTTGACTCGACGACTCAGAGAGGCAGTCGAAATGCTGGTTCGACAGCGGCGGTGAGCGCCACCGTGCGTCCACTGAGCGCCCGCTCTTGGCTATGTGGGTGGTTAGTACCTGTGTGTTGTTCCTGTGACTGCCACTCTGTAGACCGCTTTGATCATCTCGATCAGTGTGAGAACTGTGGCTGACAACGCGCAAAGTGAGGGAAAGTGGCAAATTGTTCATAGATTTCTTCTCTTACACTGTAAGAACATCGGCGTCATGCTCAATGCGGCTCGTGATGTACGCTGCATCATATTAAGATTCCTGACCCTTCCCAACAGTCCTTGAGAGCCACACTCGCTCAGCGCCTCTTATCCAGAAGACTTTGCTGCAGCCCCTTGAGCATCGTGTAGGTAAAGTCCAGCAGCGGGGTGGGGTACCCAATCGCAGCCGCCATGCGCACCACTGAGCCAATAATGACCTCGACCTCGAAGGGGCGGCCGTTCTCGACATCAAGGAGGAGCGACCATTTGTGGTGGTTTCCGGCGGTGACGAACTGCGAGCGAGTGAGCGACCAGTCTGAGAATACAGCCAGCGTGCTAGTCATATCCACAATATGTAGCACATCTATGACACTCACCTTGTGGAAGTCGGCATTGATGGTCTCATCAATTCCCACCGCCTCGATCCCGCTCGGATGCAAGGTCATGCCCTCGTACAGCAGGCCGGTCTTGAATCCGAACCCGATAATCTCGCGCATGTACTTCTTGATCTGAGCGTGGTGCTCGGAGCCGAGATTGGCGAAGCAAGTGGCCGGCGTGCGGATGAGACCTTGCAGGCATGCCCAGGTACATGTCCACACGTTCTGTATGTCAGTGAGTGCGCTGTAGGTGAAACCAGGGAGTCTACCGCGGCAGTGCCACTCCGTGCTCCACCGCGACTCCGCTCCACCACGCCGCTCCACACTCCACAAACCGCTCCACCGATACAGTTCGCCACTCACCTTCGCGAACCGCATGCTGGTGACATTGTCCGTGGTCACCACATTCGCCTCTCCGGCCTCAAGCACGGTCCTCCACAGTTTCAAAGCCGCGAGCTCCTGCTCCGAGAACACGCGGTCGCCAGAGGACGGCGGGAAGATGCCAGTGCCGAGCTTGTCCACGCCGCGCCAGGTCACGACGTCGCCGGACGAGTTGGTAACGATGCCAATCCACGCGAGGCACGAGAGCAGCGGGATCTGCGGCGCCGCGGCGTGCAGGTCGTCTTCGACGCCGAGGCCGTTCTGCGTGTAAGCCGGATGTAACAGAATTTTGGGGATATACAGCTTGCGCCTACTTCCGACCCAGGGAGTGATTGTCGTTCGGAAAGACTCACCTGGATTAGCGCAAATGCGCCCACCTGCCCGCTCTTGATGCAGTCCTCGAGCAGGACGTGCGTCGGCAGCACGTCGGGAAGGCACTTGGTGCACACGATGCAGATGGCGTACTCTGTCCCGTCGGCGAGCGCCTCGGCCTGCGATTTGAAGACTGCAAGGTGTCAGCGAGAACGGGTAGGAAGGGAATAGTGCTACTGCGACACTAGCCGCGACAATGGAGATGGAAGTCACGATCACGATAGAGCTATTGCCGGGATCTGCTGCCGACACGAGCGAGTACCGACACTAGAACTCACCTCGGTACGGCTTGTACCCCTCAATCGTGCCAAAGCGGTCGGTGACGACCTTAGAACCCGTCGTCGTGTAGAGCCCGTAGTTTGAACGCGCAATGGCCGTGACGCGCGCCTTGCCGCCCTGAGAGTTAGCGCTGATGACCATACATTCCGCGGGCACTCGATCGCCACTCGCCACTGTAGGAGTAGCTCCCATCCATCGCTGCTCGGCTCTCCTTCTACCCCATAACGCTCGGACTCACCTTCTCGAGCATGTACGAGTACACTGTCCCGATGGACCCGAGACCGACAAGCAGGATATCCACAGGTTTGCTCATTGTTTGACTTGGATTAAATGATTGGTGTGGTTGAACAAACTCGTAAACTCGTCGACTCGGCTTGGACTAGATGTGGGGTGGACGACTGGGCCCAGATCCACTCAAGTTGTCTCGGCGTCTTGCAAGCGAAGTTGCCGGACTCGGGCCGGTTTGAGAAATCTCGCGCGACTCTCGCGTGGAATTTTTTTACGTAAAGCATCTCTCTTGCTTTGCGTTCCACTCTCCTCGCACCTTCACATCAGCACGAATGCAAGCATTAGCCCCACCTGGTCGGAAACGAAGAGAGGCAACCCTGGGAGAGCAGCGTTCAAGACAGCATGACATTGTTAACAAATGAGATACGAGCCAGTGACGATAGCGAGAGCGAGGTGGACTGTGGCTTGGACGCGAAACCTGAAAACAAACCCAACTTTTTTGGCTGGAGACACAGCCAGTGAGCGCTGAAACATTACATCTTGGTCTCGTTCTCGTCCATCAACATCAACATCTCTACATTTTATCTTTACGCTCTCGACCTATCGCGCGCTCGTTCCCTCGTCGACCGCTAGGTACTCGCTCAGCTCCGAGTGCATAGCACGTCGCCCGCACTAGCGCAGCAGCGGCAGCAGCGATGCTGCTGCTCAAAAGCCGGGCAGATATCGCCCACCACGTGCTGGCGCTCACACTGCGGCGAGAGCGGGTGGTCATCGGTACGCCTCTGCGTGGGCTGACTACCGCTACGGCTACGGCGGAAGTGCGACTAGAGGGGGAGTATGTGCCTCCGTGCGACGTCGGCGACGCCGGACCATCGCTGCGACCTCCAATCCACGTCGCGCGGAGGAGAAGTAAACGCTCCGGTCACAAGCAGCCTCTAGCTCCAGCTGAGGAGCTCTCGCCGTGGTTTCTCCACCACCTCCTCGCGTGCGTGTACGCTACTCAACCTCAACGGAAGGATCCGCCGTCGCACCTCAGGAAAGACCTGTCTCCGCATCGTCCCAAGGAGGCCGTGCCGTGGCCAGTGACGGCGCTGTCTCCCGGAATTGTCGCCACGGATGTCATCGCACTGGCACCGCCGAATACGCCGTTGTGGAAGCAGTGGGAGCTTGCACTCACGCGGCCGCGGGACGACGCCGCGCGTGCTGTACCGCGGCTGTTGGAGATGTCGCGGGCCCAGCGCCGCAAATCCCCTGCTGCTCTGTATCCGCATCTCTCGCTCGTGCACCGGTTCATCAACAAGCTCTCTCCGACCAAGCAGTGGAACACTATCACCCGTTCCGAGCATGCGGCACTGCTCCATCTCTGGAAGGAGTTCTTTGCTGTCGCGACACGCCTGCACGACATGGGCATGCTGAATCGACAGCACGGCCCCGAGGGGTTCTGGACCCAGCCGGCGCGCATAACGCCGTTTCTGCGGCTCGTCGCCACCTCTCCCGTCAACGGTATCCGGGACAAGCGCCTCATCGTCCAGCCACCGAAGGACCTGCCGACGCTTGAGCAGGCATTTGAGTTCCTCGCTCAGCTCGGACACAAGCCAACTGTCGAGCATCTCTCTGTCCTCCTCAAGACTGTGCCCGTGCTCGAGATTCTCGCCAAGGCAGTCGAATCGCGTGGGAAGCCGGCAGCAAGCCCCTTCACCTCCGTCATGCTGAAGCTGGCGACGCTTCTGACGGATCCAGAGTCGGCTGAGAGCTCCTACTCGCACGGCATACTCCAACACCACTACAAGGCTTCCCCTCGGTATGACGGGCAGCGGCTTTATGATGCTCAGTTTACGATGGCGCAGATCGCGCTGGAGCAGCTCGAGATCTCGCAGCGGTACGACCGCGAAGTGTCTGAGCACTGGGGACGAATTGTGGGCGTACATCGCCCACTGTGGATCAAGCTCGCGACAAAACTGGCTGAGCAGCAATCCGACACCTCGACATGGGCGACCCCGACTGAAGCGCAGGCGACAGCAGTGAAGCTTCTGCTGCAGTACGTGCTATTCTACAGCCCTCCAAACGGGCTTCAGCTAGAACCCGACGTTCATGGCGATTTCGACATTGCAGAGCCGCTCGACCTACTGCGACTCCTTCTGTGTGATGGCGGAGACCGTTCCTTGGCCTGTGCGATGCCAACCAAAGGGCCGGCGTCGAAAACCTTACCTGTTCACGTCTCATCGAGCGTGGTGCGCATTCTGCGTGCTGCAAGCAAGCGTAGCCTCTTCCCGCCTGTAGTCGAGGTCTGTGGACTGCTCGTCGAGTCTCAGATCCCCACGGCGGCACGGACAGCTCTCTATGCTGCCGGTGCGGCACGGTACCCTGAAGACCTCACTACGCTCCTACCCCTGCTCCTCCATCTCAACGTACTGGAGCCCACGGGCGATGAGTCGCCCGATGTCGCCGCGACGCGCCTGGCGCTCGCGCGCGAGGCGGATCGAGCGAATGCCGGCGCAGGGGCGGATTTCGGCGTCGAATCCGTCGAGGCCGCGGTCGCGGAGCTGTTTCGCCGGTGGAAGGTGCATCCAGAGCAGCGGAGTCGGCAGCAGCGTACTAGAAGCAAATAGATTGTGTGCAAATGCATCGATGCATGCATGCATTGCAGGTTGTGCCAAGAAGCAAGGAGCAGAGCGGTGATTGTTGTGAATTTTCCACAGCCAATCCGACCGGTTCCGGTTCCGGGTTGTAGCCGAGACACGCCCTGGCGCTTGACTAGTACGGTAAGGCGTATTTATCAAACCACCACCACCACAGAGTGTCGTACAGTAGTCGTCGTCGTCCTTGTCGCTGTCGCCGTCGTCGTCGTTCTCATAGTTCACTCCATATCTTTCATCTCGCTAGCATCTACTCCACTCGTTATCGTTATCTTTACTGCTTGCTTTCTCTGTTATTCCTGCACCGCCTCTGCTATCGCCATCGCCGACGTCGTTATCGTCACCGCCCATCGTGCCATCGTAGCGTCGCGCCATCGCCATGCCCCGGACGAGCTATCGCGAGCATCGCGCATCGCGCTCGCGCGCCGCCGCGACGTACGGGTACGTGCATGGGAGCCGCACTGGGCAGGGCTGATCCACATCTGCGCTATGCGGCCTTGCCCCCC
This sequence comes from Apiotrichum gracile, assembly GCA_001600335.1. NCBI lineage: Eukaryota > Fungi > Basidiomycota > Tremellomycetes > Trichosporonales > Trichosporonaceae > Apiotrichum > Apiotrichum gracile. Next base: position 3,126,378 of record BCJO01000004.1, on the reverse strand, counting down.
GCTACCACTGGTCTCAGCTGACAATGACCCCAGATCTGACGCCGAGCTCGAGTCGATCGCGTCCTTCTCCACGCTGGCATCCACGGTCGGCCGTCCCCTTTCCCCGGGGTATCCCGGGTACCCGTACACGCCGCTGGACAGCATGACGAGCTCATTCCACGCGTCGTCGGTGGGCAGCGGGAGCCACAACAACGGTCTGGGACCGGCGTGGAACCCGCGCCCGCCGAGCATTTCCATTTCCAACTCGTCGCCCGTCGCCTCCCCCCTGGTGACGAATTCCCCGGGCACGTCGCCCGCGCCGACACCAGTTCTGAAGCCCCGCTCGGCGTCGGGTTCCCGCTCTGCGTCTGGATCTCCCCGCCCGCCGCCCTCTCCCCTCCCGCTGCCCAGTCCGACGGCCCCCTCCTTCGATCGCCGGAGCAGCGCGCCGCTCGTCCCCGCCGTCAACCGTCTGCGGAAGGAGTCGCACTCGGGTGGCTCGGCGGGTTCGGGCGCGAAGACAAAGGAAAATGACAAGGATGAGAAGCGGCGAAAGAGGGAAAAGAATGCCGAGCGATGGCGGCGCGTCCGCGCCCGCGAGGCGGCTCACGATGCGCCGATCCGTCGCTGGGCGAAAGCAGCGTACGCCAAGTGGGGTGCGCGGGGTGCGATGGTCGCCGCGCTGGCGTTTGCGCTAGCTCTGCGTGTGCTACTCACTCTCATCGCTCTCTGTGAGTTCATATTATGACCGTGCTGACTGTAGCTATCTCTCCCAGAGTCCGCAGCACGCTGCAGATGCAGGTGCGCGGCGCGCGGGTGGCGTGCTCCCTCCCTCCTTTGAAGAGTGAGTTGGTGTGTTGTGAGAAGCTGACGCCAGCCTTTGCGCCCCTCTGCGCAGCAACGATCGGCACCCGCGACATGCCCGTCACCGCTGCCGCGTCCGCGATGGTCATTGCGGGCCACCTCGCGCTCGAGGGTATGCTCGGCTGGGGTGCCGCTGTGGCGTGGGCCATCATTGAGGGCTGGCGCGACGGACGGACAGTGCGGACGCGTGTTGCTGCCGTGGTCTTCCTGGTCCTCGCGCCAGTGTTGGTGCTGAGTGACGGCGCGTTGTTGCAGTGAGTGGAATGCCTAACGTTAGCCGGGTGGGTAAAGCTGACTTGCCAGAGTACGCACGGCCCCGCTTGGCCTCATGGCGTGGGCAATCCTGGCTGCGGTGTCGGGCCACGACGGCGCAGCCGCCGCGACGATCGCCGCCGCGTCTTGGTCTGAACGCGGTATGCGCGTGTATGCTCCAGCATTCGCAGTGTACGCTGTTGGCAAACGTATCTGGCTTGGTCCCAAGGGGTGAGTTACACACGCCACAGCGACTTTTGCTGTGGACGGGAATGAGGGGAAGACCATAACCGGGCGCCACTAACGCCACAGACGGGGGTACCTCGCACGCCTCATCATGTCGGCCGCCATGGTGCTGACTGTGCTCATATCGCTCCAGCCCGTCCCGCTGCGTGCGCGGGTCATGGACTTTGTCGCCAGCGTGCGGTCATGTACACCTGGCGTCCTGCTTGCCGGCCTCAAGCACCTCCTCACGGCCATTACGCTCCGCGGTTTCATTACTGTAAGCACCCTGCTGTGTTCTCCGCTGACTTGCAGTTCCTCGCGCTCATTCCCTCGGGATATCTCATGTTGCGCGCCTCCTTTGTCCTCCGCCCCGCTCCGACGGAGACGTACACGTCGCAGAGCGTGCCCGCCACAGCGCGCCTGCTGCCCATTACCTTCACCGCCGTAGCGGCGGCACTCGCCCTGCCGCACGGGGACGCCGCGCTCCCTCTCCTTCCTCTGAGTCTTGCAAGCAGTCTGCGCGCCGACGACGACGAGTGGGCCGTGGCCGTCCAGACACACCATGTGGCCGTCATGTGTCTCTGGCCGGCCTTTGGTGCCCTCACGCCGCTCGCGGCGGGCACGACGCTTGCGTGGAACTGGCTCATCGGCGCGCGCACCGACGCGCCAAACCCCGTCCTCCGCGCACACCAGAAGCTCACGCACGTGCTCATCCTCCTCGGCCTCGTGCCCTGGTTCCTCCTCCGCATCCCCCTTCCCATGACGTACCTCGCCACGGCGCACAAGGCCTTTACCATCGTGTCCATCGGCATGCTTGTTGTTTGGACGAATATCCGCCTCGTCAAGTCTGCGTGGGCTATTGGCGCGCTCTAATCATTGGATCAAAATCGCGCGTCGCGGGCGTGCATCGTATTCGTATTCATATTGGGCGGGTAGTTATGGATCTTAGAATCGTGTAGAGACGGTATGCAGCGTGCATGCCAGGTGTGGCAAGGATAACCGTGGCAGCCTGACAACGCTCGCATTGCTCCACGGCTGATAAGTTCCCACCAAGACCAGCTCTCACTCTCTCTCTACCATTCCTCTCGCTCTTGCCCAACTCACTCGGCTTATACAGATGCATATCTACTCTAAACTAGGACCAAAACCGTGCTGCCGCTTTTGTGTACTCCTCTCCCCGTAGACCTGATTAGACATCAACTAGTCCTCGTCCCAGTGGCCCTGCTGCTTCGGGGGCGCGAGGCCGGCCTGCTTGGCGACAATGATCGAGTCGACGCGCAGGACCGAGATGGCGGCCTCGGTCGCGAGCTTGATGGCCCAGTCCTTGGCGGCAAACGCGTCGAGGATGGTAACTGCGGATCCGGTCGCGGCGCGGTTGGCATCGGGGATGGTCACGCGGCGGACGGCGGGGGGGTTTTCGGCGTCAATGTCAACGCCGGCGTCGACGTTGCCCTCCTTGTGCGCGGCGTAGAGTGCGCTCACGACGTCCTCGGCGGGGAGACCGGCGTTCTCGGCAAGCGTGCGGGGCACAACCTCCATCGACTCGGCCCACCTCCGGATGGCGTGCTGCGCAAGACCGGGGGTGACGGCTCCGTACTCGGCGACACGGGCGGCGAGCTCAATCTCGCTGGCACCGGCACCGGGGACCTGGCGGCCGTCACGGAGAAGGATGCGGACGTTGTTGACTCCGTCGTCGATGGAGCGCTCAAGGTCGTCGAGGTAGTTTGCGGTAGCACCACGGAGGACAACGGTCGCTGTGCGGGTGCGCTCGCCCTCCTCCTGCCTGAACACTGTGACGCGGTCGCCACCAATCTCAATAGTCTCAAACACGTCAATCATACCAGCCTCCTCGGGCGTAGGCGCACCAAGACGGGCAAGCGGGGTAGCGCCGAACACGCGGCACAGGCGGCGGAGGTCAAACTTGGAAAGCACCTTGACAACGGCAATGCCCATGCGGTTCAGGTAGTGCAGCGCAAGGTCTCCGATACCGCTGCCGGCGATGATGAGCTTGACGCCAGAGTCGGCAATCTCCTTGAAGTACTGGACAGTCAGTTATGAAAACGCTCGTCCAACTCACGCGCTCAAGCTGCTTCTCCTCTCCGTGGGTAAAGTCGAGAAGCTCGTCGGCCTTCTTCAACAGGACGGTGCCCTTTGTCTCGGTCTGCGAAATGTCGAGGCCACAGGTGTAGACGGCGACCTTGGCCTTCTTGGCGCTCTTGACGATGCCCTCGGGCTCACGGCCAAAGACCATTCCGCGGACGACGCGCGACTGGTCGAGGCCACCACCGAGGATCTTGACGACACGGACCGAGTCGACGTTGAAGTCCGTGGGCTTCTTGGGCATGACGGTCAGCGACGCCTCGGCGACGAGCTTGGAGAGGAACTGCTCGGAGCCGGGCTGCTTGGACGCGAGGGCGGGGGCAATGGCGGTGGCGAGAGTCTCGAGGGTGGGGAGGGGCGACGCCGGCATGGACGAGCAAACGAGCTCTGGTTACGTTAGCGAAACATCTTCACTGGTACTCACTCTCAAGCTCCTCGCGGCCCTTGACGAGCGCCATCTCGTAGCCCTGGATGACCTCGGAGGGGTGCAGGCCGAGGGTGAGCAGGTGCTCGGAGCGCTTGAGCAGCTCTCCGGCAAGGATGAGAACAAGGTTGGTCGCGTCGCCCATCTCCGTCTCCTGCGACGTGCTTGCCATCACGAGGAGCTTAGCGGCAGGGTGCGCCACCTCGATCTCGCGAATGATGGTAGCCGCGTCGGAAGTGACGAACAGACGACCAATGTGGTTGATAATGAGCTTGTTGCGGCCTGAAGCGTTAGAGCACCAACATGAGAGCTAACGCACCATTAGGACCAAACGATGTCCGCACAATCTCGCTCAGCTCGCCGACCGCCTGGATGTTACGGAGGACGGCCTCCTCGAGTCCGGAGAGGTGCTGTACGTTAGTATGTGCGACTCCTCGGCGCGTCGATTAGATGCTACGCGCGCAATAGTCTCTCCTGTAGGCTTTTGCTACACGCTGGCGCGCGCCCAACGTCTTGACAACTCTTGCGCGCTCGGACCAGCTAACCGACACCAGTACCAACCTTGTACCCAGACTGAAAGTGGTCAGCAACGAATTAGCAGCACAGAAAGCACGCACCTTGAAGAGATCGGGCCCTCCCGCGCGCGGAACCTTGAGAGCCATTTTGGAGAGATATTAAAGAGTAAGAAAGGTGAGGTAGAGGTGGAGGAAAAAGTTGGAAGAGGAGGAGATTTGAGTGTAAGAGGTGCGTGTTCGAGTGGTCGACGACGACGCGCGCCAACAATCCATCAACCTTCAACGCATGGACGGGGATGGAACAATCGATCAACATGCTGCGTGGTTCTCGCGTGGTGTGTGCCACAAAGCGTGGAAGGGTCGGAGATATGATTTCGTGAGCCAGGGCTGCATTTTCGTTTGTTTGGTTCCATACCTGGCCGTGAAGGTAATAGGCAGTCTTGACACTACTTCTTCCTGCTCTTGACCAACTTGACATTGTCTTTGTGCACTCAAATTCGACATGCCGCAACTTACGAACTCGCATAACGACTTTGACTACAGCATACTGATAGAGAGCTTACAGGACACATCTAGGGCCACTGATAGGAGTCGTGATCGAGTAACCTTGATGACACTCAGCCTTCCCTGTCCTTTTGACGCTGACTGACGTGGGGCCCGTTGGAGGTTACTGACGTCCTTCGGGACCTGTCTCATTTCTCACTACGTTTATTGCTAATAGGCAACTTCTTCCCATCTTCAACTATCCAACAGTTACAGCGTTATAGTGCCAGGTGCGCAGCTCTTCCTCCCCGCACCTTGACCACCTCCTGCTCTCTTCAGAGAGTACCCAAAAAGGCCCTTGCCCGGATTTGAACCGAGGACCACTCCCAGCTTAAGATACACTCGGTAACCCTAAGAGAGTATGATAGCCACTACACCACAAGAGCAGACGAAGGGGAGCGGTCGGTGGCGATCGCGGCGGATAGCTCAATTGTTCTTTACCTCAGGCTCCTCACTGATGGAACATCGATGAGGGCAGTAAGACCGATGTCAAGGGCTGTGAGCTGGACGCCGACAAACAGAGGTGGTTGGGCAGCTTGGCGTTTGCGGCCCGAGTCGATCTCGAGGAAGTCACGATCATTTGTCATAATCAACAGTTATTGCGATCAGTTCCTCGCCGCCTCGCTCCCCTCGGACACCCCCAAGAGCCTCCCGCCCGCAGTTTCTGCTCCGCTCTTCAAGCATAGCCTCTTCGCTAGTATATCGGTTAGTATAATCGCCTCTCAAGAGAGAGCCTTCCAAACGGAAGTTGTCTACGGACGATCGCGATAGAGCAGGGTTCGACTCCCTGGCGGAGAAGGAGAGCGAGGACGTCAAGTCCTCGCTCGCTTTTTAGTCTGCTGCGAGGCTGCAAAGTGAGGTGTAGATGGCGGAAGCGGGGACCATGAGCCCATGATATCAACTACTCACGATTGCTGAAGATCTACGGCTGAATCCGTCGTCCAGTTGGGGTGGTGCCAGAATGTTTTGAGAGTTTTGGGAAGTGTGGGCCACAACTGAGACCCAAGAATGGCTATCTCTTCCTTCCGGGCTGCTTGTGCCCCTTTGTACCCCAAGCACTCCCAACGCAGTTCTGGTTGTTAAGAGTATGTTTCCAGGCCACTTGTGACACTCAGCGGCACTCGCGACATGGCGAGCCGACAGCCGAAACTCCCTGCCGCCAAGTCGTTAAGGGACACCTTCAAACGACAATGTATGTCTGCAAATCCTTAACATCATATCTCCCTGCGTCTGCATTGGACATCAGGAGCAGCGCTGTCTAACCTATATATACCTGTGAATGCATGCAAGTGCCTCCTCATCGACCCCACCATCCCATGGTGGGGTGCCACCACGATGTGCAGCATGCCACTTGCGGTCGTGCGGCATCCCTGATGCGGCTCTGAAAGCACGTGCATTCTCCCACGTCATTTTCTCCCAATTTTTGAGTGGCGACTGATAAGCTATTTTCGCACCGGAGCCTGGAAGCGATAGTGCATACAGTAGAGAGACACAAAGATACCGAGACGAGACAATTACGGTACGGTACGCGCGCCGTCGTCGAGGCCGTGCTCGCTTGCTCGGTCGCTGTCATCCATATCTTTGTCTCTCTCTCTCTCTTCTGTTCTTGGGTTCTTGTACAATGCAATCAAGTCGTCGCTGTCACGACCTTTTCTACTCCCGACTAACCTAACTACGTACACGCACCCATCCACCGCGTTCCATGTGTCCCCGCGAGTCGCCTGCTGGGTACACGCCCACGCCGATTGACACGTCCATGCGGGATGTGCCTCCTCGGGACACGGACTCGCCGCTGCCCGACTCGGACCCCTCGCCACCCGAGTCGCGCGCGTCGCCGTCCTTCTCGTTCCACGAGGAACGCCGGCTGCTCAAGTCGGATGAGTTCTGGCTGTCCCACAAGCTGCCCCGTCTCCCGCCCGCGAGCCTGTCGACCTCGCCGGGCGACACGATGGGGTCATTCCACAACATGAGTGCGATGGCACGCACCCTCGAGCTCGACGACGAGGAGGGCCAGGAGGCCGCGGATGGTAACCACCCCTTGCCCCCTCTGCGTGCTAGCACCATGCTCAGCCCCTCGTTGCCTGAGTACGGCGGCCTCGACCCGGCGCTCATCCTCCACCACCGCCAGGAGCGGGACAGGGACGAGCGCCTCGAGGAAGAGGAGGAGAAGCGCGAGCGCATGCTCGACCAGATGTCCAGCCTTCCCCTCGCTGGTGGGGGTGGCGACAAGATGAACCAGACGGTTGACACCGGTGAGTCACCGATGTCACTGCCGCGGCATGGGGTTTAAGGGTACATTCACTGACGTGTGTAGTCAAGGCGTTCGCCGAGTCAGGTGTCGGAAGCGAGCTCGAGGCTCTCTAGTGAGTGCATCGCGAAGAGTCGTTCACTCACCTCCAGCCAAGCGTTCTCAAAGTGTCTCGCGCTGCGCGACAAGTACATTGAGCTCTCGGGTCAGCGCCTGGGTGACAACCCGCGCGACCACGACGGCACATTCCGCGGATTCGAGGATGGAACCGGCGACGTCATGGGTCTCAAGGCGGACATGAGCCCCGAGAACTCGGAGCTCGACCCGGACCCCAACGACGTGGCGTGGAAGATGAACCCGCCCCCTCCCGCGCCTCACTGGAGGTGGAAGCAGAGCGCAGAGGGCACCAAGCCTGAGCACCCCGAGGGAGAGATTCCCGCTGCGCCCAAGCCCGACTCGACCTCTACCACGCACTTTATCTATGACCCCGAGAACGTTCCCGGCCTCGAGCCCGAGGCGGAGCGCTTCCAGTACGGTATGAACGAAGAGGGCGTCTACACCGTGTTCAAGACTACCAAGGAGGAGCCGATCTCCCACGTCCCGAGCTTGAAGGAGTACTACACGGACCTCGAGTACCTTCTCGGCGTGTGCTCTGACGGCCCGGCGAAGAGCTTCGCCTTCCGTCGTCTCAAGTACCTCGCGTCCAAGTGGACGCTGTACACGCTTCTCAACGAGTACCAGGAGCTTGCGGACATGAAGGCCGTCCCCCACCGTGACTTCTACAACGTCCGTAAGGTCGACACCCATATCCACCACTCTGCGTCGATGAACCAGAAGCATCTGCTGCGTTTCATCAAATCCAAGCTGCGCCGCTCTCCTGACGAGATTGTCATCCACCGTGATGGCAAGGACCTCACGCTGCAGGAGGTGTTCGAGTCGCTCAACCTGACCGCCTACGATCTCTCCATCGACACGCTCGACATGCACGCCCACCAGGAGTTCCACCGCTTTGACCGGTTTAACAACCGTTACAACCCTACGTGAGTTGTGGAACACTCCAGATCCGAAACTGACAACAGTGGCTCGTCGCGTCTCCGCGAGATCTTCCTCAAGACGGACAACCTGCTTAAGGGAACGTACCTGGCGGAGCTCACAAAGGGTAAGCCGTCAACTCGTGGTTAAAACTGACCTCAGAACTTATTGCCGACCTCGAGCAGAGCAAGTACCAGAACTCGGAGTGGCGTCTGTCCATCTACGGTCGCAACCTCAACGAGTGGGACAAGCTGGCGAAATGGGTCGTCAACAACAAGCTTGTCTCGCACAATGTGCGTTGGCTCATCCAGGTGCCCCGTCTGTACGAGGTGTTCAAGGGTTCCGGGCTAGTCAAGAACTTCGAGGAGGTGGTCAGGAGTGAGTCTAACAACTTGGAGCTGTGCTAACATGCAGACGTCTTCCAGCCGCTGTTCGAGGTCACGGCTGACCCCTCGTCGCACCCTGAGCTGCACATCTTCCTCCAGCGTGTCATTGGTTTCGACTCGGTCGACGACGAGTCCAAGCCCGAGCGTCGTCTGTACCGCAAGTTCCCCACCGCCAAGATGTGGGACACGAACCAGTCGCCGCCGTACTCGTACTGGATCTACTACATGTACGCCAATATTGCGTCGCTGAACAAGTGGCGCCAGAAGCGCGGATTCAGCACTTTCGTGCTCCGTCCCCACTGTGGTGAGGCTGGTGACCCCGACCATCTGTCGTCTGCCTTCCTCACCTCGCACTCGATCTCGCACGGTATCCTGCTCCGCAAGGTGCCTGCGCTCCAGTACCTCTTCTACCTCAAGCAGATCGGTCTCGCCATGAGTCCTCTGTCGAACAACGCCCTCTTCCTCACATACGAGCGCAACCCGTTCAAGGACTTCTTCAAGATTGGCATGAACGTGTCGCTGTCGACCGACGACCCGCTCCAGTTCCACTTCACCGCGCAGCACCTACTCGAGGAGTACTCGTGCGCGACGCAGATCTACAAGCTGACGGCCGCGGACATGTGCGAGCTGGCACGCAACAGTGTCGTCCAGTCAGGCTGGGAGATGCAGGTCAAGAAGCACTGGATCGGCCAGCACTGGTACCTCCCCGGCGCGCAGGGCAACGACATCCACAAGACCAACGTCCCCAACATCCGTCTCACGTACCGCCACGCCACGCTGCTCGAGGAGCTCACCCTCATCCAGCACGGCCGCCTCACCCCCACCGCGACCCCCATGCCGATGCGCCACGCCATGGGCTCCCCCGCCCTCGCCGCCGCGGCCATGCACCAGACCAAGGCCGCCCTCCACGCCACGCAGCCCACTCTTGTCGGCGGCGCCGCCGTCCTCGACAACAGGCACAGGAAGCGCAGCCAGGGCAACCTCGCCCAGGCCAGCCAGGCGAGCGCCCTCACCATGTCCAAGCCCAAGACCGAACAGGGCGAGGAGGCCAAGGACAAGGAGGCCAACCGCACCAACGGGGCCAAGGCGTAGACACCTCACAATATATGATAACTGTATTACTATGCACGCGATACCCATCTAGAAGACAGGAAACGTTGCGCCAGAGACGGCAAGAGGCAAAGCGAAGAGCCAAGTGGTGTTTTACGTAAACTAACGCGGCGGGGATGATCGGCGACAAAAATATGGAGGCGACTTAGCTCAGTTGGTTAGAGCGTATGCTTAACACTTGAAAGTATTCCGCATAAGGTCGGCGGTTCGACCCCGCCAGACGTCATCTTTTTCTCCTTCTTTTTGTCCTGCAGGAGGTTTTGTGTGGCAGCCCAGCAGCCGGCTTCTTGACTTTAGTCATTGATCACTCGAATTGATCGTTGGCTGTATCGTGCCACGCCCATAAACGCGCATGTGGCACACATGACCTGTTACAGACCGTGGAGCTGCTCTCCGAGACAATATGGAGAACATCATAACGGGGTGGGTTCGACGACTATGCCAAAAACGACGCTGTTAGTTTGACGTGAAAGAGGTGGGAGGTGAACCTGAATGTGGCGATGACGACCTCCCTCTCACGTTCCTACTCGTCTGTCCTGCCAGTGTCCACTCTCATATCTCAGACTCGCTCCACTGTGCTTATGTACCATTGCATAGATGCATTACCAAGTTCGTGTCAAACTTCTTCTTTATCCTATAAAGCCCTACTATCGTCAGATGGGGCCTGGCGGCCCCTTTTGTGTGTTTGCTGTCGTAACCGTGGTCGTATTGACATGTGTGGACTGTCATTTTCGTGCGCTCATAACCCCAAGCCTGGAATGACTACCAGCCAAAGGTCTCCGAGTAGAAAGTAACGGGGTTGTGGCCCTTGAGGACCTGTGAGCTCGAGTTGACGCGGAAGACGGCGCGGCGGGCGTCGAGCTGGAGCTCGGTGGGACCGCAGACGGCGATGCCGACGCCGGCGGCGTCCGTGCTCGAGGCCTCGACGTCGGAGCGGAGGATGCCCTCGATGTGGCTGCGGCCGCGGTGCCAGTTGAACATGGCGGCGGCGGCGGGGGTGAGGCCGGCAGCGACGGCGAGCTTGTCGTCGCGAGCAGAGAAGCCCTTCTCGGTAACGTTCTCCGACGAGCCGGAGGGCGAGTACGAGTCGGGGGTGCCGGCGCCAGAGTCGACGGGCGACGAGAGGTCGCCGTGGTTCGGCATGTGGCTCGTCTCGTCCGCGACGGCGGAGCGGGTGACGTACACGTCGACGGTGAAGCGGGTCTTGCCGGTGCCCTTCTCGACAGCGGCGTTGATGAGGGGCGCGATCCAGGAGACGTGCACAGCCTCACGGACGTTCCAGACGAGACGGGCGTGCGAGACGGCGGTGGTCTGCTCGCGCGACGCCTTGATGATGGACAGGAAGTGCGAGAGCGTGTAAGTGACACCGGTGCCGCCCGAGACGAGCAGGACCGAGTCGTAGTGGTTCAGGCCATGGGGGACACCGTAGGGACCCTCGAGGTAGCAGTTAATGTCGGTGACCTTGGCGGACTTGAGGCGGTTGACGAGGCGGCGGGTGAAGCCGGTCTGGGCGCGGATGATGAAGGTCACGTCGCCAGTCTCGTCGGCGACATTGGCGACGGTCATGGGGTGCTGCTCGTAGCGAAGGGTGGCGACGCCAGGCATGGTGATGAAGGCGTGCTGTCCGGGGCTCCAGCGGAAGAGGGGACGGTTGACGGTGAGACGGACGACGTCCTGGTCGACGAGCTCGACGACGCAGCCCGAGTGCTCGGCGCGGCGCGACGAGAGGGGCATGAGCCACGCCTTGTTGACGATGAACATGCGCGAGGCAGCGAAGACACGGTCAAAGGCCCAGATGACAAGACCCACCCAGCACCACTCGCCGAGACGCGGCCAGTGGTAGTACGAGCCGACGATGAAGAGAATGGACATGAGGATGTGGGTGATGAGGAAGAACTCGTAGGCGACGCGGCGGGCGAGGGCAAACGAGGTGAGCCAGATGATGAGCGCAGCAACGGAACCGAGCATGCCCGAAAGGAAGATGACGGTGCCGGGTCCGTGGCGGCCGAGACCCTTGTGGAACCAACCGAGGGTGTGCAGCCAGGTAGTGAGCACACAGACACGACCGGCAGCGCGGTGGAGGTAGTTGAGCTTCTCGTACGAGACACCGGTGATCCACGAGATGATGTTGTTGCGCGACGCGAGGGCGATGATGAGCGGGATCTGGCCGAAAGCAACGTAGCCCATGGGGTTGGCATAGTCGAGGTTGCCCTGCACGATACAGCCCCAGAATCCGACTCCGAGGACAATACCAATGTAGGCGAAGGTCCACCACCACTCGGCAGTGGTAGTGACAGTCCAGATCCAGGTGGGAACGACCATGACGTAGGCGGTGTTCTGGTAGGCGGCGTTGAAGGCAGCGAAGACGCCCGAGGCCTTGGCGGCACCAGTGGTGGTGGGAGTGGCACCCGCGCGGCGGGCAGCAGACACCTTGCGACGGATGTACCATGCGCGCAGGACCGACCACGCGTACACGACAAAGCAGGCAAAGACAACACCAGCGGTGATGTACCAGGTGTAGTAGATGGCCTTCTGGATCTGCGCCTTCTTCATCATCTTCATCGCATTGTTCTTCTTGGGAGCGCCAGTGGTGGTGGCCGCCGCCGCGCCGCCCGTGGCATCCTTTCCGCCAGCAGCAGCGCCTGTGGCGGCTGCGACAGCCTTTCCAGTAGCGGTAGCAATGGCCTCAGCGACAGCCGAAGTGGCTCCGCCACGGCCGCCGGCGGTGCGTGTGGCCCCAGCCTCTTCCTGGCGGGCAAACAGAGACATCTCTGTGGGTGTTAGTACAGGAGAAAAACTGGTAGAAAATGAAATCAAGAAAAAATGGAGAGAAAAATGCCGAAAAATTGGATGTGGCCGAGAGGGAGTACTGTGAGGGGGACGCTCGCCTATGTGGCGGAGGACACTAACCTCTACTCTGTAGTCTCACTAACGAGAGCTTTTGCGCGTGTGGTGTGTCGAACAGAAATCACCTGGTACCGTGCTCGAAGTCGGCAGCTGGATGGGGACAAGGTTATAAGTCGAGAAAGGGTGGGGAGACAATCAGATAACACTGCGTCCCGAGCTCATTTATCAGATTTCCTCGTCCCCATCTTTCCCTAGTTCTTTGGGTATGTCGGTCATGAGCCCCGGCGCAGCCGGACGAGGAAGAGAACAGGACGCAGTCAGCTCTCGAGGTCTGGCCGAGACGGCCCGAGCCGACGAACGAGACGACGTGATTTTTTCTCGTCGTCGTCTAGAGGCCGAGTGGGGGCCGAGAGGGGAGCCAACCAGGAGACAGACGTTCGTGGGCGAGTGGTGACAGGGCGGGGTTGTGTTCATCTGCAGATATGCGCCTGCTTCCCTCCCCTGCTGGACTCGCGACACTGATGAGTTGCAGGGCCCACGCACCAACGTCTGTGTTCCCACGACGTTCCGCGTGGCTGGCTTCGCAGCCGCATTCACTCCATCTGCCTTCCTGCCAAGGTATCGGCCGTACAAAGTTAGCCCGCCAAGGCAAATCGGCCAGGAGCCAGATGCTTGCGACATGGACGGTGTTTCCTGAGCCGCCTGTTGGGGCGTTGGTGACGAGGTGCAGGTCAGAAGGTTAGGCAGTCGTCGCCGTCGTCCACTCAGGAGACGCGATTCCACTAGGAGGCGAGAGAATGAGGTAAGAGTGCAGCAGCAAGTTTGTAGCCTCAGGGTTGGGACACTATAATTTGCTTCACTATGGCTTTTGTTTGCCCTGTGTGCTTCTCAGCAACATGCATGCAGCACCTCCGCTGACCTCTGCGTGCTGCCCGTGCTACCGTGCTGCCGCGTCCCGAGCTAGTTTTAGTCGCCGCAGTATTCCTCGGTGACCCTCAAAAGCCCGATGGGACACTGACCTGAGCCAACGAGCAGCGATGAATGGGCAGAAAGTAAATCGAGATCGGGTTTCGGCTCCGGCCGCGAATGGTTGGCTGTTTTGGCTGTTTTGGCTGGGTGAATCATTTTTATCTGATTAGTTTGTCCTTTCTTTGCCATTCTTCAAGGCACGGAAAAAGCTCTTGGCACGGCATGCCACCCGGCCGAAAGGCCTAATTTGGTTCGCCAAGGGGCAAGGACACTATTTTAGACTGTAAAACTGTCAACGTAAAGGGTGAAGGGTGTGAAAGGATGATGATGCTTGTCGAGTCGGGGGCGGGATGTGCATGAGAATAAGAGAGACGTGTTCTGTTAGTGCGATGGTGAGTGTGATGCCAGAGATGCCGACGACGCCAGAAGTGGACTTGCTGATCTGGTCACTTTCTTCTCCGCGCCTCAGCTGCAAGCTAGCCGTTAGCTCAGGCAGACTTGCTCATCCCCGTGGCCGGTCCACCCAGCGACAGCCCACACGATGACAACCTCCCCACCAGGTCCCCCTCCAACCAACCACCCTTAACGTCCCCGACCCTTGCCGTGACCCTGTCGCCCGCCATGACCAGGCGACCGCCGCCCGATCACCCAGCTAATCAGATAACGTCCTCCTGTGGCGTCCGACCAACACCACACAAGCTAACGCGAATAGCAGCGGGGCATGTCTCCCGTTCTTGGCAGGCTCACCCCGGATGCATTGGGGACCCATTGAGCCCGGAATCCGAGTTGGAATGCGCTCGATCGTGGCGTGTCTGTTGCTGGCTTCCTGGACTCGTCATTCGAGCATGTCGGTGGGGACATGTACTTACTAGTGGTCTTGGCAGCGACGGTTCGTAGGGAGACATCGAATGGGAATGCATGTCAGTTCAGCCAAGATCAGCACGGTGCACCGAGTCATTCCTTGCGGCCGTCATTGGCAGCTTGCGTTCATGACGGTGTTGCCTCCACCCGATGGATAACAATTATTCCTGTCCTCGTTCATGGCGTCGCTGCCAAGCGACCGGAATTGCACTAGCCTAGGCTGTAAAGGCGCTGTACGCCATTGGTCCACTTCCAGCGAGCTTGCGTGGTGAAAAAGTGGATGAGTAATATCGCTCGAGTTTGTCACAGTGACATTCTGTTGGTCGCACATCGTGGATTCAATCATCTTGATGTCTACTGCTCTCATGCTCTGCTCTGACTACCCCGCGGCAACCACTCTACGCTCCCAGCCCACTCTTCGTGTTCTTGACGACGGCAACGATGCTTCGGCCGATTAGCACAATAAAAAAAAGTAAACGTTAAAATACTCACGGAACATCAAGGCCGCCAGAGGTGCCTGGCCGACCAATTGAGGCGCCCTCGCTCCATCTGTGCGTGTTAGCTACAGCCATACGAGTCGTCGGCGGTACAGTCGCCGCACATGTCCCAGGCCAGACCATGACATGGGAACATGGCTAGCACAGGGACAGGTGATCCGCAGAACTCGTGTCCGCGGTGCGGGAGGATTAAGTTCTGGCGACATTACTCGGCCTCGGATTGGAGTGTTTGTCGGATGTCATGTCCGTGAATGACAACAGGTTCTGAAACCCAAACGCTTCATGGGCCCCACAGCTATCACAGAACAGCCCCATCCACAAACCCCAGCAGTTCATTCCCGAGCGCCTGAACTCACCCCATCATGCTGAGCAGCCTGTGTCCAATGTTGTCGTTGCCAATCTTCTCGGCACCCTCGCCGACAAGCTCGCCCTCGCGCGCGCGCGCACTGGCGCCGGTGCCGCGGACAAAGGCTGCTGCCAGGCTCTTGTCGCCCTTCTTCTTGCCCCCCAGGGCGGAGAAGAACGCACCACTGCCGCGCTTGCGGGCGGCAGCAAGCAGGCGCTGGAGGCGGATTTCGTCCTTGAGGCCCGAGCGGGAGAGTTTGATGAGCACACTGGATGTCAGTTTACCGCGGGCCATAAAACTCACGGGAATCGCGCGGCGCCCTTGCCCTTGCTCTTGCTCTTGAGGCCGTAGCACTCAGCGACGACGTGGACCTTCTTGCGCGCGTCCTTGTCCATTGGCGGGAGGGGGAGGGAGGTGCGGCCCGCGTCCTTGAGGAAGAGTTGGATATCTTCGTTAATGTCGTCGAGCGTCTTGGGGAGGAGGAGGTTGCGGCGCGGCGTGCCGCTGCCGCTGCCGACCTTCCACCCGCCATCGTCCGTGTCCGAGTCGATGTCGAAGATGTCGGCGACCTCGGCCGCCGAGCGCGGGATGAGGTGCGCGATCGCGGCCGCATCCAGCAACTTGCTGCTGCTGCCCTTCTTGCCCTTCTTCTTGCTCGACAGCAGGCCGAGGACGCGCTCGAGCTCGCGCGCCTGCTTCTTCTCCGCCTTCTTCTGCCTGTCCTGCTCCCACTGCGCGTGCAGGTCGGGAGGCACATGGGCGCCGCGTTTGCTCTTCTTGGCCGGGGCTGGAGTCAGGTATTGCTCAACAAAGTCAGACGTACCCGTGGGCAGTGCAAAGTCACCCTGCTCAATCGAGCGGAACACGGCCTTGCGGTCTTTGCGCGGCTTCGACATGACGCCGCTGTCGAGCGCGTCCTCCATGCTCTGGAGGAACCAGTTTGCCTCATTCTCGTCGTCGTCGTCGTCATCGTCCTCATCCTCGTCGTTCTTCCAGGCCTGGTGACCTGCAAAGAGTCCGGCATCCTCATTGTCCTCGTCGTCATCTTCGTCCTCGTCGTACGCAGCGGTGAGCGCAGCAAAGTCGGCTGTCTCGTCGAGGTCATCGTCGGAATCGTCCTCCGAGTCCGAGTCCGAGTCGTCTTCCTCGCCCCAGGGGTCCACCGAGTCGAACCGCCTTGCGCGGCCCTTGCCCTCCCACTCGTCGCTGTCGCTCTCGATCTCCACCATGGCCGAGCCACCCGCACCGCCTGCACGGCCAAAGCCGAGACCCATGCTGCGGCCAAAGGCTGCCATGGCCTCGACGTCAATGTCGGGGTCCACATCAGCCTCGGCCCCAAGCTCGACATCCAGGTCAGTGCCAGCCAATACGCTGCCGAGAGCGTCGACCTCGTCGCCGAGCTCGTCGCCTGAGGCGGCGCGCACGCCGACGATCTTGGCCGGCGGTCCGTCCGATCCCCAGTCGATATCGCTGTCGTCGCGCGGATGCAGCTCGTATCCACCGTTTCCGCGGCGCTTGCTGCGCTTGTTTCGTGCGCGTTTCGCCTTCTTCGCCGCCTTCTTGTCCTTGCGATTCATGGTAACGCGCGGATCCACGTAGATGTTTGTCAGCTCGAAGTTTGTCGCTGCGGGAGGACGCGAGGAAGAGGCAGGCGAGGCTGTGGAGACGGGGTCTGTGATCAGGCGGGGGCGGAAGACGATCGACTCGTCGGTGGCGGCCTTTGGTGTGCGGTCGGCGCCGAGGGCGGCAGATGAGGGGCTGTCATAGACAGGCGCAGATACAGGGATCGCAGAGTTGGAGCCGGTGTCGACCACGAACAAGGCGTCGTCGGACACTGCACCGACGGTGTCAACCACGAAGAGGGCGTCGTCGTCCGGACCGTTCGTGCCAGTTGTGTCGATGGCGAACAGCGCCTCGTCGGCTGCGCGGGTGAACTCGTCCTCGTCAATATCGTCTTCGTCCTCCTCCATGTCCTCATCGGAGTCCTCGTCTTCGTCGGCGCCGTCCGAGTTGCTCTCGACCACGGCAATAGCCACCAATGCAGGAGCCCCCTCAGTGACAGTCTCAAGCGCCTGGTCGGTTTCGCTCGATGGAGAAGCTGGGCTAAAGGCCTCAGTGACCGTCCCGATAGGCCCCTCAACCGTGTCGGTGATGATGACCTCGTCCACGATAGTTGTCTCCGCAACGACGACCTCGTCCAGCGCAGCAGTTTCGGCGACGATGACCTGCTCTGTGATGGTCTCGGTCACAAAAATTTCAGCGTCCTCGGGGGTCACCTCGATGACGATCGACTCATCCACCTCGTGCTGTTCGTCCTCATCCACGAGGTCATTCCACTGCAGCACCGTCTCCTCTTCCTCCTCGTGTTCGATAGCATGCGCGCGCTCAATGGCGCCGAGGATAATGTCCTCCGGGACACCGGCAGCCATCTCGATCTCCGTGTCGTCGTGGAGATCACGCATCTGCGGCGCGCTCGGATCAGAGAGGGGGTATGTTTCGACGATAAGCGTATCTGTCCATCAGCTCCGCTC
Organism: Apiotrichum gracile; assembly: GCA_001600335.1. NCBI lineage: Eukaryota > Fungi > Basidiomycota > Tremellomycetes > Trichosporonales > Trichosporonaceae > Apiotrichum > Apiotrichum gracile. The sequence continues at coordinate 3,108,649 of BCJO01000004.1, read as the reverse complement.
AAACAAAAACACTCACCCCCAAGCTGCTTCACGACATCCACCTCGCCCTCCTTGAACAGCTCGCCGGCTTTCACGAACAGCGGCGCGCCCCCGCCGCCCCAGTACGTCACACCTTCGCGGACGCGCGTCGCGCGGTGCGAGTTGGCGTTGCGGTGGAAGCCGAGGCCGGATGTGATGGGAGTCGCGGTGCCCGAGTTGGCCGTCGACGTTCCGGGCGTCAAGGCCGGCAGCGCGGGCTTGGGCGGGCCATGCGGCGCAAACGACTTGATCCTGGGCTGCGGGGGCCGATTCTCGTTCTGCGTGTTCGGTGCGTTGGGCGCGTTCGGATCCGGATCCGAGTTTAAATACTCTGAAATGTCAGATGAGTCGGAGCATGCAAAAACTCACGCGCAGCACGCGTATACCGGCTCGCATTCACTCTGCCATAGTCGAGCGCCATGTTCGTGTAGTCTGCGCCGAAGCTGCCGCCGCCGCGTCCACCGCGGTAACCCCCGCGCCCGCCGCGTCCGCCGAGGGTGTTGCCGCGACCACCGCCACCGAAGCCCAGGCCGCCACCGCGCCCGCGTCCACCGCCACCACCCTCGAAGCCTCCACCACCAAAGCCGCCCCGGCCCCCGCGGCCACCGCCACCGCCTCGGCCTCGTCCCCGTCCGCGACCCCGGTTCGGGTTGTCGAGGTTGAGAAAGTCGTTGAAGTTGAGTTTGCGCGGCATGGTGCCTGTCTGTGTGTCGTGTAGAACTGTGTGCTAATGTGTAGAAGTGCTAATGCTAAAGCTATCTGAGATGTCGTTATATGGTTATTGGGTCTCTCTGGTCGCCGATTCTGAGTCTAGATGATCTAAATAATGCAAGGAAGCGATAAGAGAGACAGAGTGGAGTAGCTCGAAGATGATGGAACGGCACGTTCGCTAAGCTCATTTTGGGTGGCCAATTGGCCAAATTGGATTGTACGGAGTTGCGGACTTGTCCGGGTCACGTGATAGGAAGCAACATGACGGCATACATCTACGGCATACATCGCCACGCTCCACCGACGCGACGAGGATGTATAGGCCACAACCTCTAGGCCCCAGTGACAGTGACCACCACATCTCATCGAGACGACATGACCAGTACTACCAGTCGTGTACAAGCAGGCAGGGGAGCCGCCCTCTGTAATTGACAGAGCTGAGAGCTAAATGTGGAAGCAGATACCGGGCGGTAGCCAACATCCTCTATGCTGACCAAAACACCACAGACGCTGTATGCTCATGCATCACGCACGCGTGCATACAGCTTGTCAGTCTGCATGCAAGCCACCGATGAACATCGGCTCCCCTTGAGTGCACAAAACGCCGATCAGACACCAGCTCGTATAGTGTAGGTGGTTATCACTGGGCGTTGTGGTTTCGCGGACTTGCTAGACTACCCTTATCTGCCCCGACCGCTGTTCGACTCAGCGTGCGAGCACGTGGACCGTGAAGATGGTCCGCTACCGTTTTTGCTAGCGTTGAGACCGAAGATAGGTGGCGATGGCTTTGCGGTCCTGCAATATGTAATTCTGAGGCCCGGTGGCCCGGCGAGTATCAGGGCTGCATTGCTGACGCCTTTGTGGTCCTCTTTCGTCTCTTTAGTGTCGAGTGCCGATATGCAGTTCCGTCACCGAGGTCGCCACACGCCGAGACATCAGGCCAGAGGTAGCGCTGGTGGTGTTGCAGGGTGCACGTCACAACACTCCACATCGAGTCTCAACCCTTCCTCTGTCTCACTCCTCGAACGTGTTCACAAAATGCATCAATCATCCACGGATGCACTCACTCTGTCGCTATCGCTGTCGTATGATATACTCCTGCACTCAGTGCGCGGCCTGCATGTTCTGGTAGGCGGGGTTGGAGACGTTGGTCATGTGCCCCGAGTTGTTGTTGCCGCTACCGCCGCCGTTTGGGCTGCGGGTGGCCTCCTTGCGTGCCTGCTTCTCGGCCACAATGGCGCTGGCGGGCCTTGTCGCCTCAAGCGAGTTGACGTCGATCGTAAAGTCGCCAGCAGTCTCCTGGCGGCTCCATGTCGAGGGGTTGAACACGGTGAAGGGGCCGCGGAGCACGCCAGGCCGGGAGCTTGCGTCGGCGTGCAGGTCGATCTGCGCCAGAGGAGGCGAAGTCATCCAGACGCGGAGGTCGGTGTTGAAGCGCCATCCACGACCGTAGAGCTCCTCGGCGGCCATGAGTTGAACGACGTCCTGCGGCGCAGAGTAGAAGATGTAGAACAAGGTCTCCTCGGAGAAGTTGGGCAACTTGGTGTCTACCGGCGGCGGCACAACGTGGTAGCAAGAGGGGATGACAAACATGTCCTCTATCTGGGGCGGGGCGTGTATTGAGTTGGGGTCTGCCCACGGTGTGACAAATGCCGAGTACAGCGGGCTGCAGTGTGAGCTTGTGCGTGGATTGTTAAACGTACTCTGACTGTGTGACATCGACACCGAGATCGGCGAGGTCCTCTCCAAACATGAGCATTCCGCGATCGCTCTTGCCCATCTGCGTGCGAATTTCGTAAAGAAGGGCTTTCAAGCCCCACTTGTCGACAGGCGACGACATGATCTGCTGCACTGGCCGCACGAGGGGCTCGTTTAAGCGCGATGGAGATTGGCGCGCCCACGACGACTCGGCGGTTGACGGTGGTCCACCAGCCGAGGGCATGTGTGGATTGGATGACGGCGTTGCGGATGTCGACTGCGTTGTGCTGGGGCCGTTCAACGAAGCTTGTGGGGAGCCGGGCTGTCCCAATTTGAGCATGTTCATCATCTGGAGGATCAGCACGAGTCTGGTAGAAGTTTCAAGTTCACCCTCTGGTCCTTGTCGCCAAGCGCCGGGAAATCGTCCCGCAACCCCTCGGATCCGGATGCGCCGTTGGGCTGTTGGGATGAGGATGCGGGCCCTGCAAGTCCCGGAGGTGGCGGGGGCATGCCAGAGTCCATCTGTTGAGGCTGCTGGTGCATGAACAACTGTTGATGCAACTGGTTGGATCCTCCAGAGGTTTGCGTCTGCGCGGCGTACGTCGAGTTACTGCTCAACTGGGAATGGGAGCCGAGAGCAGGAAAGTCGTTCGGGTCTGAGAGTGTTAAAAAGGAAGAACAAGTGGGAGCAAAAGTCGCAAAGAGCGCGGAGCGCGCGTGCAAGTCTAGGGCGCTTGCGCGCGCACTCCCCACTGCCATCGCCAGATCTTGATCAACACGCACCCGCTCCTCTTCCGCCAAATCCAGGTGGTCCAGCGCGTCCCAATGCCCCCGATGGAGGAAAGGAACCAATCTGTCCTCCGAGCACGCCTGGGCGACCAGGAGTGTTGGGCGCCGCGCCGCCGGCGCCAGACGACGGGTAGTAGAGACCGTTTGCCCCGCTTGACTGGGATGGAGGTGCTCCAGCTGCGGAACGGAAGCCTGCAGGCACTGGTGCCGCTTGCCTTGGCTGACCTGCGGAATGTTAGACGGGCGTGTTTTCATGACTGCCTGCACGCATGCGCGCATCCTCACCGGCTTGTCGGTTCATCTCTGGAGCATAAACGCGTAGACGAGGATGTGGATCGGTTGTTTACGACCGAGTTAAAGGACCCAGACGGGTGAGTTGTATGACGGGTGAGTGAGCGGGAAGACACAGGTCGAACGGGGACGAGGCGTCAGCGAGGAGCAAACGGAATGCGTGGCAAGGGGGGCGGCGTCGTGCGGGCAAGGTCCTGGATGAGATTCTCACTTGTTGATGCTGGTTAAAGTAAAGGGAGGATGTCGAGTGTATTGTTGACAATGGTGAGCAAGACGATAATGATGGAGAGCAAGCGCTGTCTGTCGGCGGTGGTCATTGTGGTGACATGGCTGGCTTGCACTGTAGCAAAGGTACAGCGTACAGCCCAGCAGCCAGCAGCCAGGCGGTAGCCAGGGTAGACCTCGTGACAGCGGAGTTATCTCAATGTGGCACTTTTTTCAGCACGTACTGTTTGTAGTCCACTCAGCCCAGTACCTCCACTGCGATTGTCAACAACTTGTCATCGGTTATCGTCCAGCGGTTATCGTTGAGCTCACTCAAGCATCCAACATCAACAACAGCAACGATGGTGAGCACCACGCGCACAACTTGTGACATATGATGGAGCTATACTAACCCTCAGTCGGAGCTCAAGTACACCGCCAACGCCTCCCTCGAGCAGCGTAAGTTCTCCTCATGACCTCCACCTCCACCCACCTCTTCAATTGATGTGCTTACGCTTCAGTCCACGCGCGCTACACTGGCACTGGACACGCCGACACCACAAAGTACGAGTGGGCTACCCACCATCACCGCGACACGCTTGCGAGCGTCGTAGGTCACCCCCCGCTACTCTCGTACATTGCGATCGCCGACGGCGAGTCCCGCGGCCGCGCAAAGTTTGAGGCTATCGAGGTGAGTTAGAGCTTCTGGGAATATACTCTGACGCCAGCGCATGCTCCAGCCGTGTGGCCTGCCTCCGGGAAAGACCGACGAGTAGCGTGGTGTAGAGCATATGTTGTATACTACAGTTTCGGCTTCATCAGCAACGTACACTACCTCACTGATCTACTCACCATCTACTGATCCACGGCGGCCGGCGTATACTCACCCTATGCCCAGAATGCTCCTTGGAACCAGATGTTCCGATCAATGCTGGGTGGCCTGTATTGCAGCCGATGGCGAATGCAGCTGAGACAGAGCACTGGAGAGCTGCACGGTGAAATGTCCAGATTCTACGGTATTCCATTGAGCGTACCCATCCTTAACCAGCTATCGATATTCCCCGCGCCGCTAGAAGCCTCAACAGCCCAGATGATCTGATTTCCGTGTGTGTAAGTGGTCGTGCACCGCGGTCATCTACGCTCGAGATGGACAATATGCTCACGCGCTTCTCGGTGGCCCTCAGGCCCTCGCCGATTCTGCCTCTCTGCAAGAATTAACAGGTCTTCTTGTTCGTATAACGGTCAGTATGCTCGCTTGTCACTCAGACCGCGGGAGATCGGGGTTCGATTCCCCGACAGGAAGCTCTCGGCGTCGGAGAACATCTCGGCGACGGATTAACTTTTTTTTTATTTCAGGTCGTATTGCGCCAGAACGGCCCAGCCTAACGCAGCGCCGCCGTTTTTACGCCATGGACGTAAGGTTAACAACGTATACTGTGCAGGATCTAATGCGTCGCATAACGATGACTCCCGTTGCTTCCTCGCGGTCCGTTCGGTGCTGCCTGCTCGCCGTTCTCGTGGTGGGACGCCGATCCTCTCGGACACGACTTCTTGTTCGTATAACGGTTCAGTATGCTCGCTTGTCACGCGGGAGATCGGGGTTCGATTCCCCGACAGGAAGCTTTTTAAGTATCGGGGCGAACGGGGAGGAGCTCGAGGGTGTAGGGGAGCTTGAGGGTATGAGTAGACCTTCGGGAGGCCTTGCAGGAGATGGTGTGAGGGCGGCGTGTTGGTGCACATGCAAGTTCTTTTACCTTCGGGTTATGCATCTTACTTAGCAGCTCAGAGTCATAAACAGAGGCTGAGGTGTCGTATGGAACATTGGTAGTTGAAGGAGAGTCAGAGACAGCGAACTCGCGCCGCACAGACACGAGGAAAGAAGTTCTCCGAACGAACACCACCGTGCACAACTCAAACTTGTTTGGCTGTGTGAGTAATATAGGCCGTGCAGTACAACGCACTTCTAACATCAGGCGGCTCCTATGAGAGGCATTTCTTGTCGGTACTCATCCAGCATGTTGACAACAACAACTGTTGCCGATGCCTTTCGAGGACTGCCACAGAAGTGCGGAAGCTTGCCGGGCTGGCCATCGTCAGGGCGTCAGCCAAAGTGGCCGGCGGAATGCACGTTCTTTATTTCCCCCATCCACATTGCCTCACCTGTCCCACCGTCCAAAAAGACAAGCTCTAATGCGAGCTCTACACCAACGGTGATTCGAACACCGGCCGCTTCTTATTCTCATGGAAGAGAAGCATCCTAACCACTAGACTATTGGTGTTGCTACACGAGCCGGGGGGGATGTGCGCTCACGTAAGCCAAAAGCCTGGGCAGCCGTTCAGCATAGATTGCTCCCTATGTGTCTCTGTCGGCGCCACGCTACACTCGCCATCGCGGTCTCAATGTGTACTCGGTGTTGGGCGGTGTGTGCGATTTGGGTGTGTGTGCAGTGTTAGATGAAGTGGTGGCGGGACAGTTGCTCCCCTATTGTACGGTTGTGGACATCGCCGCCGAGTTCTCGAGTTCGGCACAAGTCACATGAATCGCGCACGCCGAAGTGCAGACGTGCTATCACCTCGGCGTCGGGCAGCAGCCGCATACCACGAGCTTATCAAGACATTGTTCGAGGACATGTGGATCGTGCACGTTTGATCAAAAATAGTCTAGTTCGCGGCGAAACAACAAAGCGTCAGTAGCGCGGATCCCAGTTTGCCGTCCTATATTCCCAGCCCCGAATAGAGGCTGATTCATGTTTGGCCAGCTCCGAGACATGCCGGAGAACACTGCCGCCGCTGCATCTCGTGAACGACGTCCGAGTGAATCTGATCACATGCGCATTGATGTGGGGAAGTGGAGATAAGCACTGTGGGGCCGGTTATGGAAGGCACAAACAAGCCCTGCCGAGGAAAGTTGAGCCGGCCGGGCATCACCGATTACCATTGTACAGAGAATATACGCTCGGCAGCGTCGGCAGATAGACCGCAGGCGGCCATGACCAACGATGGATGAAGTAATGAAGCCAGCCGTTAGTTGCTCGGGGTTCTGTAAATACACATCGGCCTGATGCACCCACTGGATCACTGGGTATGTCGCGCTCCCCATCGCGCCCAACAGTGCCCCCGCTCCGGTTGCTACATTCACTTCTCTCACTCTCTCAACTTGAATCAACACTGTGGAGCACCCTCGCGAGGCTCTGATCGCTGCCCGTCTGAGACAAACAGAAACGGAGAAAGATACATAGCAACAGAGCTCCCACTCCCGCTGGTAGCTCCACGCACAGCACCGTACACAACGCGTTGCAATGCCATCGTCCGCGACGCTGAGCGACACGGCGCTCACAGCGCCAAAGGATTGCGATCATGAGAAGGGGACGTACCTCGAAGACAAGTCGGTCGCAGAGGACCACACACTGGAACACCGCCCGTGGCGCCGTGCCGTGACCCCGTGGAGTAGGATTGCGGGGCACGATTACCCTGGATCGGGGACCGATGCAGACCCGTTCGTCATCTCCTGGCTTGACGGGGATGTGGAGAACCCATACTTGTGGAAGACGGGGTACAAGTGGTTCCTCACCATGATGTGTAAGTTGGTGGGCAAGGGAGGCACTGACGGCAGGCGCGACGGGGATGCTGGCGGTGACGATGGGTAGCTCGGTGCTGTCGGCCACTATACAGAGCATCAAGACGGTGTGGCCTGGGCACAACACCATGCTGTACATCATGGGTGAGTAGTAGTAACAATCTCTACTGACAAAAGTCACGGGTATCTACGTCCTCGGCTTCTGCGTCGGACCGTTCATCTGGGCGCCTTTCTCCGAGGTATTTGGCCGCCGGCTGACGATCATCGTATCGTTCATCCCCTTCACGGCATTCATGGCTGGCGTATGCGGCGTGAACAGCCTGAACGCAATGCTCGTCCTGCGGTTCTTTGCGGGTGCTTTTGGGTGCAGCGCGATGACCAACTCTGGGTAAGCTAGCTCTCCGGTAGCTGAGACTCACACACAGCGCGGTTATTGCAGACATGTTCGAGTCGCACCAGCGCGGCCTCGCTATGGGTGTGTTCGCGGCCATGCCGTTCTTAGGCCCCGTCATTGGCCCAATTGTTGGCGGATTCCTCGGTCCGGCGTCAAAGTGGGAATGGGTCCAGGCAGTGGTCGCCATCTTCGCGCTCTTCATCACAATTGTGGAGATCTTCCTGCAGTCGGAGACGTGCGCACCTGTGCTCCTCCGCCGCCGAGCCGAGTTGCTCACCAAGGCGACTGGCAGGATATACCGCTCGCAACAGGACGTCTCCAAGCCGCTCGACACCAAGGACCTCATGAAGCGCCAGTTTCAGGTGCCGTTCAAGCTGCTCTTCACCGAGCCCATTGTCTTTATTCTGTCACTGTACCAAGCGACAGTCTTTGCCATTCTCTACGTGCGTTCCCCGCTTGAAACGCCTCTGACCCACAGCTACAATTCACGGCGTTCCCGATCGTCTTCCAGGGCCACCGCCACTGGTCCCCCGGCATCGGCGCCCTCGCCTTTGTGCCCGTCGCCATCGGGTCAAACCTCAGCCTCGTTTACCTTGCGGTTTATGTCAACCCGAGGTATGCGAAGAAGCATAAGGAGAGGGGCTATCTTCCGCCCGAGGCCCGGCTGCCACCAGCGATGATTGGCGCCGTTGTCCTTCCGTAAGAGTATTTAAAGTTATCTTGCTGACATTCAGTGCTGGACTGATGTGGTTTGCCTGGACATGCGTTCCCGTCACAATCCCCTGGATTGTGCCCCTCATCGCGGTTGTTCCATACGGCATGGGTATCGTGCTCACCTTCCTCGCCTGCCAGGTACGCTATTGCTCTAGACCTCGCTGATAAAAGAACTACCTCGTTGATGCGTATCTGCCCTACGCTGCGTCTGTGATTGCTGGTGGTACAGTGGTGCGCTCCATTTTTGGTGTCGGTACGTATTAAATAGCATATTAAATCGTCACTAACTGTAGTCATCCCGCTGTTCACAGTAGACATGTACAACAACCTCGGTGTCAACTGGTACGTATCTATCGCAGCTTCAGTTCTAACTCCCAGGGCCTCCGCGCTAGTGGCATTCCTGGCATTGTTATTCTCCCCCATGCCCTTCCTGCTTCACGCCTACGGCCGCCGAATTCGGCGCATGACTGCACCGGGGCGTGAGGCGGACGACCTCGGGCTCAAGCTCGCCGCTATGAATGCCAAGAAACGCGAGACAGCTCCTGAGTCGCAAGACGCTGAAGAACAAGATGGCATTGAGAACGGAAATGAGAGAGTCTCAGAAGCTAGATCGAATTACGCTACGCCGCTGTCGCCTACCCCTCGGGAAGTTGATGATGAGGAGAGGCGGGTTGAGGGGCGGGAGAGCCTCCCGAGAAAATATTGAGGTCTCCAAAGAGGTATGTACAGCATCTAGTGATATATGAGATATTTGTAGTGATTATAGTGGTAATTATCTGCATGCATGACTCGACATGAAGCCAGCTCGACACCTCCCCGCCACAAGCAGCCTAGTGCATATATCCTGGGTGCGACGAAAAGCCACGTGAGCCTCCACTATAGATCCGGATGAGCAACATTGCGCGTCCAGCATCCCAACTTTCGTGTTCTTGTTTCCGTCTCCCAACTCTTAACGCTCTAGTACCATCCACAATGCCGGACCCATCGCCCTCGACCCCCGGCTCGGCCTCGGCGATTCCGACATCCACGATGAAGCGGTACCGGCCGTACCTCCGCCCATCAGAGGTCGAGCGCCTGAGCGCCAAACAGCGGGGGAAGCTGAGCGTCGCGCGCGAGGAACGCGGGCGGCAGCAGGCGTGTGCTATGATCGACGCTGTTGGCGTGCGGTGTGGATTGTGAGTTCTGTTCTAGTCGGAGAGGGTGTGAGGAGGAAGGGCTGCTTTGGACTGGCTGAGCAGCATCGTTCAGGTAGCTCTCATCTCCTGCCCGTCATCCCATCCTCCCGAAGAGCTGTCATTCCGCTGGATGGCGAGTTCTTAAACCCATCCAGCACTCCGATCAATACCTTCCTCAGCAGACTCGCTGACTTCAGTCCGCGCCGCACGATTGCAACAGCCCAAACGCTCTACATGCGGTTCCACCTCTTCTTCCCATACGCGGACTTTGTCTTTGTCGTGAGCTAGCCCGACGGTTTCCCGAGCTGACATCCAGGAAGTCGCATTAACGACACTATACGTCTCTTCAAAGCTGCACGACACGCTGAAGAAGCCGCGGGACATTATTCTCGCGTCGTACGCCCTGCGATACCCCCATCTCGTACGACGGGGCGGGCACGTGGACGTGAATGCCGTCGACCCCGCGGTGCTCGAGCACGAGCGCAAGCGCGTCTTGTCGATTGAGCGGCTGGTGCTCGAGACGATCTGCTTTGCCTTTCGCGTCGCCGTGCCGTTCCCGCTTGTGGTCAAGTTTGGGAAGCGGCTGGGGCTGGGAAAGGAGAGCGTGCAGACAGCATGGAAGGTCGCTGTTGACTGGTGAGTAGTTGCAGGATCTTTGACGCACAACTACCATGATTTAACACCCAGTCACCGGACTCAAGCCCCGCTATCATATCCCCCGCATGTTGTTGCTCTTGGCTCAATATACACCGCCGCGCTACTCTCGAGCACAAGTACACAGCCGCACTTGGACGTCGAGAGCGGCGACAAACAGTTCGACGGCGATATCACGCGCGTCCTCTCCCTCCTCGGTGAACCAGGGCCATGGGAGGCAGAGCACGCCACGAGCGTAGACTACGTTGATGGTAAGCTTGTATTTCGGGCTCAGCTAACACCAGATGTCACACACGCCCTTCTGGATCTTTACATCACGATCCTCTCCACCCCATCCACTGACCCGACACTGCACTTTGCCTCACCGTCGCCCGTATCCCCACGAGAGCCACCAAACTCTTCCCGCCCGTCCCCCGCCCCCGTATCTGGTACTGCGACCGCATTCCGCCTGCCGTCCATGTGGACCGCGCAGGGTATTACCGAGCTTAAAATCCATCTTCGCGAACGCCGGCCGGGCATCCCAATCCCATGGGAGGAGGAGAGCGACGGCGAGGTCGATCCTATTGGAAGGAGCGATACCGTGCGCTACGTATGGGATGAGGACGCTTAGAGTCATTTGGAGCAATGCAATGTAACATGTTATCTATACAGCGACTACGCTGTCCAAACACTTCGGACAGCACGCCGCATCCCGCGACCAGAAGGACTCTGAAGCCGCTGACAACTCGGAGGTCATCCTCCGGCTATCTTTTCCTCCCCTTCTATCTCTGCGCCAACTGATTACGCCTCGGGAGTCTGCTCCTCGCGCGCCTCCTGCTTCCACCGCCTCGAGACCTGCGAGTAGCAGGTCGGGCAGAGGTTGTGCGCGAGCTTGACGGTGCCGCATGCCGGGCAGTGGGTGAAGTCTGATGTCAGCGGTGCTCTTTAAGTTGGTAGAAAGCTGAGGGTAGTCCTAAAGGCGGAGTAGAGATAGAGCATAGGCAGGGTGCTAGAGTACACAACACTTTCCGACAGCTCGAGATTCGCTGAGGAAGCCACGGACGAGAATGGGAGCGGCCGCGAAGGAGAGGGAAATAGTCATGATAGTGGAGCGGGTGGTACGTAGATCTCTGTTCACCCGCTTCCAAACCAGTAGCTTGACGCGCTCCCACAAATCCGCCCTAGCCCCGTCGTATACGACGCTTCTCTCCTCAAGCATTTGTCGAATGACCCTCCCCTGCCCAGCCAACATCCCACTCTTCTTCACTCACTCGTCTTGTTCTTAATACCCTTGTGCGCGGAACGCATGCTCTTGCGCGAGTGCGTGACCTTGTGCTTGGGCACGGCGAGGACGATGGGGGGGATGAGCTCGAGCAGCGAGCTGATGCCGCCGACGAGCGCGCCGACGCCCGGCAGCGCAGCGAGCGTGGGCGCAAAGCGCGCGAGGGCCGAGGTGGTGGCAGAAGAGGACGCAAAGTAGCGGACGGCGGCGGACATGTTTGGTTTTGTGGTGTGTGAAGAGGTGGGAGACGGACTTGGACAAGATCACGAGCAGATCACGAGCATGGGACTGGACTTTTCGGACTTGCAGCTGGAGGAAAACGCAATGGAGAAATTTGGTTCCGTCTCCGCGGCAAAAAGTCGGCATGTCCTGGGGGCATGACCGTTTCTGCGAACTGCAGCAAATGCCAGACTAGTGCATACATATATCTATACGCAGATTCTACGACGGTGAGGGGGGTGTTAAGGGAGCTGCCTGCTTCCTGGGGATGAAGGAATGATGTGACAGCTCTCGCCGAGCTCAGTAAGCCGGTAGAGGTCTAAGCCACACTTGCGCGCTACACTGAGACCCGTTTGCTGCTCTCGACTTCTTTACTGCTCGACCTTGCCCCAAGCGCCAATGTTGCCAGCAAGCACGTCCTCATCGCTAAGGGCGTCGAGGCGTGCGAGCTCACGGCGGACAAAGCGGACGACGAGCTCAAGCTGGGGGATAAACTGGAGCTCATCCGCAGCCTGGGGCACGTTGGCAGGGGCGAGTCCACGCGAGGCGAACAGGTTCCTCCAGGCCCAAGAGGCGAGCTCCGAGTCGGCACGGCTCGTGTCGGCCTCGAACTCGCTCAATCCCAGACCGAGCACGTAGTCGAGACCGGTTCCCGCGCCTTTCCACTGCTCTCCCATCTCGTCCATGTACTTGCGGATCACGCGCTCGCGCTCGCTCTTTCCCAGCACCATGCGCATCTGCGACTCGGCCAGCTCGAAGAAGTGCGACAGCAGCTCGGTGGGGTACGACTCGTGGGCGGGCTTGAGGAGTGTCAGGCCCGCGGTCGAGGGAACGCCCGTGCCGTCCGTCTTGGCGTGCGGTGCTCCGGGGTCAAGCGGTTCCGGGACGGGCGAGTGGGGGTTGGCCGACGACCGCAGCGCCCGCAGGCGGGTAACGAGCAGCAGCACATACAGGAGGTGGAGCTGGAAGAAGCTCTGGTATGTTGGCGGGAGCGCACACGCTGGGATGAGTTATGGCTATCTCAAGTTGTAACTCACTGTCATACCAGAACTTGCGCTCGAGCTCGACGGCCTCAACAACTCCCCGCATCATACGTCCCGTTTCACGGATCGCTGTCGTTGTGCGCGAGTTGTAGCCCATCAACCGCGCGACACCGCGCACCAGTGTCTTCGTGCCCTCGGAGTACTTTGCGCTCGCGCCGGGCTTCAGGTCCGCCTCGGTGTGGTTGAACGGGTCGGTCGGGGCGGGGAACTGCGGCGTCTCGGTAATCGGGGTCGGGTCCGAGGTCTGCGGCTGCTTCGCCTTGAGGTAGGCGGGAGTGGAGGCGAACGTGCGCGCAGCCGGGGCGACGCGCATACCGCGCGCAACGAGGCGCATGGAGCGGAGAGACATGGTGGAGCGAGAGGTCGGTAGTCTAAGGGTCTACTAGCCGGACTGGATATCGGGCGTTGGTCTCTCTATACGCTTCTTTTGAACGGACAAGGAGGATGACGGATGCGAATGATGCTAGTCGTCGAGTAAATCCTCGACCTTTGATGTGAACGAGTTCCGAAATCCCAAGCCGAGCCGAGAAAAAACAGCCAGAGATGAAATGACATATTTTCACACGTGAGAGCCACGCGGCCGCCATGCTGTTTTTTGAAACTGCTTCCGACCCGTCCAATTCGTGCGACGCGTCGTAGAAAGCAAGAGCGCGAGGACGAGAGAAGACAAATTACGACAAGCACACATCTGTCAACAACAACAAACACAATAACGACGTCGACAACAACAACAACGGCGAAGACGACAGTGATAATAGCAAGAACGGTCGGCACATCTTGAAGCAATGGACCTCGCCACCGTAAAGGCAAAGGTTAAGACGTGGGAGAAGGCGTTCCGCGCGACCAACAACCGTGCTCCGACCAAGGACGACATTAAACAGGACGCGAGTGACATTGGTGGGTGCTCAAAAGTACTGCACAGATCACTGACATTCAGCCGAGCTCTACGCTCTCTATCGGCGGCTATCGAAAGCGAAAGTGTCCTCGTCATCATCGCGTCCCGCGCCTTCCTCGAGCACATTAGCCCCGCCCCCAAGCAAGACTCCAGCAGCGAACGGCAACGGTGGCGACCTGCAAGAGACCCCTACCCCTCCTGCACGTCGGCACACTCAGACTAAGGCAGTCTCGTCCTCTGCAGCCTTCTCACGCGCGCTCGACGAATCCCCCGAAGCTGGCCCCTCGCGTGCAGCACCCATCACCCCGCAGAAACGCAACCCGCTCTTCTCCACGCCAAAGAAGAAGCCCTATGCGGGGCCGGTGCAGGACCCCCTCCCGAACCCGTTTAGCGTCACGCCGCGAAAGAACAAGAACCTGGCCGTCGGCAGTGCCCCGTTCGAGTCTCCGTTTATCCACGCGACGTCGCCGCGGAAGCTCAAGGAGGTGCTCGAGGCCAACTCGCTGAGCTCGACTCGGAAGCGTGCGCAGATGGTCGAGATCACGCCCAGGACAAAAGCCAGGAAACGTCTTGCCGGAGAGGAAGTCGAGTTCACGCCTGTCAAAGCGCCGCGGCGACGGAGGGGCGATCGTCCCAATGCAGCGGCACCCTTCCCTGGCGCTACTGCCGGTGTCGTCTCGGAGGACGAGTTTGGGGAAACACCTATCAAGCCCGGAGTGGCGACGTTCGGCTTCGTGGACGATAAGCGACCTGCCAATGGCAAGCACGCCAACGGCAACGGCAAGCCAAAGGGCAAGGGCATGTCGGACCTGTTCCCGATCTTCCAGCGCGCAAAGCGAAGCGCGGAGACGGCCGAGAATGGACGAGCAAAGCGCCGAACCGTCGCGCCGAGCGAAGACGAGGATGAAGATGGACCCGGATCGCCCACACCTCAATGTGCGGTTCTGCCCGATGACGCGTCCGTGTCGTCCTTCTCAGCTGTGTCCGTCACGCCACCTCTCGACGAACGTCTGCCGACACCAACTGGCAGCCCACCGCCAGCGGCGCTGAGGTCCGCATCAAAGACGACCCCGCGCCAGACGAGGGATCACGTCCTCACGCTCTCGGATGATGAGTGGGATCCCGAAGCCGACGCGCGCACGGTGCGTGTCGTTGGCACTCGTCGGGCCGCGATTCGCGTGCAGCCCGACGCGGGTCTCGCGAGCGACGACGAAATGGAGCCTACAACCAACGGATACGGCGATCCCGAGGAAGACGAGGACGACGAGGACGAGGATAACGGAACGTCAACTACGCCGATGCTCTCCTTCCTCTCGCTGCGTTCGCCCATTGCGCGCGTCGGCGAGCGCCTTGCGGACCTGCGTGTTCGCGCGCTCCTGGACCCCACGTCCGCTGCTGCTACTGCGCTCCGTGCCGCCCGCAAAGGACAGGACGTGTTCGTCTGCGGCGAAGTGGACGGCGAGGGCGACGAGGAGTGGGACATGCAGGTCGAGGTGCAGGCCGAGGGCGATGGCGACTGGGAGAGCGACCCCGAGGGATGGAAGGCGGCACCGGGAGAGGACGAGTGGTAGACGCGGGGCAGTCCCCGGAGGTCGCAGACAGTGCGCAAGAAGCAATGACATTTGTAAACATGTACACACGATACGAAACTACATCCTATATTTTCTCCACGTTCCGTTCCGTTGCGACGACACACTCTAGAACCGTCCGCGGCTCCGCGAGTCGCGCACGACGGGCATGGGGACGGGGACAAAGCGGCGGAGGAGCTCCGTCTCCCACTCCTTGAGGCCGCCCGCGCGGCTCCGGGCAATACGCGCAGCCTTGCCGTAGGCGGCCTCGAGCTCGGCAGTGGTCATGGTCTTCCCTGCCTCGTCGCGCGCGGCCCGGTCAGCCGCAATGTCGGCATCGCGCTCGGCGATCGCGCGCTCAAACACCTCCCAGGCGATACAGGCGGTCGTCGGGCCGGAGGGGTGGACGAGGCCGGATCCCGACGACATTGGGTCGGCGGACTCGGCGGCGTTCATCATCTCCTCCTCGGACATGGGGATGACCGACTCGGGCTGCTGCTTGCGCTCTGACCGCGGGGTAGCCGCGAGCTCGGCAGCGGCCTTGATGTCCTCAATGGCCGGGAGCTGCTCCTCGTCGCCGTGCAGGACAAACTCGCCCTGGCGCGTGCGCGTAAGCTTGACGACGTGCGCGCCGCAGCCGAGCGCGAGACCAATGTCGTGCACGATCGAGCGCACGTATGTGCCGCTCGACACGGTCATGCGGACCTTGAAGGTGGCGGGGCGCAGGCCGGTGGCTGCGCTGACCTCGGGGAACTCGGGGCCGGTGAACGCCACCTCCTCGGTCTTGACGGCCTCAGCCGCCTCGCCGCCGGCGTCGCTGACCATCTTGGTGAGCTTGGAGAAGACCTCCTTCTCCTCGGCTGTCAGGGTCTTCTCGGGCCAGTGGTAGGTGTGTCCACCGTCGCCGGGGACGACCTCGGCTGGAGTAAAGTCGACGAGGTCGATCGAGACGGTCGCGTCACGGACGGGAATGGCGCGGGGGAGGGGCTTGGACTCGCGCGCGTACTCGTACAGCGGCTTGCCGTCCATCTTGAGTGCCGAGAAGCTGGAGTCAGTGTATGAAGATGGAGGGTTAGGGGAAGCGTCAAGGCATTGCGAGTTGAGTAAAGGGAACGTAACAACTCGTTGCCGTGAGATATGACCCTCAACTTACATAGGCGGAGTCTGCTTGATGTTTCCCCTGAAGCGGTCAAGAACGCGCTCGACGTCCTCGCGCGTGATACCGTCAAAGTTGCCCGTGGACATGATGGGGCTCTCGGCGTCGTACGAGGTGGTGGTGGCACCGAGGATGCCGATCGACTCGTACTCCTGTTATGTGTGAGTAAAATGACATGCGCAAGCGGCGTCGGTTTAGTTCGTTGCATATTGCAGAGCCGGCCCGCAAGCACGACTCACCTTGGAGCAGTGGAGGAAGGTGTTGAGGTGCTTGGTTCCGCGGTTCACGCCGACGACTGAAGTCAGCTCAGCAATGTCCAGCGGCTTCCGGGGCGGCGGATCAGGAGTCACAGATGGAAACCAACCAAGGCACCTGCCCGACCGTTGAAGCCCAGCTACCGGACTCACCAAGGACACCATCAGCGAGCGGGTCGAGGGTTCCGCCCTGCCCGACCTTGACGCCCTGGTGGGTCGCGTTCTTCTTGCGCTTGTTCTTCTCCGGCTTGCGCGTGAGCGCTCCGGGCACGTTGGGGTCGTCGAAGAGGCGCGACTCGACGAGGAGGGGGGTGATCGCGTCAAGGATGCGCATCCTGGGGTTAGTGAGTGGGGCAAGGGCTCGGGACTGGCATGGCCTTGAGCAGCTAGCGACGCCGACGACAGCTGGCAGCCGAAATATCCCTCGTCACCAGTCCAGCCTCTCCTCGACACTCACGACGCGGGGCCCGAGGGCTTGGCGACGGGGAACAGCCCGTTCAGCGGGAATGTGGGCGTGGGGGGCGCCTTGGGCATGATGAGACGGACGAGTGGAAGTATGGTGAGAAGAAGTGTGGTGGAGAGATGTTGTGGATCAACTTTTTGCATCTCGTTCTTTTGGCTTTGGAGGTAAATATTTATTTGGCTGGATATTTTGCGGGGTGGAGGTGGAGGCACATTGCGGTCATGTTTGCAGACCCTTTGGACTGCAGCGAGCGTCCTGCTGCCTATGCATTGCATGTTGAGCAAAGAGCATACAGGAGGCGCATCGTATGCATAGCGACACGCTGACAAAAAAGGTCTCTAATTATGAACTCGGAGAGCTCTCCCTCGACATCTAGTATGCGAGGTCCTCGCCCTCGAGCTTGAGGCCGTTCTGGAGCATCTTGACGGCAATCTCGAAGAGGTAGTCGAGGCACTCGGCCTGAGTCTTGGCCGACTCCCAGGTGGGGCCTGAGGGTTAGCAAAGGAGAAAGACTTAAGAGGACGGGTAGGTGTGGCTAGTCATGATGCAAAACAGCCACTATCCGCTCGTCCACTACTCACCCCAGACATAGACTCCGTGGCGGCGCACAAGAATGGCGGCGGCGTCGGGGTACTCGGTCATGGCCTTTGCCATCGAGTCGGTGAGGTCCTCCTCGCGCGCCGTGTTCTCGATAATAGGCACCTCGAGGGTGTTGAAGTACGCGAGCGTCTTGCCGACACCGCCGAGACGCACGCCCTTGATCATCTCCTGGTGCGAGATGCGGAAGCTCTTGGCGTTCTTGCCGAGGAGGAGGGTGAGCATAACTGTGTGAGTGAGCATGTGGCTTCTTCGAGGGTTCGAGGAGGGTGGGGGATCCCAGTTGCCGAACTGAAGACACCAACTGGCCCAATCTCACTCACCGGCATTCTGGCTGTGCGTGTGGATACACGACACGGCATCGCGCTGCGTGAACGCGTTCCAGAAGAGGGGCGTGCACTGGCTCTCGCTCAGGCCCTTCTTAGACGGGATGCGCAGAAAGTCGCGCTTCGAGCCCGGCTTGGGCATCGACGACTGCGCGAACGGCAGCACGAACATGTGCTCCGGCAGGATGCGCTCCTTCTGCACGCCCGAGGGGGCGAGGTACACGAGCGGACTGGGGTTAGTGCCATGGGCGGGGATAGGGAGGGAGAGGCGTGTGCAGAAGGGGGGGGGGGGGGGGTAGTGAGTCGCGAGTGAGCGAGTGATCGTCAGAGTGGATTATAAGGGACCTAGACCCGACAGTCCTCAACGACAGACCTCGCAGGTAGTCACACCCCCTCCCGTGCTACGACTCACCCGCTACGCATCGAGATACCTGCCCATCAGCTCTCATCCTATCTTCAGCTGACTCACCGCCGCCGGTACCCGTGACCCATCCGAGCTTGTAGAACTCGCGGCAGAGCTCGGGGATGAGGTTTGCGGGCTGGTGTGAGCGAGTGCGAGCGAGCGGGGTGAGAGTGAACGGGGAGTGGAGAGAAGAGAGGTATCACGGATATGATAATATCATGCAGCTGCTGGACGAGGAACAAGACGCAGCAGCCCTCATCTTCCTTCCGGAGCGGACTCACATGCTCGGGGTCCTCGCTCTGCACGAGCGCCTCGGCCTCCTTCGAGAGCGGGACAATGTCGCCGTAGCCCGGGATGTTGACTGCTGTCATGATGATAGTGAGCGAGTGAGCGGGAGAGCGAGAGGGCAAGAGGGAAATGCAGGTCGGTGCGTAATGACACTGTGCGCAATGTCGCAATCTAACTTTTTCCGCACGTGCGTATGGTGTATGGTGGTGTTGACATTTGAAAATACGGTGCCCCGCTCGACCTGCTCGTCTGCAACTTGTAGTGGATTACAACATGGCTACATTGCACTATGTACTACTCTATCCCTGCGAGGGCGGCTTGGGGCTGCTCCGCACGCCCGGCTGCGAGTGGACGCTGGGGCTGCGCACGAATTGGGGCTGGTCGTCAGCGCTGCTTGGAAATGGTACTAACCGTCTGTAATGTCTGCATGGCCATCTGGGGCGTGCCCATCGGAGTGCCCTGTCCGACCATCTGGCCCATCTGGGACTGCATCTGCGCGACGGCGACTGCCTGCGCCTGAGCCTGGGCTTGGGCTTGGGCCTGAGCTTGCGCCTGAGCCTGGGCTTGAGCCTGCGCTTGGGCTTGGGCTTGGGCTTGCGCCTGGGCGGCTGCCTGGACTTGCGCCGCCTGCTGCTGCGCGTTCCGCATCAGCTGGACGTGGATCACACGCATAGTGTCGGCGGTCGGCGGCTGCCCGTTCGCGGTCAACGTCGCGATGATCTGCTGGAACTGTTGCTGCTGCGCCGGAGTGAGCGGCGGCATGGCGGGGATACCGCCGGCAGCAAGCTGAGGCGAGCCGACGGCAGACGGCGGGCGGAGGTGCGCCTGCATCGGCATCGAGGCGACACGACCCATCGCGGCAGCCTGAGCAGCCTGTGCGGCCTGCGCCTGAGCCTGTGCTTGCGCTGTCTGCTGGGCTTGTGCTAGGGCTTGCGCTTGAGCTTGTGCTTGCGCCTGGGCTTGAGCCTGAGCCTGTGCCTGCGCCTGAGCCTGTGCTTGGGCTTGGGCTTGCGCTACCTGCATGGCCTGCGCTTGCTGCTGGGGTGACGTCTGGATGCCGGGGTGGTTCTGCGCAGGCGACGAGTGCGGGGGCGCCTCCGTCCCGTTGGGAATCTCACCCGCAGACGCGTACGGCGAAGCAAGCGTGCCAGGCTGCGAGTGCGGTGTACCCGCGCCGAGGCTGGCTGCACGCGCCTGGGCCTGAGCTTGCGCCTGCTGGTGAGCATGCGCCTGAGCCTGAGCCTGAGCCTGAGCTTGTGCTTGCGCTTGCGCTTGCGCCTGCGCCTGTGCTTGAGCAGCCTGCGCCTGAGCAGCCTGGGCTTGGGCTTGAGCCTGTGCCTGCGCCTGAACCTGCGCGTGCTGCTGTCGTTGAGCCTGGAGAGCCGCCTGCTGCTGGGCCTGCAGGAGCTGGAGCTGCTGAGGGGTGATCTGGGGCTGCTGGCCGGGAGCCGGAGGACGTGCGCCATTCGCGGCAGCGGGAGCGGCACCGTTGAGAGCCGCAGCGCGGCCATTGACGGCAGTAGCGGCGGCGACGGCGTTGAGAATGTGCTGCTGGCTGATCTGCTGCTGGCCCGTGGGAAGGGGCAGGGGCTGTCCATTCGGCCCAACGCGGGGCTGGGCAGCGGGCGGACGCGCCGCACCAGCATTCATCAGCGCAGCCTGCTGTTGCCGCATCGCCTGCTGCTGTTGCTGCCGCTGCTGCTCCTGCAGAAGACGGCGCTGCTGGTTCTGCTCGTGGATGCGCAGGTCGCGCTGGTACTTTGCCTCGACGAGCTCGAAGGGTGTCGGCGGCTGGCCGCCAGGGTTGGGGATCGACGCGTGCGACTCGTGGATCGTAATCTCCTTCGGCTCCTGGTCCTTGAGATTCTCCTTCGTCTTGTTATCCCGGCGACGGGCAAGACGGCGGATCGCGTCGTACAGCGCCTGGTGGCGGATGGCCTTCTTTGTGGAGCCCTCGTACCGCTGCTGCTTGGCGGCCTTTGCCTCGCGCTTGGAAAGCCCTGGCGGGGGAGGGGGCTCCATGGGAGTCGCAGACGATCCATTCGGCGGTGGCGGTCCACCACCAGGCACAGCGGGCGCTCCAGGAAGCACAGGTGTGCTCGGAGTAGCAACGCTTGGCCGCCCTGGTGTTCCAGCAGAGGGCACAGTCGGCGTCGCAGGTGTAGCCGCGGCCGGTGTGGCGACTGCAGGTGCCGCTGGTGCAGCCGACGGTGTCGGAGTCGCAGCCGGTGTCTCCACTGCTGGCTTGGGCTGGTTCTTCCCCGGTCCCCAGGTCGTGTTCCAGTGCTCGTAGCAGTCATACGCACTCCGGCGGTCGGACGGAATGGTTACCCGCTCGGAGTTGAATGCGTCAGAAATGAGCTGCCAGTTGTACGGGTACGTCGTGACCAGGCGATACAGAATCTTGTCCTCGTCGGCAGTCCATATCGGCTCGGGGCGGAGGTTGTCCGGCTTCGGCTGCGGGTTGTACGGCTGCAGGTTGAGCGGGCGGACACCGCGGCCAGAGAAAAATGTCGACAGAGACATGACAACCTCCGGCGGCAGGTCGGCGGCACCCTTGGCATCCTCGTACCACGGCCCCTCATGGAGATCCCAGTCGCCATTCTTGTCAAAGTGATTCTTCGCAGGCTGGATATGAGACACGAACATGGGGCGAATGTCGAGAATACGTGATGTGTGCACGATGCGGTTGCCAGAGGTCATGCCCTCGTCGAGGCAGCGGTGGATCTTCATGTCATCTGGTGGTGTCGGCCCGCCGTAGACGGCCAGATCCGGGAAGAGCTCCTGCAGCGATGGCGGCGGCTGGTCAGACGGCGGCTCCTCTGCCTTGGCCTTTGCCTTGTCTGCGGCCTTCGGAAGAGGTAATGTACCGAGATCGGCTGTCGGTGCCTCGACAGGCATGTACAGCAATGGTCGACGGGCAGTGGCGAGCTGGTCGACATCGCCGAACCGTTTGCTCAGCACGAGACCATTGGGGAGGACGGTGCCCTCGGGCTTGTCCTCGTCCCTCTCCTTGGTCTCGGCATCACCTTCGGCTGCGCCGGCATTCTCAATGTCTGCTGTTAGCCGCCGGTCTCCCCCTTTGTGCTCACCATCCAGCCCGACAGCCTCGGCCTCGCCATCGGCATCAGCCTCTCCGTCTGCGTCCGCCTCTCCATCCGCATCGGCTTCCCCATCAGCATCAGCCTCCCCATCCGCGTCTGCGTCCGCATCCCCATCGGCATCCGCGTCCGCCTCGCCGTCGGCGTCGTCGACCTCGATCTTGACCGGCGTGTCCTCCTTCTTCTGGTCCTTGGTCATGATCTCGTCGAGGACCTGGGTACTGCTCGGTTCTGGTCGGCTCTCGGCGTCTGCCTCGGCGTCGAGCATCTCTGCGTCCTCCTCGCCGATAAGCATCTCGACGTCCTCCTCTGCCGACTTGTCCGCGGGATCCGCATCGGTCGCTCGTCCGGGGATAGCGATGTCCTTGGCCGCACCCCAGCCCCGTCCGCCAACCATGCGCTCGGCCTTCTCCTCGGCAGAGGAAAGGTGCCACTCGACAATCTGGTACGCAATCTCGCGGGCGACTACCCGCTTCCATCGGCGCTCTTCCGAAAAGTCGACCTGCATCCATTCCTGGAATGTTAGTCACCAAACTGTGTCAAGTCACTCACCATCTCCTCGAGGAGCCAGTCCCAATGCGACTTTGGTACAGGCGGACCGCGGTGTTTCTTCGGCTGGCGCAAGCTCCATCGCCCAGCCGCCTTCTTCGCCTCGATACGCTCCATCGCTCGAATATGCCGGAGCTCGGCCTGGGCAACGCGCCAGTCGGCTGTGAGGACACATTTTGAGCTCTTGGAGATGCCGCCGGCAAGAGGGTTGAGGCCGTACATGACGCTGAGCTTGTACGAGTCGACCTTGCCAGACTCGCCCTTGCTCCCGCGGCGATGGCGATGGCTTGTTGGTGGAATCGGTGGAAGGCGAGGGACACTCGCGGCATAATCTGTCTCCAGCGGCATGAGGACCTTGAGCACTTGAGACTCGACAGGTGTCTTTGCCGGGTTGTAGTTGTCCATGGGCTCCCACGGCAACAAGTCTAGGTCGTCAGGCGCAAGTGGATCCGGCAGACGCGCGGGCAGAATGTCTTGTAACGATACTGTCAATGGTGGTGGCCGTGCTTCGGGAACGGGAGAGGCGCGCGCGCGTACTGGTGACCCCAGTGCTGGTGTACTTATTGCCGAAGTGAGTTTGCTGGAGGACTTGACACCTGGCGCCTCCGACTCTCCATCGGCATCGGCATCCGCGTCTTCATCGGCATCCGCGTCCCCATCGGCATCGGCATCCCCGTCGGCATCAGCATCAGCATCGGCGTCCGCGTCCGCATCAGCATCAGCATCGGCATCAGCGTCAGCGTCAGCGTCAGCTTCAGCATCCGCATCCGCATCCACTTTAGCAGCCGCCACCGCCGCTGCGCCCTCCTCAAGCTTCACCTCTGGCGAAACCTCGTGCGGCTCGACAGCCTTAACCGGCGGCTCGTCGGGGTAGTCGACGGTAGTCTGCGGCGCGGGTGGCGGCGGGAGCGGCGGCAGCTCGAGCTTTGCTATCCGCGACGGCCCCGCTTCGAGACGGTACTCGTCCTTCCACCCGTTGAACGCCTCGTCTGCGCCTGGTTCCAACTCGTTCTCGCCCGCCTGCACGGATGGAAAGTCGGTGCCCTCGCTGTCGTCGCGCTTGCGCTTCAACATGCCGTACAGTGTGCGCAGTGCTGCGCCGTGCGCCTCGCGATACTCGCTGCAGGGGTCAGTATAGATGCTCGACCTGAATATGTTTCAACGCCGAGATTGAACATGGCGAATATAGGTGGGATGGGAGACACACCTCCGAAGCGTCTCCTTCTCGCGGAGCACATCGTGGACAGCCCCGCTGAGCTGATACCTCTGTGATGCGTCAGTGTGTGTGCGGGTGAGGCGGATAGAAGAGCATGGGTGGGTGTGGACGGCGGAGGGATGATCGGATAGTCGGCCGCGGCGACAAAAGTATTGGTCACCACAACCTCGAAATCGAATTCGAATCTCACACACACCAGCCGGCCCTGGGCTTGTTTTCTCTACTTACCTCGACAGTTTCAACGTCCATCACGATCCATCGGATGGTCGAATGTCTCCGTTTCTTCGCGCGGTGTGGTGTGTTGGGGTGTGCGCGCGCGTGGATGGCAAGAAATGGAGTGCTCGGAGGGTGGATGGGGCGAGTGATGGGATGTCAACAGTGTTGGTGGTGGTGGATTGATTGGATTTACTGGCAAGGTGTTGGAGGTGCCATGCTTTTCCTGGACAGCGACTGCAGACAGCCATGGCTGGGTTGGCGGCGATTCCGACTTGAGTGCGCTTCAAGGGGAGGGTGGAGACGGAATCAAATTCTGGCAGGCTGGCCAGGGTGGCTGCTGACTTTGAATAAAGGCGTGCAAAGTACAAATGATTAGTAGTCAAAATGAATTGGGCCTAAAGTTTGCAATTAATAGGCTCACTCAATTTTGTGATTGCGGGGCTCCGC
Organism: Apiotrichum gracile; assembly: GCA_001600335.1. NCBI lineage: Eukaryota > Fungi > Basidiomycota > Tremellomycetes > Trichosporonales > Trichosporonaceae > Apiotrichum > Apiotrichum gracile. The sequence continues at coordinate 3,084,422 of BCJO01000004.1, read as the reverse complement.
CGTGTTCACTGCCAGAGATGTCGGCGATCGCGTTCGACATCGCGCTCATTGTCTCTCTTGTCCTCTCTTGTCCATCGTTGTGGCCTTGTGGTGTGGTCGGGCTTTCCATTGTTCCCATCATCTCATCCCTCATACCAGAGGATCTCTCTTTCATCCCAACTCTACCTCTTTCTTTAATCACCTCAAAACACTCCTCATGACGGCCATCAACGCCAGCTCTTCCGGAGTCGCCGACCGCACAAAGGAGAAGCTCATCTGGCACCACGCCGCCTCGGGCATCAACGCCGATGGCGCCAACGGGCGCTCGGCGGACAGCGAGCCGGCTCCCGCGGTAGGCATGCCGACGACAGCGCACTACCGTGCCAAGGGCAGCATCCCCAACACGCCGCTCGTCGTCTCGCTCATCTCTGCGGGCCTCGGCGCCATTGCGGGTGCCTGCCTCTTCGTCGCCGCCACGCCTATCCTGCAGGCTGTCGGCGCGGCGTCCTGGTCCTGGGTCCGGCCGCAGCTCGGCATCTACCTCGCCTCCATTGCGCTGTTCCATCTGCTCGAGTTCTGGACGACCGCGGGTTGGAACTACCAGAAGCTCTCTGTTGATGGTATGTGGCAGGAGATCTATTGTTCTCGACTGTGGCGTTTGTGCCAGAAGCAGTAACACTGACTACCAGCGTTCCTCTTGAACAACACAACCGACTACCATCTGGCCCACGCGTTCGGCCTCGCCGAGTACTTTATCTCGTCGTATTTCTGGCCCGCGAAGTTTGAGTCTGTGTTCGCCTCGCCCCTCGTGCTCGTGCCCGGTGAGTACCGCGATTTCTGCAATTATTGGCGCAGTACTGACCACCAGTGTTTATTGTCATGGTCGTCGGCCAGGCGTTCCGCGCCCTCGCCATGGTCCATGCTGCCCAGAGCTTCTCGCACATTGTCAAGCGTGTCAAGCTCGACGACCACACGCTGGTGACTGACGGCGTCTATGCGTGAGTCACCAAAATGAAATCAATTCTGACAATAGCTACGCGCGCCACCCGTCTTACGCCGGCTTCTTCTACTGGGCCATCGGCACGCAGCTCTTCATGTCCAACATTGTCAGCACGATCCTGTTCATCGGTGTCCTCGGCCGCTTCTTCTACCAGCGCATTGGAGGTGGGTAGCTATGGTATTTGCAAGGTAGCTAACACGTAGACGAGGAGGTCCACCTTGTGCGCTTCTTTGGCGACAAGTACCTCGACTACCGCAAACGGGTCGGCACCGGCCTCTTCTTTGTCAAGTAGATGCTGCAATAATCTTGGGTAGTCTAGATCCTGATGCATGTACACGTTTTATAGTATACTGAAATCTGGAGCGAGCAAAGCTGCTCAAGCACTCTACCGCCTTAGCGCTTTCCCGGACGCTTCTTGGGCGGCGGGGCCTCGTCCTCGCTATCGCTGTCCTCGTTGGCGGACGCGACGTCTCCGGCCTCGGCGTCCATGTCCCAGTCGCCTCCGTCGTCGTCGTCATCGTCGGCACCGACGCCGTCCTCGTAGTCAAACTCGTCGTCGTCGCTGTCGCTCTCCTCGGCCTCGGCCTTTTTGGCGGCGGCACGGGCGCGGCGGCGCTCGAGGGCCTCCTCGGGGTCGACGTCCGAGTCGACGTCGGACAGACCGTCGACATCGACACCCTCGTCGTCGCTGTCCTCGTCCTCGTCGGTCTTGCCCTTTCCGCTCTTCTTGGCCTTTTCGGCCTTTTTGCGCGCAACGTTGGCGGCCTGCACGGCGCGGCGCTCGTCGCGGAGCTTGCGGCGGGCGTCGTGTGTGCGCTGGGTCGCCGCCGACTGCGACTTGGAGCGCGACTCGATGGCGTGGTAGACGGTCTGGCCCTCGCCGCGCTTGGAGCCGACGAGACCTTCCACAATCTTCATGAGCTTGAGCTCGAGACGGGGGCCCGTCTCGAGGAGCTTGACGGCCTTGCGCTCGCCCTTCTTGTTGCCGCGGCCGACATAGTCGTCGGGCAGCTCGACGGCGTTCGAGTCCGACTCGGCTTCCGACGCCTCGCTCTCGCTCATGCTGTCGTACCCGTCGCTCGGGGTCCCGACGCGGCGCACGAGGTAGTCGGCAATGTCGTCCTGGTTGGCGAGGTTGACGCCGCGCCTTGTTGTGCCCGAGGGATTCAGCAGCTTGCGCACGCGGCGCGACACGCCCTGCGGCCGCACCGAAATCGTAAAGTGGCGGATCGAGATGTAGCCCGTCGAGTGGTTGTACGACACGAGCATGACGCGGCGGAAGGTGGGGAGCGCCGACTTTTCGACCTGGATGGGCGGGAACAGGCCCTGGAACATGGTGCTCATCAGCCGCAGCTGCGGCAGCTCGGGGCCCTCGGCCGGCTGCTGGAAGTTGTTCAGCACCAGCAGGGGCGGGTTGCGGTACTCGCCGCCCGGGGAGCGCGCGACGTTGCGGTTCGGCATGCCGGCGTTGACAATGTCGCTGGCTGTTAGCAGTGCCTTTAGCGGAGTCGCGGTCTACTCACCGCATCAGAGAGTAGCGGTTAACACGGAAGGTGAGCGTCGGGCCCTGCGGCAGACGCGCCATGCGCATGTGCACATTGGCGGCGTCCGTGAGCGTGAACGCCATGAGGTGGGTGACGCTCAGTGTCGGGGCAATGGTGAGGTAGTCGCGGAGACGCGCTCCGGGACGCTCCTTGAGGCGCGTCGCAGTGTTGGGCTCCATGATCTTGCGCACGTCGGCTATCAAATTCTCCACTGATTTTGTCACCTTGCCAGACTGCCGTCAGCACAGAAGCTTGAGTGTACTTTACCTTGATGACAAACGACTTGGGGACCTTGCCGGCGTCCTCGCCCGCCTCGCCGCCCTTGAGATGGGTCCTCGTCTTTCTTCTGCGCTTTCCCATTTTGTTGTGGTGTTGTGGGTTGGTTGATGGAGTGGAGACAACGGATCGAGGTGACCAGCTACGAGCAGGACTACTACGGTGGGTGGTGAGAGATCTTCACAAACATTTCTGAAATATCAGCGCTATCAGGGTTGCCACTCGGGTTTGACACGTAATTTTGGGCAAGTGACCCCCAGGAGCTAGTGACAAATGACTGGCAGGAGATCAGTTGAGAGACACTATCGGCCACAACGTTGCAGCGAGATGACATTCAGTAATGCATCTATAAATGTGCATGAGCATCTGCAGATGTATCGACACATTTGCCTGGTCGCTGCATGATGCAGGAAAGCAGATATGCAGGTTGCAGGCATGAAAGCGCAGATGTGGTCCAGAAATTTTGAAAGTGACGTCGTTGAGTTGCAGGCCGTGAGGACCGTTGTTGTGACGACTTTCCGTTGTTGTTGACGACTTTCCATATCTCACTGTCTACATCGACACCCGCCAACCGAGCTCCGAACCTCCACCGAAGCAGACACCGATGTACTGGTATCTCTCCTTCCTCCGCCCGCCGCCGGTGTACCTCTCCCTCCCTGCCGACGGCGTGGTCATCACGCCGCAGGTGGCCAACGACCTGCGCACCGAGTAAGCTCCTCCCATTCCGCTCTGACAGCAGGCTGCGGGACACACCAACCCAGATTCAATATACATGGCAGCGCCTCCCGTCCGGCCCGAGCACGAAGCCCGTGGACCTCACGCTCTTCCAGCCGCCCGCCTCGACCTATCGCCCGCTCACCGTGCCGCTGCCGCGCACCGCGCGGGCGGGGGAGAAGTGGCGCCTCGGCCTACTTTCTCCGCCAGCTAGCGGGCCGGAAGGCATCCCGCTTCTCGACCTGTGTGCGGATCCGGGGGTGCTCGGCGTGTGGTCCGAGGGCATCGAGCTGCGCTTCGGTGGGTCCGGCAACCCGCCGCCGGGGGTCGTCAAGGGCGTGGGCAAGACGAAGAAGGGTCCCGAGAAGAAGCCGCCAGCGAAGAAATCTCCCGACGCACCGAAACAGTCCCGCATCACGCGCGCCTGGCCTACCCCCGCTGGCGCCCTGCGGCTCGTGGAGCAGACGAGCTTCGACCTCGATAAGGTGAGCCCATCCTAGGCTCGGCTGACGGGCAGAAAGTGTGGGACTCGGGGCTGGCGCTGTCCGCCTGGCTGTGGAAGTACTCTGATGCGCCGCACAGCCATCCCGAGGCGCAGCGCGTGCTGGGGTTGTTGGACGGGACGGTGCTCGAGATCGGGAGCGGGACGGGGTTGGTGGCTATTGCGCTTGCGCAGATCCGGGCGTACAAGCAAAAGGCGAGTGCAACAGCGAATGAGGAAGAGGACAGCGACCACGGCGACGGCGACGGCGACGACGACACGGCCAACGACAGCTCTGCCTCGATAACAGCCACAGACCTCGAGTCGGCAATGGAGATCATGCGCGAGAACGTGGCGTACAACTCGGCCAAGGTGGCCGCACGGGTGCTGGACTGGGACGCCCCGATCCCCGCGTGGGTCGCGGAGGAGCCGCCGGCTGCCGTGCTGTGAGTATAAAGCTGGTCCAGGTGTGAAGAAGCCTCCACCACCCACTCTCCCCTCACGGTTTCTGACATCAGCGCCGCCGACGTAACCTACAACACGGCCTCGTTCCCCATGCTCGTGCGCACGCTCACGGCGCTGCTCGCGCCCGGCATCCCCCTCCTGCTGGCATACAAGGAGCGCGACGCCGGCGAGCGCGCGCTGTGGGGCATGCTGGAAGAGCAGGGGATGCGCGCCGCGTTGGTAGACAAGGTGCAGGGGGCAGAGGACGTCGGCGAGACGGAGATCTGGGTCATCCGGAAACAGTAGATCATCAATGCATGCAATACAACCCTACCACGGGTTCTCGAGCGCCATCTTCTCCTTGTCGCCCCACGCGCCCGCGAACGGATTCGTGAGGTCGGCGGGGTGCGGGCGCGCGGGCGGCGCGGCGCGATGCCCGTCTGGGCCGAACGATCCTGATGCTGTCGAGTCCTTGGACCACGCATTGTACCCGAACATATTGGCTTTCGGCGCGGGACTGCTGGGCGACGCCGCGCGCGCGCTGTTCCACCCCTCGCCCCACGCGGGGAGGTCGAGCGCGAGCGCGCGCTCGGCCGTCGCGGCGATATCCCCGTCGTCGTCCTCCTGCACGCTGGCGCTGCGCGGTGGTGGTGTCGGCGCCGGCGGCGGGGTGGGTGCGGCGGGGAGGGGAGCCGAGCCTGTGCGCTCGGGAGCGGACGTGATAGGGGACACGGAGACGACGCGCGGCGATACCGGTGAGGCACCATAGTGCGCCACCGGGTCGCGGAGCTTCTCCACATCAATATCCTTCCCGAGCTCCTTGGCAATGGCGCCAAAGTCGAACCCGGCCGTCTCGGGGATGGCGCTCACAGCCTCCATCTCGGCGACGGCTGCTTCCTCGGAGGGCGAGCGCTCGTGTCCAATATCGCCAATCTCGCCTCCAGCGCCGATATCGCCCGCATCAATGTCGTCCGCCTTCTCGCGCGGCGGCAGCTCGTCCTCGAGCTCGTCGTACACCCCTGATCCGCCCTTGCCGTAGCCCGGCACCACCTCGGCGCTTGCCCTGGTGGGCGTGTCGCCGCCCGATCCTGGAGCTCCAGCCTTTTTGCGCCGCGGGAAGATACCCAGAATCTTCTTCTTCTTCCGCTTGCGCTCCGCCTCCTCCTCCTCGTCCAGCACAATGTAGCGCTCCTGCACCTCGGGATCCAGATCCGGGTCGTCCGGCTCGTCAAAGTAGTCGGCAGTGACCGGGAAGCCGACCTTTTGGAGCAGCAGCGGCATCGAGGAGCGGTAGCTCATGTGGCCCTGGATGCACTCTGTCACCTCGATGTTTTCGAGTCCGGGCACGTTCTCCACTGCGCGCAGACCCGCGACAGTGTTGATTCCTCCCGTGGTGGCTCGGAAGAGATAGCCAAGAATCCAGTCGTTGGTCGCAAAACAGTTCACCAGGCGGCCAGAGACGACACTCCGCGCCTCGACCCATGTCTGCCGCGAGGCAGTCACAGTCGCACCGAAGAGGTACACGTCCTGCACGATGCCGTACGCCTTTACGCGCGCAAGCTCGCACAGCGCGTAGAAGATGACACGCGCACCGAGCGAAAACCCAATGAGCGACGTGGGACGCACGCCCGCGTGGCGGTTGAGGAGCACGTCGGCGAGCACGAGACCGGCCGCCTTGGCGCGGTCAAGCGCGTTCACCCACGGGTTGTCGATGAGATATCCGAGCTTTGTCAAGACTGCGGTCAGCTATAACTCTGACGTTCAACTCACTCAGAGGCCACTGCAGCGCACTCATCAGCGCCGTCATGACGGTCGCCTGCAGGATCTGCTGTCCGACCTGGGTGAGCACCTCGGTACCGAGGATCGAGATGGCGCTTCCCATCTCGCTCATCATCTCGGGCTCCCACAGCACCGAGAAGACGTCGCCGACAATCGAGTCGAGCACGGAGAACGGCAGCCGCACATCGTCGTTCAGTGACGCCATGAATCTGAGAGTTAGCAGTTCCTGCGTCGAGAAACTCACCCTCCGACAGTAATGTAGCAGCTGACGCGCTTGTTGTTGTGCAGCGGTTTGAGCTCGAATGTGCGTACTTGGCGGGTTCGCCGCGCCATGCCGCGGCCGGCAATGTTGGCGCCGGTGAGCACGCCGCCGGTGGTGATGACGGCGGCACCGCCTGCGCCGGCGAGGAAACCGGTGGTTCCAGTGATACCGATGGTGGTGAACGCCGCCCCGAGACCGGCACCGATGACTGGCGCGAGTAGACCGGCAGAAAGACCGATAACGAGCGCACCGCCCACAGCAGCCGCACCCATCATGGCGTACCGTTTCCGCTTTGCGGTCTTTGCGCGCGAGTCAATGACCTCTGTCTGCTGCAGCTGGCCCACGCTCTCCTGGATCTCGAGCGCGTCCGTGACACGGTTCTCGAAGCGGACGACGTCGAGCCACCCAAAGCCCAGGCCGGCCGCCACGCGCTCGAGGAACGCGCGCGAGCGCGCATCGTACACCGAGTCGGCGATGAGCACAAGGAAGAGGTCGCAGAGGACGGTCCATCGGATGTCTAGTGTGACGTCCTCGTCGGCGGCGGTAATGGATGTAGAGACACCGGGGAGCGCAGGCATGGGTGCACTCTCCTGCGATGTCGGGTCTACAGCCTCGGGAAGGCCGTCTGCGCGTTTCGACGGCGACTTTGACGGCGATTCTGGCAACGCGACCGATCTGCGTCGCGGCGTCATGTCGCCGTCGTCGGTGAGGTCGAGCCCCTCCGAGTCCGGGTTAGGACTACGCTTTGGTGGCGGGGGCGGTGTCCTGGACCGGGACCTTGCCACTTCGGGGGAGCGGAGCGATGCCCCAATGTCTCCGTCGTCAGTCATGCTCATTCGTGTCGAGCCAATATCTCCGTCGTCGTCCATCATCGATGCGCCGATATCGCCCCCGTCGTCGTCAAACGACGGCAGCCGAGACCGCGAAGACGTTGCCGTTGCCGACGGAATCGACGACGACGGAGACGCCTCCTCGTATGGCGGTGCGGGGTCAAGGATGCTCTCGAGGTCGTGCGGCTCTAATGCCTCCATGGCGGCCCGCGCTTCCTCCTCCTTTGCCTCCTCCTCCTTCTTGATCGCCTCCTCCGCGTCGGCCTTGCGCTTCGCCTCGGGGTCAAACTCGGGGTTCTTGACTGTATGTGTCGTCATGAGCGCGGGCACGAGGTCGACCGGGTCAACGCCGTGTTCTGCGAGCGAGTCGATCATGTGTTGTTCTGCTCGTCAGCTCGACCTCTCACTCGCACTCACCATCTCGGTTGAGCTCCATGTGCTGGAACAGCCGTGCCATGATCTTGATCATCCAGATGTTCCCGCTCTCGACGGCCGGGATATCCGCCGCGCGCCCCTTGGCCCCCTTTGCACCCTTGATCTTGATGCCCTCCCACCCTCTCCCCATGTCTTTCACCATGCGCCGCGTGACGAGCGCACACAGGCCGACGTACGCGATGCGCTGGCCCTCGGTGAGCAGCTCCTTGGTCGCCTGCATCTGGCTGAGGGGCGTCATCGCCTTGTCCTCGTTGAACAGGTATCGCGTGCGCATGTGCACCTCCTCGCTCTCCTCGTCCTCGTCTAGTCGCAGGCGCGTGTACTCGCTCTCGTCGAGGCCGGCCTTTTCGCGCCACGAGTCGGTCGTCGCCGCCGCCACGTCCGCCTCCATCTCGAGGTGCACGCCCGTCGCGTTGCCGACCGTAGGCTGGTTGGTCGTCCCGTCGTCGAGCCGCAGCGGCGCGCGGTAGCCGTACTTTTTGTCGTCGATCGCGTCGAGCGAGGACGTAAAGTCGTCCGAGCGGACGACGGGCATGTCTGCGGGTCAGCAAGAGCAGCGGCAAGGCCGAAGGCCGAAGTGTGTTCAGACTCTGGCGAGACGCCAGGACTGGTGACGACCTGGAGCAGGAGCCCGCTGATTCTGGGCTCGAGCACGAGTCCGGGCACGAGCTCAATGGCTGCTGGTCGCGCACGAAGGACACGCAACCACCCGACACCGGGCACTGGCACCGGCACATTCCCGGTGCTGCGGTGCGGTGCGGTTCCAGCTCCAGCACACCGCACACCTCCAACACGCCTCCATTACCCACCTTGCCACCCGTCATCATCGTCAAAGTCCGCCCATCCGGGGACGGACGACCCCGAGCCGTTGGACCCCACGGACGAGGAGAGGTTGGCGTTGGGCGGCGGGCTCAGGTGCGAGCTCGAGCCGTGCCGCGGGGGCGAGAGCATGGCCGCGTCGCTCTGCGGGTGGTGTGCGTGAGAGTGTCGGGGTGTAGAGGGCGAGGCAGTGAGTGGGCGTTGACGGGTGGACGGTATGAGTTGTTGTAGATTGTGGATTGTATATTGTAGATTCCAAGTGCATCGGTGGCCAGAGCTATATTCGAGTTGCTGACACTGTACTGACAGCATCAGCCCGCGGCCGAAGGGTTCAACCTCAATACCTCAGGGTCCAGGGTGCGGTTTTGCGTGAGAATCGCGTGAGTGGCGAACAACAACAGCGATCGAGCAAGTGGAGCCACTGCTGCTGCAGATGCATGCATGTTCTGTACAGCGGTGCAGGATACAGCAGGCAACATGAAGCTTGCAAGCTGTAAACGATGGCAGTACACAGACGGGTGGCGACCGAGCGACACCGGCGCCGACGCCGACGCAGTCGCACTCACGCGCCGCGCCAAAACAAGCGATAGCTCGATATGGCCCATCTCGGCATCTCAGATCACTCCTCCCAGATTTCGTCATCGCACCATCCGCATCCAGCATGCCGTGCGTCGCGCCTCTGACCTGTACTGACACCAAGGCCAAAGCTCAAGGCGCTGCTTATCGACCTCAACGGGACGCTTCATGTCGGGCAGACACTGACGCCGCGCGCGGCGGGGGCGGTGGAGCGGCTGAGGAAGGCGAGGGTGCCGTTTGTGTTCTGGTGAGTTGGTGAGGCAGGGCGAGAGGGCACAGCGTGTGAGATACGGTGTTGCTGCTGGTGGAGCAGGCAGGTAAGGATTGATTGCACGAATACCTGCTTCCCGCAGCTGCCATGTCTCCTGAGCCGTGTCTAATGCATGCACGCACACTAATGCCAGCTCAAACTCGACCAAAGAGTCCGAGTCCCTCCTCGTCGCGCGCCTGAACGCCATGGGCCTCCCGAGCCAGAAAGACGAGCTGATAACCTCCCTCGGCGCGTGCCGCTCGCTCGTCGAGGCGCGCGGTCTGCGGCCATATCTCCTGCTGTCGCCCGACGCCGCGGAGGAGTTTGACGGCATCGACACGGCGCCGCCGCACAATGCCGTCGTGCTGGGGCTGTATCCCGCGGGGTTTGGGTATGAAAACCTCAACACTGCCTTCCGCATCCTCAAGGGAGAACCGCTCAATGGCGGGAGCTCGGCGCAGTCGCCGGTGCTCATCGCGCCGCACAAGGCGGTATACCACCAGGCCCCCGCTAGCTCCGCCTTCCCCGCCGGCCTGTCTCTGGGCATCGGCGCATACGTCCGTGCGCTCGAGGAGGCGGCGGGCGTCTCCGCCCAAGTGGTCGGCAAGCCCAGCGCGAGCTTCTACAGCCTGGCAATGGCGCGCATGGAGAAAAAGTACGGCGTCAAGCTGGACGCCGCCGACGTCGCGATCGTGGGCGACGACGTGAACAATGATCTCGGCGCCGGCGCGGTTGAGCTGGGTCTGAAGCGTATCCTTGGTGAGTCTGGGTTGGACGCGGCTGACAGCAGTGCGTACGGGCAAATACCGCGCTGGTGCCGAGGACGGCATGGAGGTGCCCCCCGACCACGTGTATGATACCTTTGCGGACCTCGTAGATGAGCTCCTTGGGTGATGCAGTGCATATCGCGGCCCGAGGTTGGTCCACCTCACATTGCTCCGCCTTACATTGCTCCGCATGCTCGTGGCAGCTATTGCCGCCATCGCTATCGTTGCGGTTGTTGTTTCTTTTCGTTCTGCATTCTCAGACCGTGGACGCCACAGCGGACGCACACCTCCGCCTCCACACCCTGCAGCCCACGATCCCTGGGCTCCACACGGCCAGCCCGCCGATTTCCGTCAGGCCGTCAGGCCGTCAGGCCGTCAGTTGCCCTCTACGCGCGTCCAACCGAAACCAGACGCTTCCCCATCATGCACTTTGCTCGGTATTGTCAGAAATGACCCTGCTTTGCCCTGCGGCAGCGGCCTCGTGCTCTCGTGATCTGTCATGTCTCTGTTCCGTTTTTGATTTTCGTCCCCACAGCTCCGACTGGTCAGTGGAGGTGATGCCAAGGCCTTCTGGGTGCTGTCGCTTCGAGGAGCCTCCCCCATCAGTCCAGCGACGCTCGCGCCTTGCCTCGCTGCGCTCGGCGCGCTCGCTCGCTTACATGCCAATTGTATACATCTCCGATCTAGGCTGCCAATGCTGCGCTCGCGGTGGCCGGGTCGGCGTCGGGGGACACGGGGCGCAGGAACTTTTCCTCGAGGCGCAGTGTCTCGCCGCTGTCGGCCAGGAGCTTGTAGCGGACTGATGTTAGTGTTGGGGCAGGAGAGTTCAGCTCACCGATGCGCCAGGGGGATGCGGTCTGTGGCCGGATCGAGGTAAAGTAGAGCGTGCCCGCGTCTGTATGTTAGCTCTGTGAAGAGGAGGCCTTCGCAGCTAAGACGATGAGGCGGCGCCTGGCTACACGCGCACTCACCGTTGCTGCCCTGCACGCGGAACTTGAGGTCGATGCGGCCCTGCATCAAGTTGATCTGTCGTCAGTGGTGTCGCTGCTGCCATGCTCACGTTGCCGTGGATGAACGGGTCGCCGCCTGACTGTCAGCACTACCCCAGCTCTCTCTAGCAAGATTCTACTCACCCCAGAAGTTGGGCTCCAACCGCACGCCGTCGCCGAGCACGCTGACGACGTCGGCCGAGTTGCGGAGCTGGAAGGTGATCTGGCGGAGGACCGAGGACGACAAGCGCTCTGCGGGGGGTCAGCATGTCGGACAGGCAAAGGCAGAATTTCGGCGGTGAGGTCATTGGTGCGTGAGTGTGCCTTCCGATCCAGACTCTTTCGGTTCGGTCTCGGAGCGGCACACGTGCGCAGTGCGGCGCAGTGGCAGTGCGGACCACCCAGCCTCATGCATGCGTAGCAAACGTACCGTTGTTGGTCGCGTAGAGGACGAACGCGCCCCAGGCGCCGACGCCAGCGAGGGCCAAGAGGATGTCTGGACGTTAGCAATGTTGCTCTCAATCTGTTTTCGACGACGACGTACAAACTGGTATCCTGTTCTACGGCGTCAGCATCGTTCCGCACAGCAGGACTCACCTTGAACTCTGGCAGCTCGCGGTTCGGACGCGTGTACACCGCGCGGGGCTTGGACGGCCCGTCGAAGGTGTGCGGGTCGTCCATGGACCGCAGCTTGCTCGGGTCCCCGCCGGCGGCCTTGAGCAGCTCGCGCTGGGCATTTAGCCGCTCCTTTGCCTCCTTCTCCCACGGCTTGACGATCCGGCTCTCGCTGCTCGGAATACCGCGGCGCAGGCCGGGGCGCATGTGCACATCACGCACGACCGCCTTGCCGTCAAATGTCGTCGGCTCGAGGGGCTGCGGGCGCCGCGGCGGAGGCGGCGTGTGGGGGATGTTGCCCGAGGCTGGGGGAGCTGTCGCGGTCGCAAAGGCCCGCCAGGCGAGCGGGGCCCGGCGCGCATATGTGGCGGGGAGACGGACGAGGGAGGGCATTGCGGCGGCAATGTGGGGTGATGATGCCGAGTATTGATGTGACAGAAGACAGAGGACAGAGGACAGATGAGATGCGATGGGACGTCGAAGGAGAATAATAATAAAGGCGACGGAGCGGGGATTGTCTACCTGGTAATAATGGCACTCCGGCTCTGAAATCACCGCCCGCCCCACTTTGAGCTCTTGGCTGGTATACCCAGGCTGTGACTCTTCTGAATCTGAACACATGACCAACAATCGCCGGGCCGGTCGGAAATCAATATAAATGACGTGTATTTATTACAATAGTGCTTCCGAATTCCGATCACTAACAAGGCCCAAGGGGAACATTATCAATGTCCGAAGTTACGCCGAAGCAATAGTGCGGGGTAGTCGTGATAGTTGTGGCATGTGCAAGTGGGTTCATGGTGATGGCGGTTTGGATATAGAGAGGGGTTTGAGTGGTGAGAGTGAGAGTGAGAGTGAGAGGTATATCAGAGGATGGGGTGAGAGGAAAGAGAGTGAGAGATGTGACAGGGAGCAGGTTGATATCTGATATCTCACCTCGGCCTCTAGATAACAGATAGACGGATCAGTAGGATCAGCAGGATCGGTTTATCGGTTGGAGGTGCCAATGTGCGATCCCAGGCCTACTCATGAAGCCTGGTTCAGATGATCAGATGTGCAGCGCTTACTACCGTCTGCGGAGACCCCGCGAGTAGCACGAGAGCGTACTGGTCTGCTTGCATGAGGTGGTTATCACACTGGCACAAGGCGCATATTTATCTGGCTCAGCTGTCGAGCAATTCGCTTCTGGCCACAGAGTTGTCTCGGTCCCACCCGGTCGATAGTCGATATGACCCCACATTGACCATTCCATTACAGGAGGCACAGTCTGTCCCCAGCTATAACCCGAAGGAATCAAGGGCGACGAGCACACCCTCCTGACCAACCTGCTCAAAGCGTGGAGTGACTGCCTCTCTCCACGGACACTTGCCATTCCCCAACCTCTGAAAGCCCGCAGCCATAATACTACAGAGCAGTGACCTGAGCGTAGAAGACACGCAGTCCTCAGCACGCAAGTACCATATGCCCCCTCGGACCTCCGCGAGGCCGTGCCGTGATGGTGTTAATGTCCGTCGATCGCATACCACCGCCGAGAGGAGAAAGAGTGGTTTTCCCGGGGCTGGTAGGATTGCCTGCTGTTGCTGTGTGGTGTGAAGTGTGAACGGAAGCAGCAGAAGTGACACACGACACCAAGCGACAGAAGCGTAAGAAGCAGAAGCAACAGAAGCAGCACGAACACACAAATGCCCGACAGGTGGCGTACGACTAGCGAGTACCTGCCGAACCTCCGAGGACCAGTCGACCCTGTGTATACCGAAACAAACATGTCAGCGTGCTGAGTGGCGCGTCGTACGCGAGCCTCATGACATTCATCGATATTCATCAGCGCCACTGACTGACTGACTGCAGTTATGGTATTAAGTACAGAGTGCCGGAGAGGCACCGGGTCGAGGGATCACGTCAACGAGGGCTAAGGTTTGAAACAATGGCGCTGGCCAGCATGGAACAAACTGAAGCCGGCCGCTATGCAGCTGGGATGGAGGTCGAACGCGTCGTCTGCCAGGCATACGTACCGTGTACGGTGGTTCCGTCTCTGCATTCTTTGTATTCGTTGTAGTCCCTTGCACCGTAGAGGGTTTCAGCTTGGGACGAGTAGACCGTAGTGGGAGACACGAGATCGAGCGACGCGCGGTTAAGCTTCCGCATTGAGCTTGTCGCGCAGAGCTTGTCGCGCAGAGCTTGACGGAGCCTCGCGTTGAGACTCGCGGAATCTACCCCTCGCCTCGCGCCGTAAGGACTCCGCGCGAAGCGAGTTGCTGGATGCCGGCGTACTGCGCGTGCTGGCCTGATATCTCCGCTGCCGCGAGGGGTAGTCCGCAAAGTGCGCGAGCCGGCAGCCGATTCCCTTAACTTGATGCTGACCCTACATCCTGCGATCTACACGGATATTTGCGCGACCTGTCTATGAACGAGGATTCGAACTCGTCTTCCGAGCACATGCGCATGCAGCATGCAGGTTACGTTGTATGCATCCTTACGCAGTGACTACCTGCTCAGCGTGCGGCGGTCTGCCCTGCAAATATGCCCCCTGGTGCTGCGGATTGAGTCCTGGACCCGAACAGAGCAAAAGCGGGAGCGACATTGGATGGGTGTACGGCAGCGAGGATGAGGCAGGGAGGGGAGATGCGGGCCCGGCTTGATTGAGCTCATTGTTCTCGTGCGGTTGCTGCTGCTGTTCTCGTACTCGTCTACGCGTTTAGCGTTCATCGATCCCTGTCGAGCCGTGGTCTCCTGAACGTTGTTGACGCCGGGTCGAGAATCGCAATGTTCCCGAACGCTTGCTGTTGCTGTTACTGTAGCTGACAGGTCTGGTTCTGTGGTTTGTTTGTTTGTGTGTCTGTTGCCTTGCAGTCTTTGCATTCCAGCTCACAGCTTGTTACGGTTTGTTAGCGTTTGGAGCAGCAACCTTGATAGCAAAACAAGACACGGCAGTGGACAACTCTAGCCTCGACCATCTCGTCATCCCGTCATCCCACCCATTTTTTCGTCGATACCGTCGCAGTGGTGCAGTGCCGGTCGTCAGCTCTCAGCTCTCAGCGCAGCTCTCGGCGCGTAAATAGTGTCAAGTGAAACAGTCTCGTACAGTGTACTCGAACTCGGACTCGACAGCTCTCATCACCACACCTCCCTTCCGCACTATCACTCTTTCATTACACACACAAAAGCGGTCGCATCCATCCATCGGTCGTCTCGACAAGCCAACGACGACCACAAAGCTAGCTCTCAAGAGGAGCCACACGACCACTCGCTGCGCCTCGATTCTGCAGTCAATGCTGCCTTGGAATCCGTGATCTGAGATCCACTGGATTCACCAGATCCACCACCACTCACTGCTCACCTCGATCATTGCTCCCATCACCAGCAACACGGGCTCGACACCTCTCCTTCAGCACGCGTAAGTGAACATACAGACAATTCAATCGGAACCCCTCCATCCCCGTGTCGTACTTGGATTGTGCTCTGCTTCGAGCTAAGATAGGGCGTAGCGCGTTTCTGCGCCGTCCACCCCGTGCCGCGTGCCGGGCCCGTCGCATTAATGCAACTAGACCGAGACACGAGCGACAACAAATCCACTTGCGGATATTTTGTCCTGGCCGGTCCTGGTGCTTGTGCTCTTGTGGAATAGGTCATTATGGCGGGGCAGATGGCGTCGATGGCTTTCAATGGCGTCGATGGCGTCGATGGCGTCGGCCCGCCAAGGGTTATTTTTCCTTTCATCTCGTTCCAGGCTACCGCTCTTGTGCGTGAAGCATGTCCTACATGTCCTGAATGAGTGGATGGCCCGGTTCCACTTAATTGTGACGCTTGAGAGTGATAATTGCAAAAGTCTGGATTGGAGTGGTGCTCGACAAGATACACACGAGCGTGGTGGTTGTGGACGGACGAGCGTGTGCCTTCATCATCATCATCATTGCCATTGTCATTGTGATCGTCGGTTCCTCTCTCTCTCTCTTCGTCATTCTCCCTTTTTTTTTTTGTTTACTTGTTCTCGCTCCCTATTCTTCAACCACATCCTTGTTCATCCTCCGTCACGCATGATCATACAGACACAGCGCTGACACCTTCGCGTCCATCGTCTCGATCCCGATGCGACATCATCACTCGTCGCCCCATCTGCCGCTCCCTCGCCATAATGCTCCCCCGCCGCCCCCACCCTACGATCTCTTCAAGCAGGCTCCGGCACCAGCAGCCAGCTCCGTATCCCTACCCGGATCCGTCTCCTTTGCTGCTGTGCTCGACGTCCACCACGAACCCGTCCCTCCGGTGCCCCCGCTCCCGCCCGCAATGGCTGGCGACAAGCGGCCTGCATGGAGGCGGGGCTCGTCGACGCGCAGCCACTCGATTCGCAAGGCCCAGAACCAGAACCAGCAGCAGCAGCAGCAGCAGCAGCAAGTCGCTAGTCTAGGCCCCACACGGATAAAAACAACAGGACGGCCAGACGCCCTTGACGGCTTTGTCCCCTACCGACCTCCTTATGCTTCGCGATCGGCTGCAGAGTTGTTGACGCCGCCTGTGCAGCCGTCGGGGGCGCAGGGCATTGGGCTCGCGCCTGACCCTGTCAAGTCTGTGCCGCCCATCGATGACAAGAGCCAGCGGAGGAACCTGTTTGGCTGGCCGTTTAGTCTGTCTACACGGAGACGGCGGAAAGAGTCGCTGGCGTCCATGTCGACGCCGGCTCTTTTGCACCCCGGTGCAAGCACGGCCTCATTTGGGACGACCTACGCCGGGCACGGTGGATCGCACGGCACAGCTCAAGCCCGATTCTATCGTCAGCAGGATCTGCAGTCGGGCCAATCGAACAAATATGGAACGAGGTTCTCTGCGTATGCCCCTCGGGGGAGGCAGTACGTCTCGTCCAACACGCACCAGACAAACCCCTCGACTTCATCAGCTCACTTTTCTTCTTCACATCTCTCATCCCATCTGTCCTCTACCATGACTCCATCGCCGTCGGTCCCAACAGGCCTGTCGGCGCCCAAGATGCTCTTTTCTCCGCTATCTCGAAACCTGCGACCAGACGCAGGCTCAAACCCTCATTTACCCTTTCAATCTACTCCCAATCTACCCTCGCCCCCGCACTCTGATTCCCAGGTCGAGCACGGCGCCGTCGACGCCAGACCATACCCGCGCGTGGGCAACAACCACCACAACTTTAATACCTACCACAACGGCCAGTACCACCAGGGGAACAATGCCAGCGAGCGTCATCTGTCGACTTCGTACGCACACCTGGTGCCTAACCGTTCGTCAGTCACCCTTCACAGCGAAGGGTCACGATCACGGCTCACGGTGACTACCGTATGTGATGCCCTGACTTTCCCTCGGCCGCGAATGAACCCCCACGATATTACCCCTCCGGAGAGCCCGCGCGGAAACGACACGGACATGGAGGACGACGACGTGATAACTCCCGTGTTCAGCGAGGCGGTCGCGCAGAGCAAGGCGCGGGAAGCGGAGCGCGAGGAGTGGGCAGCGGTGATGAGCCGACGGGGTCGGAGCCACAGCATACGGCGCGCTGGCGAGTCGACTTCGGCGCCGTCGACGCCTGGGCTGCGACACCGTCTCTCTGAGCGGTACACTGGCTCACGACATGGGCGGAGCAACTCGCAGTCGAGCTCTGTGCGGTCGTTCTTCAGCCGCAGCGGCCCTCAGCGCGCGCAGTCACATCGCAACGGACGGACATCTGCCGAGCCGGGGTCGAATACCGACCACACCGCCTCCCTGGACAGCATCCACACCCCAATTTCCCGGTCCCAGTCGCACCGTGCAGGGCGGAAGACGACCGGCATCTTTGCCAACCTGGCTACGCCGGACCACGGCAAGATCCAGAAGAGCTCGTCGAGCCCACAGCTGTCAGCTGATGGCGACGGGGACGAGGCTCCCAAACGTAGCCAGTCGATGAAGTACGGCAGCACGCGCAGTGCCCCGGACATTACAGGACTAAATGGCCTCCCAACGTCGCCCCGCTCGACAAAGCACCGAGCGACAGGGCCTCCCCGCACGTTCCAGCTGCGCATCCCGCCGACACAAGCGGCTCGTGGTGGCCCGATGCAGGCGGGCGTGGTTGTGGTGGGACCGTCCTCGAGTGGCGCGTCCCGCACTCCTCGTGCGATTGATTTCGCCGAGCTGCCAGCTCTCCCCGTGCGCGCACCGTCGCCGTCTCCGCCGCCCCAGGTGCCTACACCTGACCGTGGCTCGCCGTTTGGTCTTGGCTTTGACGCCGACGCAATTGGCGTGGCTATCACGACTGCAGGCAACGAGGCTGCGGCTCCCCCGCCAGTGGTTGAGCGGCAAAAGATGCAGTCGCCAGTGCTGCAGCCATCACCATTCCCGAAAGAGCCGCCTTCCTCGGCACACGCGCGGTATCTCATTGCCCGCCAGCACCGCCACTCTGTGACGATCCGCGCATTCCAGTCGCCGGCGATGGCGCACCCAAAAGCCGGCCCCATCAGCCCGCCAAACAAGCTCGTCGCGTCGTCGTCGTTCAGCCACCGCAGGAAGCGCTCCTCGCCTCCGCCACCGCTGCCGCCCTTTCAGAGATACACGCAGGCGCTCGAGGGTGAGCTCACATCGCCGGTTTCGCCGCGCTCCCCTGTGTCTCCCGAGGGCAAGGCCAGGGGAACGAGCACGCTCGGCCCACGCGCCTGGGCGGCCAAGACTGGCAGCGGTCGGGTCCGCCGTCGTGGCAGCCCGACCTCTTCCTCTCATGCCTGGGCGTCAAAGTCGGAAGACACGCTCAGCAAGCGGCCAGAGTCGTCGCCGCCATCTTTTGGCAGGCACCGCGAACTGCAGTCACTGACCAACCTCGCTCCGCCGCTGCGCACCGACAAGGACCTGCCGCCTACCCCCATGTCATCTCTGGAGGCTTCGCCGAATCCGCCACAAGCGGACCGTCTGCCCAACCAGCGCGCACCATCCCGCAACCTGCCGCTTACACCAGACCGCCGCCCGGTGTCTGGCGACGGCGGATCGCCGTTGTCCATCGCGTCCCAGGGCAGACCCGTGTCCATCGGCATGCTCGGCGCGCTTGCTGCCACTGCCGCCGAGGCGGCTGCGCTCTCCCGCGCCGAGACCCCGTCCAGGAGCGCCGCCTCGTCACTCAGGGGACACCCTCCTGTCCCTGTCCCTGCCGCGCCGAACCCTTTGCGCATCCAGACCCAGACGCCACCGCCGGCCAAGCCGCTGCCGACGATCATGGACGCGTCGCCTACGCCCGTGCGCCAGCGGACTGTCTCGGTGCTCGCCCCGCCGCCTGACTCGCCGACGCCGACTCCAAAGGGCAAGACTGCGCCGCTCACGGCCGACTCGCCGGACAAGGTGCCCTTCCCCGGCCACCCGTTCTCGTCGCTGCGCACCAGCCGCCCTCGCTCGCCCATGGGGACGCAGGCGCAGACCGTGTTCAACCGCCAGAGCATGCCGGTGCGCCTGACTTCCACCTCGAGCATCCAGTCCGCCAAGTCGGCCAGGTCGCACCGCTCTATTCCCAGCGTGTCGGCGGTGAGCCCTGCGCCGCAGTTCTTCCGCGGCGAGTACGAGGCGCAGAACGAGCACAGCCGCGTCTCGCCGGATTTCTTCACGCACGCGCTCCTGCCGCAAAAGGACGCGCGCACCGCGCTCGGCGTCGACGAGACCCGCGGCATGCCGTCTGTCCGCGACGCGTCGAACGTCTCGGCTGCGCTAGCCGATACTTCTGGCGTGCTGGGCAATTCGTCCGTGCTGGGCCTTGCGGACAGCCCGCAGCGCATCCCGCCCGTTCCCCTCGTCGCGAGCCCGTACTCGACGTCGCCCCAGATCGAGATGCTTCAGCGGTCTACCGGCACCTCCTCGCACCAGAGCCACGGCAGCCGGTCGGAATCCGACGACGGCGGGCCCATTCCGCCTCCGGTCCTGCGCACTATCAACCAGTCGGCGGTGTCTCCCCTCGACGCTGTGGCGTCGCGCTTCGCCTCGGCTTCGTCGCTTGTCCAGCTTGGCAGTGGCACGCCGCTCTCCCGCGCCCACTCGGCCGCGCCGTCCGACTCTGCCTCGGCCATGTCGCACTCGTCGTACTTTACCACTGAAACAGCGGACGAGTGGAAGCCGGCACGCGACGACCTCGCGTTCGGGAGTGTCCAGACTCACGACGAGGGCGAAGAGTCCGACGGATCGGACACAACGCTACCGGACATGTTCCCCTGCTCGTCGTCGTCTGCACTGTCGCACTACACGGATGCCGAGGATGGCGAGGGGTCGACGTGGGGTACGCCCGTGGAGGCCACCATGTCGCCGATTCCCACTCTCCCGCCGATTGCGGTGCTCACACCCCTCGAGACCGTATCAGAGTCGAGCCACTCTTCCACTACGACCCCGCAGGCTAGCCACATTGTTCTCAACGACAGCCCACGCGGGTCAACGCCGACGCACCGCCCTCCTACGGCCACCTCGGACGACATGGAGAACCTCACCGTCACTCCCAAGCTGGACCAACTGAACACGAGCGTGTCCGGATTCGAGGATGCGTTCGAGTACGACCCGACGTCGGCGGACACGTCTTTGTCCATCGACCCGCGGTCTGCGCGGCGTAACTCGGGCGGCAGCGCCTCCTCTGGCTCTGAAGTGTCTGTGCGCCAGAGCCTAGAGGAGAACTTCCGGGGCCTCTTCTACCGCCCGCCGAACATGCCGTCGCCGGAGGACCACGTCCGCCGCCGCCGGCTGCCATCGCACCTGCCGCAGATTGTGCCGTCAGCCGTGTCGAGCCCGTCGCGCGGCCTCGCGCACAGCAAGACGAGCAGCACGAGCGCGAGCACGTTTGAGCTCAACTCGCCGCTCGACGAGGGCGGGTTTGAGCTGCGCCCCGTCGACCCGAAGCGCAAGTCTATGCTTCGGTCGAATCTCGCGAGCTCTACCAGCTCCGAGCCCGCCAACACGCTTTCCGCCACGAATCCGTCCATGGGCCTCGGCATCATCCCTGACGGCAACTTTCTCGCGGGCTTTGGCCAGAATCGCATCGCTATGCGCCAGCCGCTGCCAGAGACGCTTGCGCGGGACGACTCATGGATCACGCAGTGTGAGTGCTTTCATGCATGCATGGGAAGAGTAAACTGACGATGCAGCATATCACCGCCTGTCGCAGGTGGTGGCCCGAAGTGCCACACCCGCCACGGCGCTATCTCTCCGAAAAGCCCGCCCGTACAGCGCCCCGCAGGGCGGCATGCCCTTCAGTCCCACCACATTTGGCGTCCACACTGACCGCTTCGACAACTCTGCGGGATCGACACCCCGCTCGACACTCCAGACGCCCGGATCGAGCATTGCAGAGCACGCCGAGACGCCAGAGGTTATCGAGTAGAGCCGTTGTCACTGTTGCGGTTGAGAGACGACGCCACCATATTGGTTCTATTAGATTCCACCTCCACCTCCACCACCTCCACTTTCACCACCCACTTCCATCACCACCATGGACGCCACTGAGACCAACGACGCGGCCATTGGCACCATGGACGCGCCCGTTGTGCACCACTCGGCGTTCGGGCAGCTCGTCACCGGTTCCCCCGGCGCGGGCAAGTCGACCTACTGCCACGGCATGTACCAGTTCCTCACTGCGCTCAACCGCCCGGTTAGCATCATCAACCTTGACCCGGCGGTCACCGACCCGCCGTACCCGTGCGCAGTGTCCATTACCGACCTCATCACCCTCGACGCCGTCATGGACGAGTACGGCCTCGGCCCCAACGGCGCCATGCTGTACTGCATCGAGTACCTCGAGGCCAACTTTGACTGGCTGGTCGAGCAGCTCGACGCCGTGCTCGAGTCGCAGGGCGGCAACGGGTACATTGTGATCGACACGCCGGGGCAGGCCGAGCTGTGGACCAACCACGACAGTCTGAAGCGCATTGTTGAGCGGCTGGCGAAGATGGACTACAGGGTGGGTTGAAAGTTGTGAACATAGCTAACCCGCAGCTCGCGGCCGTGCACCTCACGGACGCGCACGCCATCACCGACGCCTCGAAATATATCTCGGCGGTGCTGCTCGCGCTGCGTGCGATGCTCCAGCTCGAGATGCCGCATATCAATGTCCTGAGCAAGATCGACTTGCTAGGCAGCTTTGAGAACCTGCGTGAGTTGCCTCATCCTCGCGAACTCTCCTGACACCCAGCGTTCAACCTCGAATACTACACCGAAGTGCAGGACCTGTCCTATCTTCTGCAGACACTCGAGAACGAGCCGCGCGCCAAGCACTTTCACAAGCTGAACAAGGCCATGGTCGAGCTGATTGAGGACTTTGGGCTGGTGGGCTTTGAGACGCTGGCGGTCGAGGACAAGGCGTCGATGATGAAGCTCGTCCGGCTGGTGGACAAGGTGACGGGGTACGTCTTCATGCCCGCGGGGGCGGACACGACGACGGACAACATGGCCGCGCTGTTTTCGTCTGCGTCGGGCCTGATGCCGGGCGACCCGTACGCGGACGTCTCGGACGTGCAGGAGCGCTGGGGCGAGCGCAAGGAGGAGTTTGACGCGGCGCAGGAGGAGCAGTGGGAGCGAGAGTGGATGGCGCGCAAGAATGCGCAGGCGATCGCGGACGCGGACGCCAAGAAGAAGAGCGAGGAGGCTGCCACATTATAATAACTTTGCCTGCTCTTCTTGTTGTACTGTTAGATACATATGCATATTGCCATACATTACGAGTCTAGGGGTGGTTGGCGAGATGAGCACAGAAGCGGAGATCAGCGCAGAGGCGGAGACGGGTTAGAGAGCGGAGATTGCTCGCAACTTCGGCCCACTACTGCTCTTGAGGCATCGGCCTAACGATGTCTCGAGGGAAGGCCGATTTCTCATCCTCACCATCCCTCTTACACACCCTTACCACTTTGAACACGATGACCACAATGGTGGACACGAAGCGATGCCCCCTGCATTCAGCTGCGCACGCGCAAGCGATGCCCCGAGATCTAGCCCGATCTACCGCCCCATTCCGCCTCGCACAACTCACGCCCAGCGCTGACTCACACGGAAACAGGAGTCACTACTCATGCGAGCCGCCTCGAACGCAGTGATCGTCATCCCATAGTATCCTGCAGTTCGTCTTGCCCGTGCTCGTCGACGTCTCCGTTCACTGCCCATCACTGGGTCGCAATACGTCAACAGTCCGCACGTTGCATCACGTGACATTCCCCGGCTCGCGGCTCGACGGCTCGGCTCGATCTGTTTCACGAGACCACGTTTTTGCGTGCCTGGAAGTGAGATTTTTTTTCTGCTGTTGATTTTTTTCCGCCCGCCCGCGTAGCCCGCGTAGCTGGTGTCCGCCCGTCGCGGGCTCTGCGGGGCGGGGCTTGCGGGATCCGCGCCCGTCTACATGCAGTACAGTAGAGATTCTGGCCCCGCCCAGCGTCCAGGAGTGGCTGTGAGATCTGGAATGAGACTGGCTGAGATGATATGCAGGATTGCAGGATTGCAGGGCCGCCCAGTAACCGCGTTTGTATCTCACACAAGAGTAAGTACTGCACCCGTGTCTCTGCGTGTCTCGCTGTGTGCGCGATTATCTTTTCCCATTGTCTTTGTCCTTGTCTCTCCTCTCTCTCCTCTCCATCTCTCTTTATATTTCTCTACTGGAGGTCGTCGTCGTCGTCGTCGTTCTTACTCACTCCATCCTTGTAACTTCTACTACACCCCACCACTCTTCTGTTCCGTTTCGACTGTACTCGTAGTTACGACCGAAAAAAAAAAAATCATCACTACAGGGGCAAAAAAAGTTGAACCCCCCTCCCCGCCACCATCACATAAAAAAAATCTGCGGATAACCAGCGCAGCAAGCAACAACGCAAACGATGCCTACTGCTACCGCCACGCCCCTCCCGGCGACCCCGATCGCGGACGAGCTCACCAAGCTCGCGGCCGCCCCCACCAACGTTGATGCCAAGGCCATTGCCGACGGCATTGCGCTGCAGATCAAGAAGGCGCCGCGCTCGCTCGACGCCCTCGAGGAGAGCAAGCTTGTCGAGGTCGTCCAGCTGTGGGCTGCGTCCAAGAGCGGATTCGAGCGCGAGTCTGCACCCGTGCTCGTCGAGCGCGTGTGCCGCTCGCTCGGCGCCGGCGTGCAGGGTGTCTTCATTCCGTTGATCCCCACGCTCCTCAACCTCGCCATGGACAAGGGCCAGCCCGTGCGCACCGCCGTCAACTCGGCCATCAAGGCCCTCGTCAAGATCTGCCCGCCCGAGGCGACGCGCCCGCTCATGCAGGCGCTCACCCGCTCGCTCGACGAGTGCAAGGGCTGGCGCTCCAAGGTCGCCGCTTGCAAGGCCATCGAGGAGATTGTCAAGCCCGGAGCCGAGGAGTGGGTCGCCATGGAGCTCGGAGAGACCATTCCTATTATCGAAATGTCCATGCACGACACCAAGGCCGAGGTCGCCGCCGCCGCCACCAAGGCTGCCACCACGCTCTGTGGAACCCTTCCCAACCCCGATGTCCTCAAGCACGTCTCGCTGCTTGTTGACGCCATGGCCTCGCCCGCTGCGGTTCCCAAGACCATCAAGGGTCTTTCGTCGACCACCTTTGTCGCCGAGGTCACTGGTCCTACTCTTGCCGTCATGGTGCCCCTCCTTACCCGTGCCCTCAAGGAGCGCTCCACCGACACCCAGCGCATGACCTGTATTGTTATCGGTAACCTGGTCAAGCTCGTTCGTGACCCCACGACTGCTGCCCGTTACCTCGGTGGTCTCGTTACCGGTGTCGAGCAGATTGCCACTGGCGCTGCCTTCCCCGAGATTCGTGCGTTCGCCCAGACTGCGCTCGAGATTCTTCTTGGTGCCGGTGCTTCCGCCACCGCCACCCCCCTCCCTCCCCGTGACGTTATCGCTTCGGTCAACGAGGCCCTCCAGGTCATTGCGCCCATTATCAACGTCCCCGGTCTCCCCGCCAAGCCCACCGTGCCCCTCGCCGCCCGCTGGTCCATGCCCGACCGCCCCGTCATTGCCGCTGCTCTCGAGCACGAGGCCAATGTCATTGCCGACCTGGTTGACATTCGCCGCTACGACGCGGACATCTGGGAGGGCAAGGCTGTCACCTCGTTCTTCAAGCTCCTTCTCGGCGCCGACGCTGGTGTTGAGGCTGGTGTCAAGGTCCGCCAGGCCTTCCTCGACCTCGACCAGGCCAAGTTCTCCCCTCCCGAGGAGGACGACGGAACCGAGGGCGAGCTCGTCTGTGACATTCAGTTCTCGCTCGCGTACGGTGGTCTCCTTCTCCTCAACCACACCAACCTCAAGCTCCGCCGTGGCCGCCGCTACGGTATCTGTGCCGCCAACGGTGCCGGAAAGTCGACTCTCATGAAGGCTATCCGTGACCGCAAGGTCGAGGGCTTCCCCTACGAGCTCCGCACCATCATGGTCGAGCACGCTCTCCAGGGCGAGGACACTTCGTCGTCGATTCTCGACTTTATCGCCGCCGACGCCCAGCTCAAGGGCCGCGAGCGCAAGGAGATTGCCGACATGCTTCTGTCCGTCGGCTTCTCCGAGGAGAAGCAGCAGGACTCTGTCGCCTCGCTCTCGGGTGGTTGGAAGATGAAGCTCGAGCTTGCCCGTGCCATGCTTATCGGTGCCGACATTCTCCTCCTCGATGAGCCTACCAACCACTTGGACGTCCAGACTGTCGCTTGGCTCGAAAACTACCTCACCAACCTCCCCCAGATGACCTGCATGATCGTCTCGCACGACTCTGGTTTCCTCGACAATGTCTGTACCGACATTATCCACTACGAGACCAAGAAGCTCGCCTACTACAAGGGCAACCTTTCCAAGTTTGTCGAGCGTGTCCCCGCCGCCAAGTCGTACTACACCCTTGCGGCTACTTCGATCAAGTTTACCTTCCCCCCTCCCGGTAACCTTGTCGGTGTCCGCTCCAACACGCGTGCCATTCTCAAGCTCTCCAACGCCACCTTCACCTACCCCGGTGCTGCCAGGCCGTCGCTCAAGAACGCCACCTGTTCGCTCTCGCTCTCGTCGCGTGTCGGTGTCGTCGGCCCCAACGGTGCCGGAAAGTCGACCCTTATCAAGCTCCTCACTGGTGAGACCATCCCCCAGGAGGGTACCGTGCACAAGCACCCCGCGCTCCGTGTCGGTTACGTTGCCCAGCACGCCTTCCACCACATCAACTTGCACCTCGACAAGACTGCTGTCCAGTACATCCAGTGGCGTTACCAGGACGGCCACGACCGTGAGATGCTTGAGAAGGCGACCCGTGTCCTCACCGACGAGGACATTGCCATGATGGAGCGTCCCATTGAGGGCCGTAACGGCGAGCTCCGCAAGATTGAGTCGATTCTCGGTCGCCAGAAGCTCAAGAAGTCGTTCCAGTACGAGATCAAGTTTAAGGGTCTCGAGCACCGCTGGAACGCCTGGATTCCCCGCGACGTTCTCATCGAGAAGGGCTTCCAGAAGCTCGTCACCCAGTTTGACGACATGGAGTCTTCGCGTGAGGGTGCCGGTATGCGCGACACTTCGGCTGCCGCCGTCCGTGAGGTCCTCGAGGCTGTCGGTCTCGACGGCGACATTGCGCAGTACAACGAAATGTCGGGTCTTTCCGGTGGACAAAAGGTCAAGGTCGTCATTGCCGCGTCCATGTTCAACCGTCCCCAGTGTCTCTTCCTCGACGAGCCTACCAACTTCTTGGACCGTGAGGCCCTTGGTGGTCTTGCCGTGGCCATTCGCGAGTGGGCCGGAGCCGTGTGCATCATTTCGCATTCGACCGAGTTTGTGTCCGCCCTCTGCCCCGAGATCTGGAACGTCGACGCTGGTGTCCTTACCCAGATTGGCAAGGTCCAGATTGCCGACGAGGCCTTTGACGACTCTGCGCCCAACTCTCGCGTCCCCTCGTCGCGCGGCACCCCCCGCACTGGCGCCGCCACCCCCATGACCGGCACTGCCACCCCCATGTCTGGCATGACCTCTGCCATGACCTCGGCCGTCAACTCGGAGGCCGAGGACGCCGACCTGGCCAAGCTCGCCAAGCTCGCCCTCAAGCCCAAGAAGAAGAAGAAGATGACCCGTAACGAGGTCAAGGCCCAGGAGGAGCGTCGCCGCATCCGCAAGCTCAACTGGCTCACATATGGCGGCGAGCGCGAGCCCGACACGGACGACGACGCCTAAGCGCACCCACTGGATTAACTTTAACTCTTTAGCTACCACTACACTACCCTGTACACCGTAGATTTTGTAGACGCTGCATGGTCAAGGATACCCGCATAGATGGATCTTGTTAGAACTGCGAGGCGAGCGCGCGAGCGAGCGAACGGAGTGAGCGGAGCGAGGAGGGTGAAGTGAGCAGGAGCAACAGAGTCACAGAGCCACAGGGTGGTGCCACAGTACACTACATTTGCTCCCGCTCCACACCGGTCCTAATGTTCAAACCCGACTGACGTCAAAAACCACCTCGATCCACCAGCACTTGCCATCAAACAACATAATGTCGGCCTCGGACTCGGATATCAGCGTGCTGCGCGGGAGCGGCGCCATCCCGACGTCCCCGTTCGAGATCGGGATCACGCGCGAGGCGCTGCAGCGCCGGCTGGACAATGGTGAGTGCCGCCGCCTCGCAAGAACTCACCCTAGGCGACATCACGCACGACGACATTGCGGTCCTCAAACGCTCCTACCGCTGGATGACCATCAGCTCATTTGTGGGCAGCGCAATGGGCGTGCCCGTGTGGATCCTCGCGGGGCGGCGCCGCCCGCCGCCCTCGTTCCTCGCGCGCTTTGGCGCCGCCTTGGCCGTGTCCGGCGTCGGCGGGTTTATGGGCTTTGCGGCCGGCGGCGTGGCCGCCGCCATGGAGGTTAATAAGAACATGCCGGATGCTAATCGGTGAGTGCGCGAGTGCGCGAGCGCGCGAGCGCGCGCCAGCTTGAACGAGCGGCGGAACGCTTCGGCCATGTCGCTCGAGTCTGCGAATGCACTAGCTGTACCCTGCTGACGGCAGCAAACTCAAGGTGTTCCAGCAGATTGTCATCGACTCGAAGCGCGCGATCGAGGAGCACCGCCAGGGCCGTCCGGTGACTATGCCCGGCGGCCCGCAGGGCGAGGGCGAGCGCGCCGAGCGTGCGGAACGCGCCGAACGCGCCGAGCGCGCCGAGCCAGAGGCAGGCAGCGACCACGGGTTCCGGGAGGCGGACTCGCCATCCCAGCCCACGGGCAAGCCCGCGGCCGCCGCCCCCG
This sequence comes from Apiotrichum gracile, assembly GCA_001600335.1. NCBI lineage: Eukaryota > Fungi > Basidiomycota > Tremellomycetes > Trichosporonales > Trichosporonaceae > Apiotrichum > Apiotrichum gracile. Next base: position 3,056,483 of record BCJO01000004.1, on the reverse strand, counting down.
GGGCCATCAGCGCGGAAGTCCGCCAGGCAACGGGATCCACATGGGACCGCCTGCGCACCACGCGCCCCGCCAAGCCTGCCGCCCCGAGCGCGCAGGACGACCTCGCGCGCCAGCAGGCCGAGTTTGATGCCATGATTGAGCGGGAGCGCATGGGGGGCGATAACCTCGACAAGTGGAAGTAGGGTTTGGCAGATGCATTGGCATAGACGTCTTATTGGGGGTCATTGGTTGCGGTTGTGTCGACTGACATGGATTGCTACTGTTGCGGTTCTAGCAACGCGAAATGGCACCATTGCGTCTCCATTAATACTGTACTCATGTCTCGCCCCTGCTGCTCCTGCTGCTCCTGCTGCTCCTGCTACTCCTGCTGCTCCTGCTGCTCCTGCTGCTGCCCCCGTTGCTCCTACGCCTGCGACTCCGCCTGCTGCGCTCTATTGCCTCCTACGCCTCCCCTGCACGACACTGCATCTCTTGTTACTGCCTACTTCTTCTCGTGCGCCTCGTGCCCCCTGTGCGGCCCCTCATGCCCATGGTGCTGGCTGTGCCCCGTGCCGGGCGCGATCCCGCCCTGCTGCTGCTCGCCACCCGACGCGTGGTGGTGCGAGTGGTGGTGCTCGCCGCCGTCGGACGCGACGCTGCCGGTCGTCGGGTTGGCCGAGGTGGTCGTGGTGGTGGGGCTGGAATCAGCGTTGTGGGTGGGGGGAGCTTGGGCGTACTTGGGCTTGGACATGGTGGATTGATCGACTGCGAGTTATAGTGTGCGACGAGACTGCGACGCAGACTGTAAGTTCGAACGCTCGGGTTTATAAACCTTCCCAGCAGTCATGCCCACGCCAGCTTTGTGGTGGGAACATCTCCACACGGCAGGACTGACGACGTCATGTCGTCAAGACACTCCGGGGTGGAAATGGTGCTCCGTCGCGGAAACCCAATTTTGACGGCATGATCGGGTGTCTGCATGCGTCGGATGCGCCTTGTTGGGTGTGGCGGTGAGTGAAGTGCATGCTGGGGTCCACTTCGTGCGCACGGCGGACTGGCACGAAGTTCTGGCCGAGATCAGTCGTTCCGTCGCCACACCCCTTGCAAGCTTGCAGCGACTCGGTTTAAACAAATGCAATGCCATGCAGGAATCTATGATATGACTACCTTACCCCCTACCCTGTCCGGTGCTTCGCTTCGCGCTCGCGCTACAACGACCCAAACCAGCTCCAGTCCGCCGGCAGCCCCGCGCGGGTCTTGAACGCCTTGCCGGCGAGCCAGCGGTCGACGATCGCGTGCTCGTCGACGTTGTCGAGCACGTCGACCTGGCCCTTGCCCTCGAGACACATTGCCGCCCAGCCGACGAGAATCATGCCGGGGGGCCGCTGGTCGACGGATGCGATTGCGCGGCCGATGTTCTCGAGCGTAGACAGGATCACGCGCTGGTCGGGGGAGCTGGCGCGCTCGACGATCGCGACGGGCAGGTGGCGCGGGTAGGCTGCGCCGTCCCGCCCCGCGTTGGTTTCCGAGGTGAGCACCTCGAGCACCGCCTCGATGCGCGCGACGCCCATCAGGATCGCGAGCGTGCGGGGCTTGACGTACCCCGGCAGCTGGACCGCGGTGCCGGCGCGCCCGACGCCGGTGCACATGACGAGACTATCCGCGACGCCGCGCTGAGTCACGGGGATGCCGTTCATGAGGGGGCCTGCGAGGGCAGACGAGACGCCGGGGACGACGACGGCCTCGTACCCGTGCTCGCGGAAGTAGAGGACCTCCTCGCCGCCGCGGCCGTACACGAAGGGATCGCCCTGCTTGAGGCGCACGACGGTCTCGCCGGCCTGTGCGCCGGCGAGGGCCAGCTCCATGAGCTCGTTCTGCGCGCCGTCCGCGTTGCCGGGGAACTTGCGCGCAATGTGGAGTTTTGTCGTTTTGGGGATGAGCGCGATGATTTCCGCAGGAACGAGCTTGTCGGAGAGAATGAGAGTCGCGTTTTCGAGGGCGTACCGCGCCGCCACTGTCAGGAGCGACGGGTGGCCAGGCCCAGAGCCGACGAGCAGGATGCGCCCCTTCTTGCTGTCGTGGTGCGGGAGGATGACCGTGCGGACGTCGTTGCCCTCGAGCGCGCGGTCCATGACGTCCTTGCTCATGCCCGCCAGCTGGTCGTACGAGTAGTACTCGCTCATCTGGTGTACCCAGCGCATACGGCGGAGCTGCTCCTCGTCCTTGGCGGGGTTGACGGGCGCGTTGAGCGGGGTCGTGAGATCGTCGTCGGAAATGGCATTGGTGCCCTTTGCGCGCGCGCGGAGGATGCCAATGTTGTCGACTGCCGCGCCGACGTTGGACGGCAGGCGCGCAGCAATGTCGCGGCGGATACGGCCGGCGAGGCGGCAGCCCTGCCCGTTGGTGCTCACCGCGACCTGGAGGTTGGACGGGCCCTCGGGCGTGCTGAAGCGGTGAACAGAGGGGAACGTAAATGTCGAAAGCGCGCGGTTGTCCGAAACGTTGATAGGGATGCACAGCGCCGTCGCCGCCGTGTGGATCGCCGTCGCAATCTCCGACGCCTTGAAGCCCTTGGAGCCAATGAGCGTGTCGGTCACGCACACGAGCGCGATGCGCTTCTCGGACAGGAACGCCTGCCACGACTCGGCCTTGCCGACAAAGCGCTTAAACTTGATCTGGCCCTGGGAGACGCGCCACTGGATCTCCTCGGGGAGCGTGCTGAGTTCCGCACCCGAGGAGACAATCACCTGCGCGTCCGCCTCGAGGAGCGTGAGCACGCGCGAGGCGACGAGGCGGTTCGAGCCGACGACGAGCACCGGCTGCCCGCGGAGGTGGAAGGTAAGCGGCAGCGGTGCGCCGCCGTTGGGGAGCGGGAACTTGCCGCCCGCGTCGAGCGGGGACGGGTTCTTCTTCTCGCTCCTGTGCACGGCCAAGGCTGCGAGCTTTGGCGGCGTGAGCGCCCTGATGAGCCCCGCGCCGAGGACAAACGACGCGATGGTCGGAACCACAATCCACGTCCCGTTCGTCGCGACGAACACGGACCAGAACTTCCACGCGCTGTTGTGTCCCGTGTTGCACCAGTCGCAAAAGTACTCTTGCAAAAAGTAGAGGATCGTCTTGGACGCCGTCATCACCACCGCCGCAAAGCCGATGACTGGCGCGCCGGGGTGGTCGCCGAGGTACACGCAGACAAAGTTGAGGAACACTTCGATGAGGTTGAGGAGCGCTGGTGGTTAGCTCTAGTACAGTTCAGCTTACTCACACTGCGCATTCGTGAACCCGTCGCCCTCCTCGAGCGCCTTCCAACCGTACAGCAGGTCGATGTCAGAGTACGGCACCATGCTGGCTGTCAGTGCAATCCCAGCAGCCCTAGCGCTTCTACACTCACTTGTACGGGCCCCAGATCCACGACAGGTCGCCGCCGCGCATACTCCGCGGGCGGAAGAAGCAGTAGCCCGCATCCCAGAGGACAACAAAGCTCGAGAGCGTGAGCCACAGCCGGATCCAGCGGGGCGTAGTGTAGCCCATTGTGTTAGTCGCGGTGGGTGAGTGAGTGGGTGAGTGAATGTATGAATGCAAGAGAGAAAGAGAAAGCAAGATGAGATCAAGATGCATGCATGCATGCATGAGTGTCTCTTCGGGATCGAGCTCGCCATCGCATCTCTCGGCAACCAACCCAGCCTGGCTGTTGTTATTCATCATCCTGGCACCGAGCTCGTGATTGCCGCTCAGCCTCGACTTGTTCGGACTTTTCCTGATAACGTGATCTCTAATCTCGAAGACAGCCAGAGTGTAAGTAATATGAATGGCGTGACTGGCTGGCTCATTAGGAATTCACTATTCCGGAGACCCCGCACGCGGAAGTATATCTTCACGCTGACGTCGCGTGCAGCGGAGACTCCTTCCATCTCCGCGCTGGTGATGCAACTCCACCTCGCCAGGACGCGACCACATCAGAAGGACAGACCACACTCCTCCACCCACACCACACAACATGCTGTCCCGCCTCGCCTGCCTCTTCCTGCTGGCGCTGCACGTCTCCGCGGCGCAGTACACGATCCTGCACCGGTTCGCGGACAAGGGCGCGAGATTCGTCCCGCGCGGCGTCGTCACCGTCGATGGGAGCAAGGTCTCGTACGAGCCGGCGCCGCCCGCGCCGGCGGCGATGGAGACCGAGGCAAAGTGGTACCAGGTTGCGATCCGGGTTGGGGGCGAGGAGATTGTCGCGTCCACGCCTTCTGTGAGTCTCCAGTGCTTCTCTTCTGACGACAGTGCTACGCCGACGCAGCCGCAACCTTCACACTGCACTTTACCTCGGAGCGCCCGTCGAGCATCGAGTACAAGCCCTCGGGCGCGTGCAAGGAGAACGCCTCGTCTCTCCCGTCGGCCCCGCTGGATATCGTGCTGAAGAAGGAGTACAATATCCGATCGTAAGCTCCGTAAGGCGTGTTGGAGCTGACCCCAGCCCCGGCCTCGCGCCGCCCAAGGTCGTCGACCAGACCGGCCAGACCGTCCAGCCCGAACCCGAAAAGTCCTTCCTCCAAAAGTACTGGATGGCCATCTGTGGCGCGCTGCTCGTTATTGCCGTCATGATGGGCGATGAAAAGCCCGCAGAGGGGCAGCGTGCGCCCGCGCGGGCAAAGTAGATGGGTCGATGTGATTGGTATATCAGAGCCGGGCTGTAGACGAGCTGTGGAGTGGCTATCGCGCAGAAAGTGGACTGACTGTGCTGACACTGATTCCCGGCAGGCCTCTGGTGCTAAAAGGAGGCATCCAACTGGACGAGGCGACAGCTTCTGCGTGTCATTGTGTCGTTCCAGGCGGTAGTGAAGTGGAGAGCACTTCGGTAGGCAAGGGCAGCTGGCGCTCACTGCTGAGAGAAGCCGCCACCTGTTTGGCTCAAGAGGCACTGGTAGCCAAGCACGCGCAGCGCACCCCTGGTGACGCATGAGAGGGGAGTGTGAACCGGATATCTGGAGGGCGGGCTGGTCATCGAGGACAGGTTGGCGAATACTTTCGGCTCGGGCGACACTGCCGCTGATCACATGTCGGGCCGGGAGGCTGAGGCGCCCCGAGGTACACCCACACTAATGACAATTGAGTGTATCTTACGCTACGCGTCAACAGAGCCGCTCTGAGCCCTCTGATCCTAGGACATCCGACTGACAGCCTTCGACTCTCTCATGAGACATCAGTGATGTGGCTAGAGTGAAGGGCAAGGTGGACAAACCGATGAGCCAGTTTGCGGAGAGTGACGCTCACTCCTGCATGGGAGCCTCAATACTTGGGAAAGAAGCACTCGTGGATGGGACACGAAATGGGTGGCGTACTCCTGGCAGCGCCTGGGGAGTGAGCTCGAAGCAGAGGGCGTTAGGCTCAGCGACATGAACTCCTAGCCTTGGCTGGCAGCTGAGCACAAGGCGGACTTGACCAGGAAGTGCGCCGGCGGATATCCTTGGCTCGTTGCTGATCGCCGTTATCGGGCCGAGACAGGGGAGCCAAGGCACTCGGCGACGGCGAAAGACAACAGATATCCATAGACTAATCAGCCGGGCGGAGCGACCGCCAGCTGCCCTACATAATGGGTGGAGGGAGGTGGACACCTGCACTGCGGTTCCTAGGATTCCTATTTCTCCAGGACCTGTGCGCCCGACTCACTCCGTAACTCACTCCGTAACAGTGTCACTCCGTGACGAGGGAACGGCGGAGGGGGGTGACGCTCGCTTGATACCACTGCAGGAAACAGGAGACGTTCCTGCTGGCCTGGCAACTGCCATCAAGGCCAGTTTTCCTCGCGCCTGTGGCGCCTGTCGGGAACTCCGTCCTTGGCGCAGGACTCGAGCCTACGTCCCCCTTCCATCCACCAATCCGAACGCAGTGCCCTGGGGACATGCATTCCGCCACTCGATCGCCACTGGCCGTCCACTCGTCCACCCACTATGCCCACTGCCCTGCGGCAGCCAAGCGAGGATGCGACGGCTGGATGGGTATCTTTGCGGCATTTGGACCTCGCTGCCACACAGATGGCCTCGGTATTCTGGCCGGCTATTCCGCTGCCGCATAAGTGCTCTCGCTTCGATAGAACCCATTTTAGGTACACGACTCGCCACGACCGAGTCCCTTTGCAGACTTGAGAGTCCGCGACTACCGGCGGCACTTACTGTAGGGCGGTGAGGCGGTGGTGTCCACTGCACCTGCAAGGAGGCTCTGGACCAGGTTGGTGGCAGGGTGGACGGTGGACGCGAAACGCCGCAATTTCACGCTATTTAAAAAGTATTTCAGGCAGATTTTTACCTGACTTTATGTGTCTCGCGTTTTGTTGTTAGTCCAGAACGATTAGATCCGTATTCTTGTGCCTCTACGAATATTCTCGCTTCTTTATGAAAACAACTGGATCTTTATGGAAACAACTTGATCGAGGCTCGATGCTATTGGCACGCCGAGCGCTCTCGTTCTGGACAGCCGAGTGGCGGTGCGTGGCGCCGCTGGCGAGCTGGCGAGGCCGATCCCGGCCCGACCCATGCGGTGACAGCGCCAAGACGGAGCTCCAATCTCAAGCGGCCAGCACAGATACAGGAAAAGAACAATACAACAATCTCAGCGGAAAGACCGGGAGTCCACCGCCCGGAGGGCAGGAATGGCGGCCGTATATCCGCCGTGGCGTGATCTCGAGTGTAGCGAACAAGTGGAACATCGGACGACCAGAGCGCCGCGAAACATGGAAAATTATCATGTCCTTCCTCGATACGACACTGTTCCCGGAACGAGCCGCAGCCGAAGGAGCAGGGCCTGACATTGTATCTGCGAGGGACAGTGGCGGTGTGGCGGGCGTGGCGGGCGTGGCGGGAGTCCTGCCGGGTGACGAGGTGACAGCTGCAGGACGTGGCGGTGGCGGCGGGGATTGACGGGCATTGTGTGCCGGACTGTGAGCGTGATTCCGAAACAGCGTTGGTATTTGTTCATGTTCAAGATGCAGGTTGGAATTGTGATCTGCGAGCGGCGAAGAGTTGCGAGTGTAATCGACCCTGTGGAGGATACAGGGGATCGCACGGTACGTCCTCGACCCAAGGATCGTCATGACTGCTGCGATATGATCACCTAGTCCCCGAGTCCAACAAGCTGCACGAGACCAACACGTCTGCCAGCACGTACTCCCCCACGACGCAGAGTTTGGGGATATCATCAGGTGGCGCCAGCAACCCCGTGGCGCCCGGCCCCCGGCGTGGCGCCGCTAATATATTCACAAACACACAATGAACACCTCTGCGGCGCCGACGTCATGCCAGCACACCCTTGTCACCCGAGTCTCAGATCTGGGCGCCTGGGCTGCGGCATGGAGCGTCAGCGGCTGCGCTCCTCGGTCCATTGTTCCATTGATATCCGCAACACACCGCGCCGGGCCGTCTTGGCGATCTGCTGCTCGGACCGCAGATCTGTGGCACTGCAACAGATACGAGCCTGATAACTCGCGGCCCGCCACATTAGTGCTTGTGCTTGTGCTTGAAGTGCTCGGACGATCCGCTCGAACGATCTGCGGCCCGCAGAGCAGATCTGCAATCCGCACGCCCTCTGCTCCACGCTGCATCCCGCTGTCCGTGCTCACGATGTTTCTCCACATCTTGCCCGATCTCCGACGGGGCCGGAGTTCCACACCCGAGGCCCGTGCAGTTCGGGTATGGATATGAGAACTGCCGCAGTCATGTCGTATGGACAGCCCATTCAATGATAGCAACGAGGCATGGTGCGTCGCGCGCGTCGCTACGTCATCCGCCCACCCCGACACCCCGATCCCAATCCTCGTTCTCGATCCAATCCCCGATGCTCTCCTGAACATGACCAAGGGCAGGGTCCAGCCACCTGGCCTGCCCTCGTCGCCCCGTTTCAGTGCCGCTCTAGCGGATTGGGGTAGCCGCGGCTGTGCGCAGCACGCAGGCCATCTAGCTCAAGCTCAAGCAGTTATCGCTCGGGCTGTAGCGTGACGGGTACGCGCCGGTCCGAGGGCTGAGCAAGGCAGCTAGCTGGTCATGACCGAGGCATGGTCGTGGTATAGCCACTCATGGCATCATTGACCACCGAGGCGAAGGAGGTTTATCCGGCCGAGGCCCGCCGAGCCGCGAGCCGCGGCAAACGCGAGCCTAGACTATCGCGCGCCGCACTAGCGTGATCGCAGTAGAGCGTCATGAAGAGAAACGGCATTCACATGCCGCGCTATTAGCCGATGGAGATATCGATAGCCTGTCATGTCCATGGCCGACCCATGGAGGTGGCAGCGAGGCCGGGAGCGACACGGCAGGACCGACACCGACAGACGCCACTGAACGCAGCCCGCGGCGACGGCACACGACCTCATCCGTCACTCCGTTTCCGTTCCACCGAAGAGTAGGCAGGACCTATGAAGCAATGCCTCCATCCATCCCAAGCAGGATATCAGGACCCAGTCAGTACCCAGGACCCAAAATTCCAGGAACCGTCGCAGCAACTGACTTTCCATCTCGCGCCAGAACTGCAAAAATAGTCATAGCACATCTGCCGTCTCGCGGCTCTCGGCTCTGGCGCCGGACTCGGCGCCGCCGAGCAACCGCTAGCGCCGCACGAGGTTCGGAGATGGCTCACGCGAGCGAGATTTTGCGGCGCCAGCACCAGCGGAACAGTGCCCGCGGATCTGCCGTGGCTTTTGCGGGCTGATCTCGGATCCTGATCTGGCTCCTGCCACAGACAACAGTCATGCGAAGCGAGTCGCAGAGACACGTACCCGTTGTGGCGTGTGGCTTGCTGGCTCAGGAGGAATGTGAGGCTGCTTGAGGGTCGGGTGCCGGCGCATTAGTGCTGGTACCAGTTCAGGACCAGGCGCGCCTCTGCTCGATGCAGCTGCAGCTCGGTGCGATGCACGACCACGAGGGCCGGCGCCGCGTTTCAGCACGGGAGCGGCTGACAACAGGTGATATCGCTCGCAGCATGCGTCGCTGTTTGCCCAATGTATCTGATAACATCCAGTCAGTCCCCAGCCTCATCCAGGTCTCGCCCTAGGCCCTAGTCGACCCCAGTGAGCTTCAATGACGGATTAATCGGACCGAGCGCACAATCGACGCGAGCATCAAAGGCAAAAGTTTCCGAGCAAGCGTGCGAAGCGGGAAGGTTCTCGGCGCACCACCGAGCCGTGAGCGATGAGTCTAGGGAAAGATGTCTTGACGCCACCGCCCAGCCGCTGAGGCGATGGCACCCGGGCAACCCGGTGGCAACGTGGAAGCGCCTGGCGACGCCTCGGGGCACGCCTCGGCATATGTTCCGACACCGAGAAGCACGCCAATGACGCGCGCGACGCGAGCACTGCGTGCTGCACATCACGTCCAGTATCAGGATCAGGAGGCAAGGTCGCCAGGTGGACGGCGGACTGTTCTTTGGGGCGAGCTGATGCGCTCATGCGCCCATGCCACGCGCTAGCGACCACGCGCTCGATCACACGCGCATATGCGCACGCTCTTAGCGTCGGCCGTGTCACTGTTACATGTTACAGGCGTGTTACATGCTGTAAAGACACCAAAATGCCATTCAGGTGTGCGCAGCAGAGGGGAGGTGATGAACCCGCAAACTCTATGAGCGATCGACAACCTGGAGGGCCGCTCGGAATACTCGGTTGGGTCCCCGATAATATGGAGTCTGTATGCATCGCGCTTATACTGGGGTGTGCAAGTTCATACCGGGGTCCCGCTGAGCGATACTTGCCGCCGTGTGCCGCAGCCGCACCGACAGCCGGCAAACTTCTGCCGCGAACCGCAACCTCCCAGGGCAGGCCCAAGGTGGGGTGACTCACTCGATGCCGCGAGACTGCTCGGAGAATGGTCGGCCAAGTACGTGGCTCGGTAAGAATGGCGATGACGATGAGGCACAGGTACCTCCCTGACGTATGCCTCCCAGGTCCCTTGACCGAACAGTGAACTTGAGCCTATCTTGTCGGTAGCCATTGGTGCATGTGATTGGCCCGACAGCTGCGAGTCTCGGGTCTGGGGCAGCCTTCAATGGCCTTGCAATGGCTTCTTTCTCCCGTTTGCTCGTCTTCTGTCTCTTGACCCTAGGAATGTACCAGGGCCGCCACATGGACTCTGGCGCCACACGCAACTCTTTTTTTTTTCACTCGTTTGCCTGATCTGGATCGGCCGCAGCACTCCACGTCGGGGGATCGAGCAGTCCTGGACATCTTGGCCTCCTGGCCTCTTGCCCTCCTGGCCTCCTGGGCTGGATCCTAGGGGTCTGCGTCTTGCGATCATTCGAGGTCTTCCATTGACTGCAGTAACGCCCGCTGCTGACGACATGTTACGCTTCCCCTTGGCAGAAGCCATCAGGTTTCAACACCAGCCATGGGGGTTATTGACACGCTCTCTCGCGCTCGTGCACAAAAATGGCACCGAGCGGATCTGGAGATCAAGGTTGCGCCAGAACCCCGTGGCGCTTCCAGACAGGTGTACGCATGTGAGGGGCAGCCCGTGTGGGCAGGAAGCGAGCAGCAGCCTTCCGCGAGGCGTTTTTCTGGGACAGACACGCCACGTCTCGTCCCTGGTCATGAATTTAGTGCTCTGGCGCTGGCGTGCTTGTCCTGCCTGTGGGTGGGTGTGCTGGCCTTGCGGGATCGGCAACAAGCTACTTACATACATGCCACACCGCACGAGACCAGATGGCTCGAGACGGCTCGAGACGGGTCGCTTACAGGGGAGGAATGCGCGTGGGTCCTGAAGTCGGAATCTCATCCCTGTCCAATGTCTCTCCCTTGTCCCTGTATCCATCCTCTAGTCAGTCACTTGTCTCACATCTCAGCATGAGCGAGCATCTGTAAATCAGACCAGGTCCTTCTATTGCCGTCAGTCTAGAAGCTGGAAAAGTAAATGGTACGGATTTGTTTATTTGCCGTGCCCGATATGGTCATGCTCGATTGACCTCTTTTTTATTATTTGACGCTGATCCATCTAATTGCTAAAACGGATCGTCGTTACCATTAATTCCGTTAAACTATACTATACTATGACATGGATATATGTATACGACAGGCGATGACAGGCAATGTCATGGTATGAGGGCTATGATGGCATGGTACGCTGCTATGACACACGCGCGTATATTGTATGTACACTGCCCCACTCTCTGTTTGCATATTGGTATAACCATGCTGCCCATCTGTGTGTGTGATAATCCTCCACAGAAACAAACAATGAGATCGCCACAGATCCAAAGATCCAAAGATCCAAAGATCGTCGTCGTAGAAGTTTCCAAAGAAAAGTTAATTATCTCACAAAACAATAGGAAATGGAATTAGGAATGGAAATAGAATAACAATAGAAAATAGAAAAATGGAAAAATAGGAATAATAGAAAATGGAAAATAGAATAATAAGATTACGCCGATCTCTTCTTCTCTTGTAACTGATTGTCCTCTTTTTCTAATTGATGGTAAATCGCATTAAGAACAAAAACACGTAAACCACATTGTAATAGTCATTTGTAAATGAAATAACCGGGCGATCCGAGATATCCCCCCCCCTCCTCTTTGTCCTTGGTCGCCTCGCATTGTCTGCCCTTTGCTTTGCTTGTTCTGATATCTTTTCCCGTTTGAGCTTCTGGCCAGTCGCCCCGTTCTCTCATAATAGCCCATGACTTTTGATGTACGACGACATGGCGATCGAGGAGCGATCTGGTCCATCCAGCTGCCCACATTCATTCTCTTACATACGCTCCTTTGTTTGTCCAAACGAGCACCTTGTCTGAATACCCGTGCAGTCGCGCCCCGCCTGCCCGCCCCGCGCCACTTTGGCCGCCGCCTATGCCGAGAGACAAAAGGAGGGAGGATCGCTTTTTCAGATCTGAATAAAAAATCGCATTTTGCCTCTGCCAAAAAAAAAAAGGAGCAAAGGAAAACGACGCTAATCGATATTGTGAGCTTTGATTTTGGCTGTTCGCCCGCGCTGCGCCTCGTCGGCCTCTGCTCCTCTGCGACCCTGGCCGCCTCTGGCCATCCCTCTCCTCCCCCGCAGCCCGCAAGCCTCTCCCCTCCTGCACCACCGTCATATCCTCACCCTCTGCTCCCTTTCTCCCATAATCCCCAAACGGCCTTCTGTTTTCCGCCGCTAGCTCGCTTTCCTCTCTCTCTCTGTCGCTTCAGCTGCACATACTGTACTCGAGGCGTAGAGTTATTGGTACAGTCACTGCTTGACGGCATTCCATCTCGAGCGGTTATTGTCCCTCACCCTCCCCTCATCCTCCCCTCACCTCCCCTTTTCCCGGATCACCACGGCTTGGTCAGCCCCACCCCCACCTGGCGTTCCTGTCACTAGCTCTGTTGCAGCTGTTTGCCGTCGCTTCCGAGGCCTGAGGACCTGTCTCATCATCATCATACCAAAAGCGCATACGCTCTCGTGTAACATTAACCTTACTTTGGCAGACCCCCACCCCGCACACCGCTTCTTTGTCTCCATTCTCTTAACCGCACAGTACCTTAGGGGGCCTTATTATTATTAGCACTGCTGCAGCATTAACTCGTTCCTAATGTACTCCTTTGTTCTCATTAACATAGCAATAGACATTTGAGAAGTAGAAACAGATATCTATCTAGTAACCGTTCGAAGTCGATCAATCTCGCAAATCCCAATAATCCCTTCATTTTCATTTTCATTTTCATTTTCCATTTTCATTTTCCATTTCATTACCCACACCGCTGTCTCTCTCTTCTGCTTGTCACACCACCACATCCACCATCCACCCAAAAGTGTCATCTCCCCTCCTCTCCTCTCCTCTCGTCACCTTGCCTTGCCGCTCCTCTCCTCTCCCCGTTCCACCACATACACCATCCATCCTCTCACCGCACCGCATCCTCACCTCGACCTCCGCGGCTGTTTGTCCTTACCCCTCGACCTCCCCTCATCTCCCTCATCTCACCCTTTTGCCATTCGATCATCCTCGTGTTCGTGTGCTCATCAACATCCACAACATCATAATCGTCTCACAACGCGACAAAGCGACTCGTTGCTCATCGCCTCCCACTCTACTCGCCTCCTTCCAACACTTGGCTGATCAACTAGCACTCGGCAAAGAAAGGCTGACGCACGACCACCAACAACAGCCGTGACACGAGTTTTGTGTTCATTCATCTACAACACGGGTGTGTATCTCGTCGTTCGATCTCCCATTCTCTGCTCTCTCTTTCTCTATTGCTTGTGCACACAACGAGGCCCGCATCAGCCTTGTCGTGCGCGGCCAATATCACATCCAAAGGATCTTTTCTGGCCGAACAGTACGGATGGACGATTAACGTCTGCGCAGCATCGCCACCACAAACTCTCGTCGACATCCTCGCATCCCACCCTCAAGGGCTGGACGCTATCTCATCTACGGTCGGCGTGCATCCTTGTTTGTATGCCCCACCCGTTGTCTCGCCGTAGTGTGTGATACTCGTGTTTGTCAGGACGATCAGTCAGGCATTCATCATTGAAACTCTTTCGCCCTAGGACGTCGACTTTGCCGTTTACAGCTCGCTCCGACAAACCATCATCTACTTGGTATACCCGGTTCTTGCCGTATCTACCGTTTATCCTACGTTTCTACGTTCATCTCGACTAAGCTGGATCCATCTGCGGAGAGTTATCATTGTTTACCGTCTTTAAACAAGATCATCCTATCCCTCCCTTTGGTCAACAGCCGGCTCCCCTTGCGATTCCCTCAATCTGGACCTGATCGGTGAGTGACCTTCAGTCCGCTGCTTTCCCATTGTCTTTCTGGTACGCCCACCACGCCGCCCACGAAGCGACTCCCTCGGCGATGAGCCAAATCCTTGCCTCCACGCACTCGCTCCTACGTGGCGGTGATATGAGATGCTTAGACCTCTACGGTGGTCACACTGAGCGATGCAGTGGAGCCGCGTGCAATGTCACGGGCCACGGTCGCAGAGTGCAACACTGGAGCTTGAGGGCCGGAGCTCTCCGGGGAGTCTAGTGACTCTTGAGTGATCATCGCCTCCGTTGATTGTCGCCTCGACGCTGTGCTGTTCAAAACGGTGGTGGTGGTCGAGCTGGAGAGCACACATGACATGTGATGTCTGTGACAGCCCTCGATATCATTTTGTCTCCATCTGCGCGCGAGCCCGCTGTAAGAAGTGGACGGACAGATAACTTGTCTGTCTGCCCGTCTTTGGCTGCCCCTCCTTGGAGTCTCAGCATCTCTTGCCTCTGTGTTTGCGGATGGTCGCATTCCGCAAGTGCCCGCTACACACCTGTGGTCTGCACCATCTCTCCCCCATTCCGCTCGTTTGGATCTCGCGAAATTGAACAAGGCGCTGACATCTACCTCACCTTTACTCTCTCCCTCGCTTCACATTCACCTCTATGCCTGTCTCTTCTCCGCCTGTTTGTGCGCATCTCACTGCTCACCTATATCGACACGACCAACATCCACCTGCGCGGCTATTGACCCATCCTTTCCTGTGTCGCTCGCCGAATAACTCGAACGCCCCTTGCCCTGCGCCGTGGCTTCTCGACGATCGCTTCTGCCACCCGCGCCCCCTGCACACTCGTTCCATTTCGCTTTCACACACTTTACCACAACCGTTTCATCCATCTCGCTCTTGACATCATTATCTCCATCGCTCTTCGCCCTCTCTCAACCTCGGCACTTGCTATCGATCCCGTGATCCCGTGCTCACTTGAGGGTGACCCTACAGCTTCTAACCGCATCACGCCGAGACTGCTGGTCATACACCTTGCTTGATCATGCCCAAGGTGGCTACACCGAGTCCTATCGTCTTGCACCCCATGGCACAACCATCGTCCATGGTCTCTCAACAACCTCTTATTTCTCCCTCACAATCCCCAAAGCCCACAACGAAGTCGCCCCGCCAGTCCTTCAACCAGGCCTCCTTTCACTTTCAGCCTCACGGCCCCCCTCCCCCAGGAGCGCGTCCACCAATGATCCGCAGAGGTTCACGCTTCGACCCTATGGAGACAGCGGGCGAGGATGAGGCTCACGACGAGCTCAGACCCCGGCATCCTCTACGCCGGATTCGCGAGGATCTGCCGCCCGAGCGCAGCAATAGTGACGGAAATGTCAGCCTGCCTGGCATCAAAGCCCTGCTGAACGCTGCCGACCAACCGCCCTTGGTATCCCCTTTTGCGCCGTCCTTTTCGTCTCCGAGCATACATTCCACTACATCCCCGCTCGACTCTCCTACATCCCGAACTTCGCGCTTCTCGTCGTTTGCGTCTTCTGCCGGCGATGGACCCGGATGGTGGGCTCCAGACGAGCGATCTAATTCGATCTCAGGGGGCTACCCATCGTCTAGATCTGGCTCGTTCAGCCGAGGGCCTCTGGACGAGGAGCCAGATCTCAAGCGCCGTCGCTCAGACCTCACCCCGACACTACCTGACGCTGATGAGATTGCACGTCTGAAATGGCAAGCGCAAAGCCGCAACGCGTCCTTCCCTGCATCCGGCTCAATCTCCTCCGGTTCTGGTCTCCGTACCATGCTCTACCCGCCTCTACTGTCGTCGTCCATGTCCCGCGGCTCGTTCTCTGGTACGTCGATGGGCTCTCCGCTATCACCACCGGTCGAATCGCCCCGCGAGTATACCTCGTCTCGTGGGTCACCAATGACCGGCCCTCTGGCGAGGTCTTTTGCAGAGCTCACCGCCTCTGAGCGTAGCCCAAGTGATGCTCACGGCCCCTCCCGTAACCGATCGCCAGTCGAACGCCGACCCTCGTTGTTTCTCCAGTCTACCAGGTCCAACGATTCTGTCCCTGGACTGCCTCCACCGGTCACCCAGTCTTCACTGCTAAACAGTTTCGGTCCCAATGATTCTGCCCCGCAACGGCTGTCGCTCACGCGACCTCCCTCGCCAGAGCCCCCCAAGGGCGGACCCCGTCGCACGTCCCTCGCCGACCTTATCAAGGCCAGCAGTGGTGATGACATTGCGCTTGCAAAGGGCTTCTTCACACAGACGACACCGGCTGGCCCCAGCTCGCTTCCGCATACAGAACCGCCATTGCCATGGATGGGGCGCCGGGAATCCACAGAGTCGATCCAGTCCACTCCCACCAACGGCCCTCCTGGAGACGATGCCGGATCCAACAAGCCGCGAGATCGTCGAAATGCCGCGCCTGCCATCACCCAGGAGCCTCGCTCCATGGACGATGACGAGGAGGTGGATCCAAAGGCTGATCCTGGGATGCGGGGCATGGAGGTCTTGGCCGAGTCGGCACGACGGGTAGCGGACGCTGAGCGCAAGGACAGCCGCGAGGATCGCGAGCTGAGCCCGTCCAAAGGAGGCAACAGCTCTTCCAGCACAGGGCCAAAATATACCTGCCAATCCTGCGCAAAGACGTTTTCGCGACCAAGTTCGCTGCGCATTCATACCTATAGCCGTGAGTGTTTGCCATCTGATTTACAAGCTTTGCTGACATTACAGACACTGGCGAACGACCGTTTGTCTGCAAGGAGCCATCCTGTCGGCGTCGCTTCTCTGTGCAGTCCAATCTCAAGCGGCACGCAAAGGTGCATCAGCTGCAAGCGCAGCAGGCGGCGGCGCAGATAGGTCAGCGGAACGGGCCACCACCGCGTCATCCGATGCACATGGGCCCTGGGGCGCACCCTCCGCAGCCGGGCGCGCCAGTGTACGGCTACCCCCCGCATCCAGGCCCGCCTCCGCACCCGCACATGGTCCACCATCCTGGCCATGGATACAGCCACCCACCGCCGGGTTTCATGGCCGGACGCCCGCCGTTTGACCCAGCTCATGGGCCGCCCCCGCATTTCCCACCAGGACCAGGACGCCCTGGGGAACACATGCCGCCACATTATCATGGAATGCCTCGACGGCATTCACATGATGTCGATGCCGGTGCGGGCCGATCCGGACCAGGACCTCGCGGCGAGGACTGGGGGAGCGAAGAAGAAGTTGACGAGCTGGACGATGACGAGTAATCTAGACCCCGTCTTATTATTGCATTTACACACATCTAGTATGTCTGTTAGATCTTTTTTTGCCTTCTATCTCCAGTTGGGACTCGGGCGACGTTATAGCCTGGGAATGCAAGCCCTTTGGGATAGGACGATGTTGACATCATACGAGAACGAGTGGGTGGTTGGACGATGAGGATGATGTTGTAGGGTCCATGTTGCAGGAGTGAATGACGGAACAAAAGAGAGCCAGACCGCCACGCGAGAGGACGATCTTTTGTGTTTGGATGGGATGGACGGCGATGGATGGGATCGGGTTTTATCGTGCCTGGCAATCGGTTCAAAGACCCAGAGCGGGATCAAAAATATGAACAGTAAATGTCGCGTGGCGTCGAGTGGCAGCCGAGGCGGCAGATCGGCAGAGGCAGAGGAGGGAAAGGAGGGACGTCAGCCAGAAAGTCGGAGCCAGGCTATAGCCAGGGATGCGATGGTACGATAAAAGTTCAAAGCTTTGCCCCGTCTACACGCGCCGCATCGTACCAGGTTTTTCAATGCATTCAGACAGCTCGCAAAGGGTTTAGGGGCCAGGCTGGAGTGGTCTGCCTTGCTGGCATGCAGCCTGGCTGCAGCCGGCAGCCTGGCTGATATGCGACAATGCTCTCTCTCGTACGTGGTCGCGCCTGATGCATGGCTCGTATCAAATCAACGCGACCCTCTTTCACCACCACGCTTGCTTATAGTTCGGGTGTTGGTACACAAGCTCTTTTCCGTCTCGTGTCCTTTTTCTTATTTTTATAAATACTTTTATTCTTCGTTCGCCGTTGGCCTTTTTCTTTCGCTCGCCGTTCTCTGTCCTCTGTCCCGTCCTCTGTCCCCTGTCACTCCGGTCCACCATGGACTCGCTCCTCGCCGCGCTCCCGCAATGGGTGCACGCCCTCCCCCTCCCCGCCAAGATCGCCGCGCTCGTCATTGGCATCCCCGTGCTCGCCATCGCGCTCAATGTCCTGCAGCAGCTGGTGAGTAGCTTACGAGCGGGCGTCGGGCGTCGGGCGTCGAGCTCGCCTGCCCCGTATTATCAGCTCTAGCCCTGCTGCAGCTCCAGACCTTTGCTAATCACCCAGATCGTGCCCAAGGACCCGTCGCTGCCCCCCGTTGTCTTCCACCTCATCCCCTGGTTCGGCTCGGCTGCCAGCTACGGCATGGACCCGTACAAGTTTATGTTTGAGCAGCGTGAGAAGGTGAGTGGTGCGCTGGACTTGCGCAGCTTCGGCAGAGTCTCCGCCCGAGCGCTACGACACCATGAGCTTTGCTGACAACTAGTACGGAGAGGTCTTCACCTTTATCCTCCTCGGCCGCAAGATGACTGTCGCGCTCGGCCCCAAGGGCAACAACCTCTCGCTCGGCGGCAAGATCTCGCACGTTTCCGCCGAGGACGCCTACACCCACCTGACCACACCTGTCTTTGGCAAGGGCGTCGTGTACGACTGCCCGAACGACATGCTCATGCAGCAGAAGAAGTTTATCAAGCACGGCCTGACGACCGAGGCGCTGCAGTCGTACGCCGACCTGATGCCCGTTGAGACGCGCCACTTTTTCCAGAACGAGCTCAAGCTCACCGCCGCCAACCCGGGCCCCAAGAAGTTTGAGGTGCTCAAGATCATGTCCGAGATGATTATCCTCACTGCCTCGCGCACGCTGCAGGGCAAGGAGGTGCGCGAGAACATCAACCTGCGCTTTGCCAAGCTCCTCGAGGACCTCGACAAGGGCTTCACCCCGCTCAACTTTATGTTCCCCAACCTGCCCCTCCCGTCCTACCGCCGCCGCGACGCCGCCCAGAAGGAGATGTCCGACTTTTACCTCGAGATCATGGCCAAGCGCCGCGAGGGCGAGTCGAACAATGAGGAGATTGACATGATTGCCGCGCTCCAGGGCTCGACCTACCGCGACGGCGTGGCGCTCTCGGACCGCGACATTGCCCACATGATGATCGCCCTGCTCATGGCCGGCCAGCACACTTCGTCTGCCACCTCGTCCTGGATCCTGCTCCACCTCGCCGACGACAAGGCCATCCAGGAGGCCCTCTTCCAGGAGCAGGTCGAGCTCTTTGGCAACCCCGACGGCTCGTTCCGCAAGATGACCTACGAGGACACCAAGAAGCTGCCCCTCATGGACGCCTGCATCCGCGAGACCCTCCGTATCGTGAGTACACAGGCTGGCGATCATTTGCTGACATTTTAGCACGCCCCCATTCACTCGATCTACCGCGCCGTCAAGCAGGACATTGCCGTTCCCCCCTCGCTCTCTGCTCCCTCCGAGAACAAGAACTACATCATCCCCAAGGGCCACTTTATCGTCGCTGTCCCCGGTGTCTCCCAGATGGACCCCGAGATCTGGGACGAGGCCAAGGCGTGGCGCCCGCGCCGCTGGATGGACGACGGAGGTGTCGCCAAGACCGCCAACGAGCAGTACCAGGCCGGCGAGAAGGTCGACTATGGATTCGGCGCCGTCTCCAAGGGCACCGAGTCGCCGTACCAGCCGTTCGGCGCCGGCCGCCACCGCTGCGTCGGCGAGGCCTTTGCGTACCTCCAGCTGAGCATTGTCATTGCCGAGGTTGTGCGCAACTACAAGGTCGCGCTCGCGACCAAGGACGGCAAGTTCCCCGCCACAAACTACCAGACCATGATTGTCCTCCCGCTCGACGGCGGCATCACCCTCGAGCGCCGCGCGACCTCGACCATCTAATCTCCCCAACTATAGAAACGAGACCCGCACCCATGATAGACGGCGGTCTAGATCCGGCTAGTTATTACCCCTCTGATATGCACATATTCCCAAGTAACAAAAGTCAAGTTGCCAAGTTGTGGCACGGGCATTTTGCGCGATGTCCGCGGTTGCTACGTAATTGCAGTGGACGCGTCCCAATCGGCGACGACCGTCAGTCCGCCGTCCGTGGGTGCAGCATGGTGCATGCACGTCCGAAGCGAGCAAGTGGCGTCCTCCCTGTATGGCCTGCATGACCTTGGGTGCACGCGTGCACGCGGATAGTGGGCGTGCTTCTTAGCCCGCGGACTAGGTAATTCAGTCGCGCTTGCGGTTAACCGGGCCCCGCAAGGACGTCATATAAACCCCGCACCCAAGACTTTATCCGCAACAACAAACTTACCACCACTCCTTTTTTATATATCATGAACATCGCCCCCAGCACGGGACCGCTCGTGACCGCGGTCGGGCTCACCGCCCTCCTTGGGTCCGAGTACCTCGGCAGCCGCACGGGCCGGTGGATCTTCAAGCCGCTGGCGTCGACGGGCTTTATGCTGACTGCCGCCGCGTCTCCGGCCGCCGACACGCCCTTGGGGCGCACGATCCTGTCCGCGCTCGCACTGTCGTTTGCGGGTGACGTCCTCCTGATCCCCGGCACGCCGGCGTTCTTCACCGCGGGGCTGGGCGCGTTCCTCCTCGCACACGTCGGGTTCGGGTACGCATTCTACACGCGCGGGCTGGACAGCACCGACTTTGCGATCGCGGCAGGCAGCAGCGCGCTGCTCGTCGGCGCCGTCTGGTCCTGGCTCCGCCCCCACCTCCCGCCCGCCGACGTGATCCCCGTCGCCGCGTACACCACCGTCATTGCCGCCATGACCGCGCTCGCGGCCGGCAGCGCGCGCAACACCCCCCAGCCGTGGATCCAGCTCGCCGGCGCCGTCATCTTCCAGCTGTCCGACCTCTGCGTCGCCCGCGAACAGTTTGTCGTCAAGAGCTTCTGGAACCCCGCCGTCGGCCTGCCGCTGTACTACCTCGCGCAGCAGATGATTGCGTCGTTGCTGTGGATGTAGGAGGATGGACGGAGGATGGGATGATGGAGGATGAAAGGTGAAGGTGAAGATGAAGGATAAGGATTTCGCAATAGGAGGATGAAGGTTATAGCAATGCACGTGTGGGGTGCGCAGCTGACTGACGAGCGTGCTAGCTGTACTGACTGCGCGGTCTACTTACGAGGCCGGGGCTCGACTGACAGGCTGCTGCAGCTGGCACTCTGACGGGGCAACTCACTTCCGCCATCGCAGTACACGCCAACCCCTACACCAGCTTCATGCCCCCCTCGACTGCTCCCCTCGGGGGTACCAGGTCCAGAGCTGCCCTCCTTCCCTTTCCCCTCCGTGTACATCATACATCCACCCCCCCTCGCTCTCGCACCCCATCCCCATGCCCTCATCACTCGCCTCGGCCCTCACAGGTGCGATGCCCGAGTGGTTAAGGGGAATGATTAGAATGCCTCCAGCAGCGTGATCATTTGGCGTCAGCCGCAAGAGTTCAAATCTCTGTCGCACCTTTTTGGACGCTGGGATGCTGGGACGCTGGGACGCGGCCAGTGGAGTCGTTGCCGTGGTTGTGGCGGTTTGCCCACTTTGGATGTTGGCGGTTGGCGGTTGGCGATTGACGATCGAGGAGGGCGCGGCCTGGCGGAGAACGGGCCCAACCACACGGCGCAACTGACAGGATGCGACCAACGAGGGCCACTGCTACGGAGGACGACCTTCGCGCTTATAGCCTACACCCGGCTGAACTTCGGCGTATCTACAGTATCCTCCAGACTGTACTCGAATCGTGCACGCTGGACCAATGCCGCGCTTCAACTGACGTCGAGTGGCCAGACGCCACTGGCCTTGGCGACTGCCTGGCCTCAGAACGGCGAGCAAATGGGCACCAGCTGCACTCCCAACATCAAAAACACCATGCAGAGACGTAATGCTACAAAACAAGACCGGAGCGATAAGAAAACAGTAACGGGACACGCAGATACGCTCTCCACCCTCGTCATGACGAAACTTGCGCAGGCTCAGAGCCCAATTTCTGCGCGTCAACAAATATCTCGCAGCACACTCACTCGTGAACAGGGAATCGAGCGCGCCGAGGGATATCGGCTTGACCAGGCTGTCGTCAGCTGTTGTTCCCACTGTTTCTGCGCTTTGCGCGACTCACTAGCCGTCGACACCACTCGCAAATGCCGCGCGCTTGTCCTCGACGGTCCCAAAGCCCGTGAGCGCGAAAATCTTGGTCGCGTCCTCCTTCTCCTTGGCCGGCACCGTCTTGCGCCGCTGCGCCTCGGCGGCGCGGATCGCGCGCGTCGCCGCCAGCCCGTCCATGATCGGCATCGAAATGTCCATGAGCACGACGCTGGGGTCAGCACAGTCTTGCGAGCTACTCACTCCCAATAGTCGACCGGCCGGGCACAGAACGCGTCCACGCCCGCCTGCCCGTTGACGGCCTCCTCATACACGAACCCGCGCTTGCGCAGCAGCGCCGCGAGCACGCGGCGGTTGATGGCGTTGTCCTCGACGACGAGGATGCGCGGCGGGCGCGTATCCCGCACGGGCGCGGCGCGCGCACACACGCTCGAGAGCACAATGCCGCCTTCCATGCTGACTGTGGAAAAGTCGAGCGAGCTGAGCGAGTTGACGGGCGGCGTGTCGGGGGACGCGATGCGGGATCCCGGCCCAGAGTCGGCCCCCTCGCCCGCCGACGACGTGCCGGAATCCACGCGCGTGCCGGCGCGCGTGCGCTTGGTGCCTAGCACCCCGAGGTGGCGCTCCTGCGGGTCGCGGAGCCACCGCAGCGCCCACGCCAGCTCGCGCCGCAGCGCGGCAGTGCCGAGCGGCTTGTACAGGACGCCAGTGTACGCGCTCGTGCGGCCCATGGCCGTGATGGCCGCCGCGTCGTGCACGGCCGACACGACTAGGATCAGCGGGCGGTCAGGCGGTGCGCTAGCCGGCATCTCGTTGGCGATGAGGATGTCCGCCGTGGCTGCATCCGTCACAGTGAATCCCAGCGCAGAGGCGTACTGCTTCAACACCTCGGCCTGGAGCGCGAGCCCCCGGTGCGACGTGTAGTTTACCAGACCGACGGTGTATCCCGCACCCATGGCTGCTGCCTCTGCGTCCTCGGTGATGGCGCCAATGGCACTCCCGGCATCATCGTCGGCGTCCGCCAGCTCGACCTCGAAGGTGACTTTAATCTCCGTGCCCACGTTTTCCACAGAGTACACGTCGATCTGGCCCTGCAGCGCGTCGCTCGTGATGATGTTCGCAACAATGGCGAGGCCGAGCCCCGTGCCTGGCTGGAGGGGGTTTTCCTGCGCAAACGGCTCAAACAGCTGGTGCTTGAGAAACTCGCGCCCGATGCCCTTGCCCGTGTCGATGACGCTGAGCTCGACGGGGATGCGGCGCGCGCCGGGCGTGTGCGCCAGCTCGCGCAGCGCGATCTGGACGTACCCCTGTGGCGTGAATTTGAGGCTGTTGGCGACGAGGTTCATGATGCACCGCCGCAGCCCGCCGGTCTCGCACACGACGTTCCACCCCTGCGGCCGGAACGCAATGTCAATCACCATCTCGACGTCGGGGAGCTTGTCGCGCGCGGTGACTTCGGGCACGAAGAAGCTCCCGCTTCCGCCCTCGGTCGTCTGGAGGTGCCGCGCGCGCTGGCCCAGCCAGCACCCCTCGACGGCCTGGTGCACGAGATCCGCGAGGTCTGCGCGGCGCAGCTGCGTCGCGCGCGACGAGTCGCCCTTGCCCTCGCTGGACAGCTTGGCGTAGTCGAGCACGTCGTTTACGGTTTCGATCAGCTGCTCGCCGCACGTGCGCAGTGTCGCGAGGAAGGCTGCCTGGTTGACATCCAGCGCTGTATCCGACAGCAGCTCCGAGGCGGCGAGGATGCCGTGGAGCGGCGTGCGCAGCTCGTGGCTGACGGAGGAGATGAGGACATTTTTCGCGCGGTCGCCGAGCGCCATGCGGCGTCGGAGCACGGCAGACAGGATCACCGACCCGACGTTGCGCAGAAACTGCAGTTCTTTCCCATCGGGCGTCGGGCCGACCTGGTCCCGCGTGTGTGCGGCGATCAGCGCCACGGGCTGGTTGTCGATCCCCAGCACCGGCACAAGCAGGGAATAATGCACGCCGGGTGGGAACACGCTCCGGATCCAGCGCGGGGGCACGCCGTAGATCTGCCCCTCGGCGTGCTGCGTGAGGAACGCCGAGACCTGCTGGTGCTCATCGGGCATGAGCGCACGGTGCGCTTTCCCGCACGTGGACGCCAGCACGGGGAAGGCGGCCATCGGCACGACATCCGCGTCGCCGATCCGGTACTGGTTCGTGTGGTAGATGGTGTTGACGCTGCCGTCGTCGGCGTTGTGCATCCCGATGCTCTGGAAGTGGGAAATGTCGAGGATCGTGCACCCGCCGAGGTCGAGCGTGGAGGCAATGACACTCGCGGCGCGCGAGTACACGCGCGCAAGCAGCCGGTCGCCCGCGGCGCCCGCGGCGCCCTCGCTTCCGCCCGCCGCCTCGCCCTCGCCCTCGGCGGGGCTCGAGAGCTTGTCGTCGTGCGTCGTGAGGCACTCGCGCGTAAACCCCTCGAGCGCGGTCTGGATGCGCGCGCGCGTGCGCAGCTGCAAGCGATCGCTCCACAGCTCGAGCTCGCGCATGACAATCGCCGCAAACTCCTTCAAGATATGTCGCTGCTTGGGGGAAAAGTCCTCCCGGGGCGTGTCGTCGGCGATACTCAGCGAGCCGACAGTGTATCCCTCTGGCGAGCGCACTGGGGCGCCAGCATAGAAACGCATATGCGGCGCGCCGACGACGTGCGGATTGCTCTTGAACCGCCAGTCGTCCGCCGTGTCGAGCACCACCATCGGCTCGTCGGTGCGCAGGAGCACGACGTGCGCCGCAAACCCCTGCGCGCGCGACGTGTGCCCCACGTCGCAGCCGCTGCACGCCTTGTGCCAGTGCTCGTTGCGGTCGAGCAGCGTCAGAAACGCCATTTTCACGCCAAACACGTCCCGGATCATATTCACGATGCGGTCAAAGTTCAGGTCGTCGGACGTGTGCAGGATGTTGAGCTTGTACAGCGCGCGCAGGCGCGCGACCTCGTCGGCCGGCCGCGGCGGCGCAAAGTAGCCGTGGCGGAGGTAGAACGCCTCGGCCTCGGCGGCGTTCTCGGGGTAGCCGTCGCCGTCGCCTAGGGCGAGCGGCACCGCACTCGCCGCGGGCATCAGCGGTGTGCGACCCGGATCAAACTCGCCGCGCGCGTAGGCCGCCGCAAACGTGCCCCAGTCCGGGTGCTCGTACGAGTTGCGGTCCACGTCGCCGCGCGGCGTGTCGAGCTCGAGGCCGCCGAGTCCGAAGGCGTCGTCCTCGTCGGCGTCGGCCTCGAGCGTGGTCGAGCGCGAGGACACGGACGGCGGGCGGGGCGAGCCGCGCGAGGGTGGCGAGGATGTGCGCGGCGCGCGCGATCCCGACGCGGCAGGCCGCGACGCCTGCGGGCCCGCCATGGCGCCGCCGAGGGAGCCGGCCCCCGCACGCGCGCCGGACCGGTATCGATCCCGCTGCACGATCCCCGGACCGGCGTACGAGACGTGCGACGCCGCCGCGCCGCGCAGGACCGAGAGCAGGTCCCCGCCCGAGAGGGGGTAGCAGGTAGACTGTATCATGTGGCCTTGTGGCCTGGTGGTTTTCTGGTTTCCGGTGTCTCTGGTGTTTATGAGTGGCGACTAGCCAACGCAACGGCCCTGCCCTCTGGCGAAATGTGTAACTGTGTAACTGTTAAAAGTCAAGATATGATAACGCCACTTGCAATGTAGTATGCGCCGGGCGTGGGACGGCTTGGCACCCCGAAACGGCACCCCGCCCGAGCATCGTCTGGCCAGAAGTGACGTCTTGTGGCCATTGTGGCCATTGTCCATTGAGGCCCTTCTAGGCCAGTCCCCGCGAAAATTAAGGTTTGCGGGGTCGGCCTCTGGGTGGTGCTGGTGGTGCTGGTGGCGGCTGCAGCCGCCGCTCCGATACGGATAAGTGGATACGTAGCACCCCGCTAGATGCGCATACGCATGGCTATTACTGCGATGTTCAGCCGCCACCGAGCACCGACATGACAGTGAGTAGCTGGTGACAGCTCCGCACGTGCGGTTGTCTCGCCCTGCGCCCTGCAGCCCGCCGAAGCGGATTCGCATTCTTAACCAACACCGGTTCTGCAGGCGGGAGAAGCAAGCGCGAGCGCAAACCAAGTCCGACCCATCATCTCGGCGACGGTCTAGGTTGACGCCAGGTCGAAATCAGGTGCGCCACAGGGCGGCTCCGTGATCTGCGAGGCACGGCTGTCGGAGTAATTGCGCCAGAACGCAAGTGAGTCAGGTCAGTGGCTCGGAAGCAGGTGCCTCGAGCGCCTTGAGCGCCTGGAGTTGCAGTCATTTGGTTAGTTGTATTGAAAGCATTGTGGCATCCAAGTCTACGGATCTGCTCAGAAGCGCCCCAGTGCGACCACCGGCACCTCACCCCTCAGCGCCGGATCCGCCCCGAGCTGCTCTCCCCCGCACGCACATCGAACACGCCCCGCCCAGCGCGGCGGTCGCGCTGCGCGCGCGCCGCGGCCTCGTGCCGCGCCCTCTCGATGGCGACGAGGAAAAGGTACATGTCCTCGAGGCCCGCGACGACGAGCACGGGATCGAGGGGCTGCGGAGTCGGCTTGCCCTTGGCCTTGCCCTTGGGCCGGCGGGGCGGGGGGTTCGGGTTCGCTTTGGTGGCCTTGGGCTTGCACTTGACGCCGTGTTTGCACGTATGCTGTCCCGCACCCGGGTGCCGGCGGCCGCAGGTGTGCACCTTCTTCTCCACGCGCGTCACGTCGCGGATGACCTTGCTGCACGCCCACTTGAGCATGAACCAGAAAAGGTCGCGCTTGAGCCGGGGGAGCGTCGCGTACACGGTCGCAATGTCGAGCTTGAGCTCGCGCAGCGTGGGGGCCGGAGTGGGGGCGGGCGCGGTGTAGGCCGGGAGGCTGGGGAGGCGGCCGACGAGGGAGCGCGGGAGACGGGGTGTGAGGCAGACCGACAGCACGGGAGCTGCAGTCGCCTTGCGGGGAGGGGGAGGCATGACGATGTAGCGGATGCGGAGAGGGACCGGCGCGAGACGCTGCAGCAGGTCGTTGACGATAAAGAGGAGGAAGAGACGGGTGAGAAAGCGCTCGATACCGCGAGCACAGAGGAGTGTGAGCAGCAGGACGACGAGGACGAGCAGGTGTACCGCCGTCCCCATGGTTTGAAGTGGTGGGCGCAATGGGAATCGGGAATGGAGTGTCGGCGAACAATGGGGTCTTTGTACAATACTCTGAGACCACAAAATGTGTCGAGAAGATCCTCCACCGCTCATCGTGAGCAAGCCTCGCGCCTCGCGCCTCGCGCCCGCCTTGAGGCCTCCACCGGTCACGTTCTGCATGCTCGCCGTGGCGCTCGATCAAGATACTGCCACACCACTAGTCTGGCAGCTGGTGCCCCTCGATCCCGTTATCCACAATCTCGAGCTCCAGGCGTTCAAACCACACCATGCCCCCCGCGAGTGGCGGGAGCCCCGCGGCGTGCAGTGCTTCATAGATGAGGATGTCTACGGCGCGCTTCATCGCCGCCTCGGAGGCGCTCTCCTTGCCACGTTGCTTCGCTGGCCTGGGGTGCTTGAGAGCCGCGTAGAGCTCGTCCCGGAAGGCGTGCATCAGGAAGAGGAAGACTTCCCGCTCAGACGCACAGAGGTCGGGGTCGTGCTTGCTGAAGAAGGCCGAGACGAGCTTGTTGTTCAGCTCTTGCAGTGCGGGCTGAGCGTCAGTTGCTACCGTTAACGGGTGGGACAACGAACATGGTGCCCTTGTTTGACAGTGTCTTCGCTCACTGCAGTGCCCTCGTTGCCACACTCATGAGCTTTTGGGTCGGGAGAGAGGGCACGGTTGATGCTGTCGGTGTTCTCGGAGTGCCCGGAGGGAGGCTTGGGCCACGGCCGCACGACTTCGCCGGCGAGGTTGATGACTTGGCGTATCATCTTGGTAGTGGCGATGAGAAGAAAGAGATAAAGATGGACAGTGATGTTAGTAACGTTGAGGAAGGTCAGTCCGAGGAAGACAAGGAAGACACGAAGACGCGACTGCAGCCACCACCACCGCTACGCGCATCTAATACAGTGCATCTTACAATACAGTCTATCCTCCCCACTGGAAGTGGTACTTGTGCTGCCCTCCGCCTCCGTGGTGCTGCCCTCCGCCGCCGGGGAAGCCTCCGCCGGGGAACCCGCCGCCGTTCTGGAAGAAGAAGGGCATGCCGCCGCCGCCGTGGTGCGCGAAGGGGTTGCCGCCCTGGCCGCCGCTGGGGTCGTTGGGGTCCTCGCCATTGTCGTACCGTGCGCGCAGCTCGGGGTCGGTGAGCACCTCGTACGCCTCGTTGATCGCTGCCATCTTCTCCGCGCTGCCGCCCACGTCCGGGTGGTTGGTCTTTGCGGCCTTGCGGAACGCCTTCTTGATCGTGCGCTCGTCCGCGTCCCGCCCCACGCCGAGGACCTTGTAGTAGTCCTTTTGCTTGGAGACCTTCAGGAGGCGCTGCGCCTTCTGCATCCGGTTCATGACGTCCTGGCTCGACCGGCCGGATTTCTCGAATGCAGCCTGGAAGGCGGCCACGGCCTCGTCCCACTTTTCCTCCTTGAGCAGTCGCTCGCCGCGGAAGACGAGGCCAGCCTCGTTCTCGGGGTCGAGCTTGAGTGCCGTCTCACACAAGGGTGCCGACTTGGCGGTAAAGTCACCGGCGTCCACCATGGCGCGACACGCAAGGCTGTACAGCTCTGCCCGTGTGTGCGACTTGTCCTTGGGGTGGAACTGTGGCGGGATGACTCCCTCGGCGATCGCCTCGTCCATTGCCGCGTCAAACTTGGCAATCACGCCGTTCTCGCCCTTGAGCAGCTGGAGGCCCTTGCGGGGGCTGCCCCCTTCGATAAAGTTGCGCGCCTTGGTCGCGTCGCGCTCGATCGCCCGGAACAGCTTGTGGAGCTTCTTGCAGCCCTTGTGGTCGGGGTCAAAGTGGAGGCACTTCTTGACCTCGTTCACGGCGATAGTCGTGTCGAGGAGAAAGTAGGAGAGGTACGCGAGTCGGAGGCGTAGCTCTTGTGATGCCGGGCGGAGGATAGCCAGTCGACTGTGAGTGTTAGCACAATGACCATGAGCTCTCAAGAATTATGCGACTCACCTCAGGTCGGCATACGCGCCCTCTGCCTCGCCCTTCTCCGTGTTGCACTCGACACGAAGCTCTCGCAGGCTGGCCGAGTTGGGCCCGACCTCGAGCGCGCGGGTTGCGTGCGCGACGCAGTCCTCCCACTTCTTGGCCTTGGCGGCCGCGCGCGCGTTTTTCTCCTCCTTGGCGGCCGCGCCGACGTTGGCGAGCAGGTGCTCGGCGTCCGCCTCGTCGGCCTGCTTCTTGTTCTTGCTCTTCGCGTACGCGTGCAGCTCGGTCGAGGCGGGGCCAAACTCGCCGTCCTTGGCAAAGATCTTGGCCTTTTGGAAGTGTGCCTGTGTGTTAGCCGTGCGTCATGGGAAGATGGGAACATAAGAACACGGTGTGCTCACCTGCGAGAAGTCGGGGTTGAGCTTGAGAATGGCGTCAAAGTCGTCCAGCGCCGCAGAGTGCTTGCCTAGTGAGAGGTAGGCGGTCGCGCGCTTGTAAAAGTTGACATACGACGTCGGGTCGGCCTCTGGGTGGTTAGTAACTAGCGACAGAGGGGGTGCACCGCCACTCAAACGACGGCCGACTGCCCGGCGTTGCGACCGGCTACGAGCGACTGCGACTGCGACAGCCTCCCACGCCGAGCACCTCCCGCCAGCTACTCACGGATAGCCTCGCCATACGCGCGCGCAGCATCGCCGTACTGCCCCTGCGCAAGCAACCGGTTTCCGTCCTTGGCAGCTTCGGCGGCGGAGCGGCCGTCGGCGAGCGCGACGGCGAACAGGACAGGGAGGGAGAGGAGGGGTGCGACCCGCATCTCTGTGGAACGTGGACAGCAGGCCGGGGTGAGAGGGTAGAGGGTAGGGGTAAGATACAGAGGACAAGCAGCGGCGAGATCTATTGACAGTCGGGAGGTGGTTGCAATGTCTCGATCGCGGTCGCGGTTCTATATGCAGCGCGGGCGTGCGGGTCATTGCTTATTGCTTAGCTTGTTGCTGTGATTATGGCGTGGAGGTGCCATTTGCCACGCAATCAAGTACTAAAACGGGGGTAAATCCACGTGTCGCGGACGGAGAACGGGGTGTCTCCGCTGATTAGGCGGAGACCCCAATGTTCTGGAGCGTTATCGAAAACGGACAATCAGGTGGCAGTCGGCTGTTGATTGATGATCGATGCATTCCTCGGCGTCGAGAGCGTCATTCCACATCTGCCACATCGAGACGCATGCTCTGCGATCTCTGCATTCCCTGGAGCCAAGGACGGCCCAGTTGGCATACCTCCAGCCATTATGGCATTGGCTGGGAGCGACGACGGCCGGCGATCAACTGACCCACTATGCTAGCTGGTATCAAAGCGACGTGTGACAGTAATAAGTTTGTCACGTCATCCCATATATAGCCGCGAGTTACTTCGGTCTTTCAACTTCTTGACCTTCTTGACATTCCACTGTCCCCCATGTTCCCACCCAAGTCGCCCACCCTCGGCATGAACTCCAACCTCGCGCCGCACTGCGAGCGGCTGCTCGCGTGCAAGGCCAAGTCGGGCAAGACGTTTGAAAAGCTCTCGCAGGAGACGGGCAAGCCCGAGGTGTGGCTCGCCGCGCTGTTCTTCGGAAACGCAGTGACAGATCCCGACACGGCGTCCCGCATCGCCGCCAACGTCGGATGCACGGACAAGGAGACGATCGCGTGCATGGCCGGCCGCGCGGGCGCGAGCGCCGGCTCCGCGGGGTGCATCACGCGCGGAAGGGGGTGGGAGTGGCCGCCAAGGGTGAGTGCGAGGAGAGGTCGGGGGCTGTTGCTCTTGAATGCCGGGGATGGCGTACGGCCGCCTCTCACGCCGATCACCATCATGAATTACTTTGCTGACTCCAGGACCCGGTGTTGTATCGCTTCGCCGAGGCGGTCATGGTCTACGGCGACGCGTGGAAGGCAATCATCTACGAGAAGTGTATGTGGGAACTTGGGAGCGGTGCTAATGACAGTTGGCGACGGTATCATGAGTGCCATCTGTGAGTCTGCGGTCTCGCATCGTAGCCCAGCCTGCTGGAGCATCCTAGTGATCCATCTGCGTCGACTTTACTAACATCGCAGCCTTCCGATCCGAGGTCGAGCGCGTCAAGGACCCCAAGGGCGACCGCGTCGTGATCACGCTCGACGGCAAGGTGAGTGCCGAAGCTGTGGGGACACCCACTGCAGTCGCTCACGACAGTTCCTTCCGTACTCGGGTACAGACGAGTGGTAGGGCGAGTGGGCGCGAGTGGGCGTCAGCATCCGACGCGGGTACACGATTGACAGAGTTCGCCAAGAGGCCGAGTGGTTGGTTATTGGTGTGTATTGTTGGTACCGGTCAGGGTCCCGAGCTCGGAAGGAAAGTCTGTTAAATGGCAGGATGGCGGACAGCAGTCGAATAGTGCGAACGAAATGAACTGTATCTGTTAGGCTGGGAACTCGACGACGGGCATATGTGCGCCTATATAGTCTCCGCTGCTCCCGGTTGCTCGCTTGCACGGCTGCGACATGGTTGGCTGCGTGCCATGCGGCTTGAATAGCGCGTATAAACCATGTTCTGATGCGCGCGAGTCGTGCGCCGGCATCAATCCTGCTTTACCACATATTGCTGTCTCCCTTCTTCTGGTCCGTTCCAGCTCCTTAGCTTGGTGAGCAGTGGATGACGAAGCATGCACCTCACACGAGCACAACCTGCTTGCAGACACGAGGGAGTCAGTACCTCTGTGTAAGCCCGACAAACACCCGACGTATAGGGTTTACCAGCACCTGAGTGTCTCGTACAGCTCAAGCTCACTGCGGAATAGAGGTCAGCACTGTCCTTGTCCAATCCAGCATGCAGCGATGCCATTGGCACACTCTTGCACAACTTGCCGCTGCCGCCCTTGCCCTGGTCGTCTCGTTGCCAGATCCAGGTCGGAGCGCGGCAGGCCAGCAGGGCCCGGGATCGGAGACATGTGTGTTTAGATGCGGAATGTTTGTGCAGGCCGTTCAGGTCGGGTCTGCTGGGGTAGCGGCATTCCCGTGGATTATCCCATGTGCATGCTGCCACGGCAGACGCGGCGAACGCGGCGGATGCATGCAGCCTGCCGCAGGCCGCAGGCACGTCCAGCAGCACACTATGGAACCGACTTAGCCCGCTGGTGAAACGGACACGGAAACCCATCCGACCCATCCGGGCATCGCCTTCAGGCATCCGACACCGCCTCGCCGGTCCGCGCCGGCTCTGCTGCAATCGGCTCGTGGAAGGTTTGGAGCGTTGCGTGTTGGCCGCGTTGGGACACGACGGGTGTTTGGTGTTTTGGAAATCTGGTTGCTGAATGGGGCAACACAGCACACGGTTATTCTTCCACTCCCACAATCCCGCTCTGCACGCAGCTGCACGCAGCTGCACGCTGGGTGTCGAAACGTTCCGCACCGAATCGCGTTGCCATGCCGTCATGGGATAAAGAACAGGCAACCTTCTTTTCTCTCCACCTGTTCTCATCACTCGTGGATTCCTTCTGGTCCATGTTCTAGGAAAGCACGCGCCTGGGAGGGATCTCGATGCGTCAAGCACTGAGGCGGTCTGCAGTTGTGGCGGCCTCCAGCGTTGCATGCCCGACGTTGACCGACAACCGCCACTCTCGCTCAACGGTGCTAAACCTTGGCCTCAACCTTGGCCTCAACCTTGGCCTCAACCTTGGCCGCCAAAGCCTCCGAGAAGCGCGATAGCACTCCCTGGCCCACGTTTCGACATCACCGACGTCGTCGGGCATTCTTCCCGAGCAAACAGCCAACCGAGGAAACAGCCATCCGAGGAAACAGGACTCCACCGACGTGTCATATGCGCGTCAGGATGGGTCCAGACCGGCGGGCGTCCCGCTTGGTCATGGTTCCTTCTGTTGGCTCCAGAAGGAATGGGACTGGTGATGATGCTATCAGCAAGTGTCACGACAGGTGGCAGAGTGGCGGCGCTGGTGCAGGGAGGTGTGTCCACACTCACTTGGATCTTGCACTGGGCAACTCACGCTCTCTCCAGTGCTTACAGGATGTGGTGTACTCACTATGACGAGGCAATGCGCTAGGTCTCAATGATGGGGCTCCTTGTCCTCCCTCCACTCGACATACACTGCTGCTCATGAAGAATTCCTATGAGCCCTTAGCCTCAGCCCATGACCAATCCGTTATCAAAGGATAGATACATTGATCTACGGACATGATCTGCGCCACACCCGACAGCCACATTCAACACTACCTCACTAAAGCGACCGGATCTGGGAGTCGACATGTAAAATGCTAAACGCCTTCAT
Source organism: Apiotrichum gracile (assembly GCA_001600335.1). Taxonomy (NCBI): domain Eukaryota; kingdom Fungi; phylum Basidiomycota; class Tremellomycetes; order Trichosporonales; family Trichosporonaceae; genus Apiotrichum; species Apiotrichum gracile. Next base: position 3,023,265 of record BCJO01000004.1, on the reverse strand, counting down.
TAAGCTTAAGCAGGCTGCGCGTCGATTCTGGGCTCCAAGCGCGCGGCACGAAAAGAGGCAAAGGGTGGAAAGGGTCGAGAACAGGAGGCATCTCCTAAATCAGTTGCTGGGATCTGATTAGAAGACGGATTAGTGATTGGAATGACTGGTTTGTGGACATTGATTGAGCATTGTCATGATTGCGTTCTCGACCCATATGCCCTCGTGCATGATTTTGGCTTTACCTCGCTCTGAAGCTGGCTGGGACATTGGCTCCAGCATTGTAGTGACTTGCTCGGCGCTCTATGCTTCTGATCTGTTACGTGGAGGGAGGGATACAGTAGTAGTATGATATGTGATTGGAATTGTCCCTGTATTCTGTATTCGTGGCATAAAAAAGGAGCACCGCCTCATTGTGCCTCGGCTTTTGGCTTGTGCTCTGCTTGTTCAATGCTGCTCAATGCTCAATGCTCAATGCGTTGCGGTCACAATCGCTCAGCTAGCTATTCAAACCCACCAGACTTCACTCTGCTTTGTGATCGTTTGAAGTAGAAGCTAATATGCTCTTAGGAGGACCTCCTGACTAGACCAACTACACCATATTGATGCATACATGAGCGATAACAAGAGTGAGACATTGGTGTTGTACAGTAGATGAAAGTGGATGGGATAGATCAACACGAGCCACTCTGCATGGATGGGATCTACGGAGGAGGCCATTCAGGGAAAGTCCAAAAGGGCGTAAAAGGGCCTAAAAGGGTCGGGATTTCATGACACAGGTTACAGGTAACAAAAATCAAGGGGAAGGGGGAAGGGAGGGATGGGAGGGACGAGGAGGGACGAGGAGATCGTATTTGAGAGGGGGGATTTTGTAATACAGATAATGAAACACAATACAAAAATGTCCAGCCTCATTAGAAATTCCTGATAGCTTTTGATAAGAATTAATGATTAATTGTAATGAGCACGGCTTTCGGCGCAAAGAGCAAGGCACAAGAGCAGAGCCTTGTCTTTGTATGGACCACATGGAAATTGTTATTAGAATAGATCAATTTTTGTAATACACTTTGCTAATCGATGCTGGGAATGGGAAATCCGAAAGACTAATAGTTTCTAATAGTTTTCTGATTAGCACAGCACAGCTTGATGGATCCCGCATGTTACACAGCCAGCCAGCCCAGCCAGCCCAGGCAGGCAGCCATCCACATCATCACGCATGCTCGTTCGTCACTACTCCTGCACTACTGTACTACTGTACTACTGCACCGCCAGCGGGTTGGTGGTTCACAGACATCTTCACGCTCACTCACTACTCTCTTCACACTCCTCACTACCACTATCCTCGTCCTCGCACTCTCTCCATCTCTCTCCCTCATCCCTCCCATCTACACCTCCTCTAATCTCTCCTTTTTTACTCGCAACCCATCGATTACCGGTCCCACTTTTATCCATCACTCACCCAGTCCCGTGTGCCTCCGCGCTACGCCCAAACACGGTTCGGCATCGTTCCGCCTCGATATCCATCGCATCTGAACAGCATTAACCGCCCTCACCGCCTCCACGTCCCACGGTTCCATCGCAACAACTCTTGTCACACCCCTGTCCCACCTTCCAACGCATCCCATCTCCCCCCCCCCCTTCACTAGTGGAACGCCAGGACCCAATCTCACCCCAAAGTCGTGCAACGGGGCGGCGGCGCGAAGTGACGGCCTGATACCTCACACCTCACCCCACCCCAACCCGCGCCTCGTCGTCGTCGTCCAGGACTACTACTGGCCGGGTCTCCTGTCCGTCATTCAAGCATGGATCCGAACCGGCGTGTTCTCAAGAAGCTATTCCGTTCTTCCAAGTCTGGCAGCATAGATCCTCTACCATCCCCAGACTCTGCGGGACAAACAGCTGCCTCGACTGGCTCTTCCAGTATCCACAGCGCAAACAACAATAATAAATCATTCGCCCCATCGACGGGCACTTACTCGCCGGCAAACCCTGCTGCCGCCAACTCTACTTCATCATTCGGTGCCGGCAGCGCCCCCATTCACGATATGCACAAGCGGCGCCAACAACAGCAGCCGCCTTCTCAGGTGCAGGGTAGCGTCACCCCGTTCCCCATGGACGTCGGAAGGAGCGAACAGCAAAGCGGCGCCAGGCGGCCACCCGACGGTCGCGATTCCAACTGGGACGGCCGCAGCGTGTCTCTCGCCGAGATGGCTCAGATGGAGGAGGAAGCAGCTGCGGCATCTTATCGCCGTGAGGGTGCCGTTCCACGGCCACGCTCCCGAGCTGGCACTGGTTCGAGCATCCCGACGGTTGAAGGCGGATGGGTAGCGCCCGGCGGTGCAAGTGCGCCGAGTCCTGTTTCCCAGCCCGGCTTCTATCTCCCTCCAGGCGCAGGACCTGCTTCCCCCCACATTCCTCGAGCAACGACACCACCGATCCGCATGATGCAGAACAGCATCACTGCACTTCCGCCTCCACAGGCCGCTTTCGTGGAGGGCGAGGGCTTTCCCAACGCTCGGGCTCGGGGGTACTCTTCGGCATCGCAGAACACTCGCCACTCGGACCATGAAAACCATGGCATCGCGCCAGTACCGGCACCCAAGCTGGCCAAGCCTCCTGGGCCACCAGGGTCCAATCGTTCTCCCCTGGCCAACTCATACTCTGAGCACCAGCCGTCCGCTGCGGCGCAGATTCAAGCACAGGCACAGGCAACAGGCAAGTATGGCTCTTGGCAAGGCACGCCCGCAGGCTCTGAACGCTCGACGCCCGGAGGCGAGTTGGATAGGGCAGACCGGTCTGGTCCGCCTTCCACCGCCGACAGGACGGAGCGGCCGGACAAGGGCGACAAGGACAAGGAGAAGAAACGCTTCTGGAACTGGGGCCAGCCCAAGCACAAGGAAAAGGATCACAAGGATCACAAGGATCACAAGGAACGTAGCGGCGCCCCCAAGGAGAGCCCCCGGGAACGAGAAATGCGCGAGCAGCGCGAAGCTGCCCATGCTCATCGCGAGCGAGAGGTTCAAGGACAGCGCGAGCGCGAAGCACAACAGCACCAGCAACATCACCAGCAGCAGCTTCATCGTGAACAGCAGCAAATTGCTGCTGCGGCGCTCATCCCTGATACGCCGCCGCCTGTCGCAGCACAGCCGCAGCTTGCAGCGCCCGTTGCTGCGCTCACCGCGCAAATGAACCGCGCGTCGATTGACGATTCACGCGCGAGTCAGGACGCCACCTTTGACGTTACCTCCAACAACGGGCATCCGAGCTCGGTCGGCCATGGCGATGAAGGCCGCAACGACTCCCGGAACGCCCGTCCTCGGGACGTTCCCCCTGAAGGCAATGACGTGGGGAGTGCGATCCGTGAGTGTTTCCGTCGGCGCATTTGTGTGCTAGCGTGAGTTATACTGACACCCCCGCAGGAAAACTCGCCGGGTCCCGCGAAACAACGCACGGTGCCGTTCTTGACGTCTGCGAGCGCGTCAAGCACTCTCATTCTGGGGAGGCTGTTGGCAAGGAAGCTGCGCGAACTATGCGCAAGATTCTCAAAAACGGTTCTGATGCCGAGCGCCGCATGGCCCTCCGTATATGGTGGATCACAATGCGCAATATCAAAGTGCGCGGTTTCAGGCGTAAGTCGTCTCATTGAGATCCGGACAATTACTGACGGGTGGATAGACTATGCCACGAACCGCAAGTTTATGTCCGCCGTGGAGCCCATCATCACCCAGCAGCTGAAACCCCCTCCGTCCATGTCTACGCTCAAAGCGTGTAGGGACATTCTCTCCGACTTGACGTTTGTGCACCACAATGAGCGTGGCTGCGAGGGATTGTACGAGCTGTGGAAGAGGGTAAAGCAGCCCAACGACCCCGAGTTTGGCAAGCGACTGCCAGACGACTACCTGAAGCACGGATCGTCGGGCTCGACCGCTTCGGCTCCCACAACTCAGCCTCAGGCTCAGGCTCAGCCTCCGACGGCTGCCTCTCCCCCGCGCGCGACAACACCTGTTCCTGCCACGGCACCCCCGCCAACTCAGCGTGCCGTCTCACCAGCAGCACCCCCAGTCATCCCAACGCTCGGAGCCCAGCCGCCCAAGAACAACCGTCCCGGATCTCCGGGTGGCTTTGGACCCGCGTACGCAAGCCTCCCCGATCACCACGAGGACATGCGCCGTCTCATCGAAGAGTGCACTGCTGCCAAGGAGTCTGCCCGTGTGTTGGCAGAGGCACTGGTGTACACGCGCCCCGATGAGCTCGAGCACAAGGGCGTTATCAAGGTGAGACATTGCGGTGTACATGCTGTGAACTGCTGCTGACAACATTTCAGGAGTTTTACACGAAATGTATTCTGGCCCACGAGTCGCTTACGAACCAAATGGAGTGGGCGAGCTCCGAGGCCGCAAAGTCGCGCCGGGTCTTTGAGGCCATCAAGACGACGCCCGAGGGCCAGGTCACCACTGTCGAGGAGAGCGCCCTTGCCTTCCTCTTCGAGGCCCATTCGTCGCTTACCGACTCGCTCAAGCAGTATGACGAGCTGGAGAAGATGGCGAGAGACGACCGTGAGCTGCGCGCCGTGCAGGAGCGCAGCAAAAAGGACACACGCATGGACCGAAGGGTATGTGATTGTGGTGGAGACTGTGCTAACGGTATCAGCAACAGATGGATATGCTCATGGCTGGAGACGGCGGCGCAATGGCGTCATCCTCTCGCTCTCCTTCGCCTGCTCTCAGGTCTACACCTCTTCCCGACGAGACACGGCCTGTCGAGAGGCCCGATTCCAAGGCCGGCGAGCGCATCTCACCCAGTACAGACGCGCCACTGTCGGTCAACCACCAGCACCACCTGTCGAGCGGTGGCTTCGAGGAACGCGGCCTGTCACGGACGCCTTCTCCGGATGGTGGCCGTCGTGCCGCGCATGCTCAATCGCAGGCCGCCATGGCCGCGCCGCCCAAGAAGATGTCTTCCCCGACCCGCACCGACTCGCCGCTGGGCCGTGCGCGGATCCCGGGACCCCGTCCTCTGCCCAACCCCTTCCGCTCCGCCAACAGCAGCCAAAACCTCGCACAGTCGGCATCGCTGGAAGCCAACCAGCCGCGCAACGGCGGTGCCATGGACGGCACCGACGGCGACGAGCAGGAGGAGATCCGTCCCAGCCGCAAGGCACTCGGAAAACGCCGCGCCGACCCCGACAGTAAGTCACACTTTACCTACAGTGCACTAACTCTCAGATGACTTTGACCCAGACGAGATGTTCAAGACGGAGAAGGAGAAGACGGACACGGCGTCCGAGCACTCGATCACCGCCGACGACGTCTTCTTTGACAAGCCGGTCGTGTACGCGTACGACGCGTGGGCCGAGTCGGAGCTCATGCGCAAGGAGAAGGGCTACGTGGCGACGGAGAGCGACGCGAAAACGGACGACGGGGCCGAGGGTCCCAAGCACGCCAGCGCCAACAGCGCAATCAAGGACGCGATGCTGAACAAGTCGGCCTCGGCGCTCCGCGCAGGCAACGGCAACAGCAACGGCAACACCAAGGCGCCCGCCGAGGTCGCTGCGCGGTAACCCCAAAGAAGAGAGCGCAACGCAAGGAGAGGGAGGCATCTGGGTCCATCTCCGCATTGCATATAATCACTTGTAAAGTATCACCATCGATCTGATGTACCCATTTGCACGTAGCGCGACGGGGGCCAGCACAGCAGGCTGACCGACGGCTCGGCGGCGACCGCCGAGCGTGCTCTCGTTTCGGGGCTTGAGGTCCGACCTTGGTTGCCCATTTCGGATTGAGGCACTGATTCCTGGACTGTGGCACTGATCCAAGGCTGGCGTATGGCAAAGTGGCAGTCCTCCACGGGGCCGACATAGCGGAACCGTTGTAGACCCCTGACTACATCAATGCGACAGCAGGACTCACTGGCAGGTCGCAGCTCCCATCAGCCCACTCTGAGAACCCTGCTAGACCCTCGCTCGCCGTCGCCGTCGCCGTCGCCATCACCTTCCCCGTCGACGCGAGGGCACCACCACCCCCCGCCCCATCGGCCGCTTAGCTCAGCTGGTTAGAGCATCGTACTAATACGCAGCAGCGTACCAGTATGCGGAGGCCGGCAGTTCGCTTCTGTCAGTGGTCAGCCCGTCAAGCACGGGTCGTTTTTGGAAGTGAAGAGAGAGTAGGAGAGAGTGAGGAGACGTTGGAAGCGAGTTGTACGCGTTGTCGTGGTGAGGTGGTATATCGATCGGCTAGAGCCGATCAAGAGGGCAGAGTGGCTACTTCCCCCACCCCGGCCAACGTGCACCCCGACCGGCAGACGGACCCGCGCTCCAGACCGGCCACGCCGTGCGAGGCAGTTTTACAGCACGGACGCACTGACCGTTGCGATCATTCTGCCCAGATTTAGCCGTGGAGGTGGATCTCGGACGGAGCCGAGGCGAGCGGAGAGCGAGGGGGGAAATGGAACTGGGAGAGACGTGGACATCGAAAGGGCTAACTCGACGACTACATGTGCATGAGCAGTATGCCGTCGAATACCGCCCGCTACCGGCACCCAAACCCCCAGAGGCCAGACCCCCTCCACTCCTCCTCCCACACCCATCCAACACTGATTGGCTCCCCCCTTGCGCCATTTACGCGGTTCGCCTGCGGCCAGCTGATAAGATTGCCCGTCGCTGCCAAGACGATGTCGGGGTGAGCTGCTGGACTGGAGTGGACTGAAATGCCTGCGAGACCTCTCGAGCTATCCGTCTAGGCAGCGATGCCGGTCGCCAGCGCCACTCAAACATGCGACAGCGCAGCAGTGAGGTGGCAGCCTGTTTCCAGTTTCAGCTTATTGCAGTGCAGCTTGCGCACGAAAGGACTTGCTCCACATACCATAGTCATGCACGCACTCTCCGCCCCCGCCCGAGGGCCCCGCCGTTCCCGTCTGCACAGTCCTGCGTCGGCCCTCTCCCCGCACCATCCGCCACGCCGCCACGCCGCGTGGCGGCGCCACGGAGTGGGGACATGTGCCTCAGCCACTGACGGTTTCGGGTCCCGGAGTGCCAGGGCGAGTGTCCTGCTTGTCGTTAGCAGTTGAGTGAGCCAGGCAGACAGGTCAATATTGAGCTGGCTGAACAGACGTGATATTGGGAGCTATGGTACACCTCGTGCCGCGTACTTGCGCACTTCGCCACATTCCATACTTCTCTTGTTTGTTCCTATTGTTCGTGTTGCGTGCGTGTCTGGACTGCGATGGATCCCCCAGGGGTCGAGGTAGGCATGCACGTTTGCTGTCCACATTAGCATGCCAGCCAGATCCCACTCCAGAAACGGCCTCGTGGTGAGGGAACGATCGGCGACTGAGATCTACTAGTTCGTTGGCGAGTTACGCTGTAGACAAACTGCACCTCTACGATTATGTCTCCCACAACTACCACGACAAACTCCCCACCTCCCCACTTTCTGTACACCCTGACTGCTCCGCATGCTGGAATCACGCGACCCACACAGGGCCCCGCTCGCAGGGCACAGCGCCAGAAGCTCAGGCCACCTGTTGTCAGCTGATGCCGAGCGGCCATTCGGTCGCGTTTGATGACGAGACAGGAATTGTAGACACGTCCAATGTGCTGCGACGGGCCACGCTTGGAGAGTGCGGTGAGGGCCGTCAACTCTCCCTGCGCTGTATTTGTGTTTCCCGCTAGATCCAGTCGAAACGTGGCTAGGCTGGGGGGTGGGCTGGGTGAGGGACTGGCTGGGTGGACTCACCCGCCCGGACGCAATGGACCTGTGGCGCCCACGCCGCGAGGCAGATCGGGGGCCCGGGCGTGCCGCGACATATGAGCGCCACACGATGCCGGTGCGGAGCGGAGGGTAGAGCTAACAGTGCCGCGACGGTTGGTGTGCGCAGAGCGGAAGTGGATGGACATGAGCCGACGCCGACATGAGCGGGCAAGAAGATGGGTTGGCACGTTTCTGTTACGAGGCGGAACGCTTAGCAAGGAGTTCTGTCTGACGCGCTGCTCGAAAGCCGGACGAAATCAAGGAGCTACTTGCACCAGACTAAACACATCATTGGCATCGTGCACATTACTGCGCGACATATCGCTGTCCTGGGGACGACATTCCCACGCATGGGTCTCTGAACGTATCCTTTCGTTTCATGCTGTCCACAACTCGACGCATGCATATTGCGAGCAGAACGGAGCGACCTGCCCAGACCAAAGGCAACAAAACAACAGGATCAGCAGTCGGCAGGATGAATGTGGCGTTTTATGTGGCGTCTATTTCTGTGTTATTTTCCTCGATTTTATTGATCACCATTCTTGCGATTGGAATAAAACACGTCGCGTCGTCAAACGCGAGGCGCACAGATCGTTCTCCACACAGTGTTGACTGCCCAGTGAGTGCTCAAAGGGTCGGGCGTGGCTGAAGCTCTGACCGCAGCCCATCCGTCGAGCAAGCACGAGCCCACAGCCCCGACACACCGTTTTGCCGCCCCGAGCCCAAGAATGTGCAGGCCGTTCCCAAAGAGGATCGAGGTATTGTGGGCTGGCATTTGGGAGTCCGTGTCGGAAAGTGCATGCCGAACTGCGACGGAATGAGATCTGGAAGTGATATCAATATCAACAGCTTGCAGAAACGTGCTCGGGGTCAGTTTACCCATGCTTGTTTTGTGGCTGAGGGTTCTCCACCACCACACTCTCTCCCTACAATCGGCGGGCACTTGCTTCCGTGCCCCTCAACCATCTTCCTGGCACCGACTCACCACTCCCTACTCACTCCCACACTGACAGGAAGGTTGCAAGCAGATCATCAACACAAGTCCCTTGCTCCCACACACGGTTCTCGACTCGGACCCCCGCTCCCTAACAAAAAGGCACGGCAGGATCGCGCCCAACTTTTGTCCACCATCGCACGGTCCTGTTGGCCGCGTTAATGAGGCGCTTGTACCGTGCCTGCCGTCACGGAGGCGGGCGAGGCGTTTGTGGCGACGCGAGGCAACACGCCCAGACGCGCCTGACCCAGTTATACGCAGACGCCAGGCGACAGCGGGATGAGCTGAGAAAGCGGGCGGGGCCACGGTTCCCAGCTGGGTGCAATTCAGCATGTTGTCCGCCGACCTTGGCAATCGCGCCGCAGGGCACCCCTGCCGAAGGGGGATAGTAACTGGCTACATGGGTTAATCTCTCTTTTCTCACTCAATCGCGCGCGGCTCCTGCCTTGTCTTGCCACCTGCCTGGACTGACGGACTGGACCAGGCACACGCACGGTGCTGACGCCGCAGCACAATACACACAGTACTAACGGGAAAGTGTTTGCTGCTGCCTGACGTGCTCCCCTACGCGTCATTCGAGGCAAGAGGCTCGAATTCTGAAGCACAACGCAGGAGACCAGAGACCCCAAGACTCCGAGGGCGGAGGCAGCGGGGAGGCGCCGCCTCTCATATCACTCACTTGCCGATACCAACATGGTGGCTTGGTGTGCTCATCGCTGCTGTGGACTCACTGCTTCTGACTGCAGATAACGTCGAGGTACATAAGTCCAGCAGTGGTGCCGCTCCCCGCCCCTCTGTCTCTGTTGTCTCATCTTCTCTCCTCACTCCTCCCAGCCACAATTCAACGGCATCCATCGCAGATTAACACCATCTTCACCTCTCCCAATCACGCGTTTTACCCGCCCCACATACCCCGCATCCCTACCTCACTAGTCTGGTTCCTGCCCTCCTGGTCTGAGCCACCGACGTCGCTCGCCTCGCTACCTGCCCGAATCCAAGCCGTCAGCCGCTGTCTCAATAGCGCCGCCGAGAGAACCCAAGTCTCCAGAACCCCGTCTGGCAGTCAGGTGAATATCCACCTATCCTGTAATCTCTAAGGCACCGCACTGCTGGCCTCCGGTCACCCGTTCCAACCAGAACGTCATATATAGCTCCTTATCGCATACGATGGACGACCTCGACCCCAGCGCATTTTACCCCACCCCATCGTCGCGGTACCACTGCCAGTCATATTTGGAGGTGCCTCCGCCGAGCCCCATCGCATTAATCGCCTACGACCCCAGCGATCGCGACCCAGACGCGCATCTCTACAGCCTCGGTCTTGACGACAACTTGGGAAGACCGGTTGAACCGCTTGTTGCCAACGACGGCAAATCCAGCCCCAACCTGAACCTCACCAGTCTCAACTCAGAAGAGGAAGAGTCTTCTCCTCTGCTAATCACCCTCGACCTCAGCCCCCCTCTTGTCTCTCCCATCGGCTCGTTGACCAACGGCCTCGAACTACCTCCCTCCACCCCCATGTCTCCCATTTCCGACAAGTCCATCTCCGGCGTCTCCCTCTCTGCCGTCCAGCCCGGCTCTCCAATCATGGCCGACCGCCCCCTGACGGCTTTCTCCACCATCTCCGTCTCCGCCGTCTCCGAGTATCCCGAGTGGAGCTACGCCGAGTCTGACGCGGAATCAGACTCCACGATCAGCCACAGGTGCAGTGCAGCCTTGCAGTGGCGGAGCCTCACCGACATGGACAGCTTGGACCAGTCCACCCGCGCACGCATGTCCCGGCTGTACGCGGCAAGTTCCCCTTTGGGACACAATAACATGCCGCGCAAAGGCAGCTGGGACGACAAGCCAACAAAAGGCATCGCGTCCGCTCAAACCGCCGCCGCTGTCTCAGGCAACAACAATAGCAATCTCGTGATGGGGCTGCGCAACGCTATTTCCCTCGAGGGCAATATCCGCCAGTCGCGCGACAGCATCAGCGAGGCGCTTGCTGCGCAGGAAAGGCTCGTCCTCGCCAAACACCCGTTTGCGGCATCGACACATCTTGCAGTTGCTCCCAACCCCACGGGCAACAAGACGCCTGTTGCCGCCCCCGCTCCGTCCTCCTCCCAGTCCGCCCTCGTCCCGCCTGCCCCTCTGACCGTCTCCATGTCCACGTCCCGCTCGGACTCGGAGCTGTCTTCCCCCTCGCCTGTCACCCCCCGCCCCATCCTCGTGTCCTCAATGTACAGCATCAACAACTCGCTGCCCCAGGACCCCGTGCGCCACCCCCGCGGAGGCCACAACCGCACCCTCACCACTGCCGATGCTGGAGCCTCTAGCCCAGCTCACCTCTCCAATCCCCCATTCTCAGCTCCCCTGCCGCCTTCTCGTCGTCTGTCATTCCTGGACTCCCCCATCGCCCCCGTGCCGACCCACTCTCCTTCCTCCCCTCTCACAGTCTTGCGTCCGGGCTCAGTCAAGCCTCACCAACCTGCCACTGTCGTTACCACCTCCAAACCGCACGCTTCCGCCTGCAGCCCGATCACAACCACCAGGAAGCACTCTCACGCCGAGTGCAGCCCCAAGACCTGCTGCTTCCTGGACTTTTCCGACGACGACGAGTCCCGCGCTCTTCCTCGCGTCATGTCTCTCAACTGGCTAGGTCGCCGCCGCTCTTCTGGGTATGTCTCACCCAGTGTTTCAGAACAATAGAATACTGACACTATACCAGGAAGGAGTCCTTTATCCGGCACTACACCCACGAGCACAAGCACATGCACGATCATGTCCACACGCACGAGTACCACTACAAGAAGCTCAACCCCCTCAACGGCGACATCACAAAGCCGATGCCGACGATGGCAATCTCCAGCCCCCGGTCGCGGCACCGGAGCTCGTTCGTTGAGCCCGGCACCCCGGCGTCCGCCACTCAAAGGCTCAACACGGCTGACCACTTCAATACGCCTCAGAACATTCGTTTCTCCACCGTTAGCTCCTTCAGCTCCATCCCCAAGACCCCCTCTCCCCCTCTTCCCGTCTCTGTAGAGAAGGCGTCCCCGCAGTACATCCTCCCACCCTCGCAGCTTCCGGCCCGCCGCCACCCCCACGCTCCCCCACCACTCGATCTCTCATCCATGGCGTACCAGGCCTATGACGACGAGGGCCTGTCGACAGAGGAAGAGTCTGACACAGACGAGACTTCGGACGACGACTATTGCCACCAGCAGGCCACCCCCCGCACCACCCTGCAGTCGGTGATCATCTCCACCTCGCAGCGCCTGCGCGCGAGCAGCACGGGCGCCATCTCCACGCGCTCCACGCGGTCTAGCCGCACGGTCGCCTCCCAACTCTCCGAGGGCTCGCGGTACTCGCAGTACTCGTCAGGCAGCTTCGGCACCCTCGCGCCCCCCAAGAAGACCAAGAGCGAGAGCGACTATGTGCCGCACTCGTTCCGCCGCGCCCACGCCCCCCGGCCGTTCCACGACGACAGCGACGAGGAGGACGAGAACCTCGTGCTCGACACACCGTTCGCGCCGTCCACGTGGGGATACGAGCGCGACGGCTTCCGCATGCCTAGTGCATAGTGATACCCCCACCCTCGTTACCTACTCCAACTTGTATCACGCAGAGCGCTAACTCCCACTCGAGAGTCGTTGAATCGATACCCAGCATCTTTGAACCCATTTCAGACAGGCGGGACGGATCTGGTGCAGAGCACCAGGTGTCCAGAATCGACAGAACGTCTCAGTCGAAGGTCGCAATAGTTGTATTTCTGTAGAATTTCGTTGTACATACTGTGAATGAAGTGCGCCTAGTTATATAGCCTTGCTGCAGAGGGTGCGAGAGAAGCTGGGAGGTTGTCATCCACCGGAGCATGCACTAGGGCAAAAAACTTGTGGAGTGAGCATCCGACGGACACCGTTCGCCCCGCACTCCAGCCGTGGTCGCTGTCCTGAGCGACGTGCCGGTCTCCTTCGGAGTGGCCGTACTCAACCGGACTCGCACGAATCACAGCATCCGAAGCCGAAACACGTCGGGAATAACAAGGCCCACACAGCGAACAAGGGCCACGGCCACCGACCGAAAGCCAGCCCGAGCCCGTCGGACAAGCAAGCACAATGGACTGTGGTATTGCACGGTCCTCTACGAGGAATGAGCATACCGAAAGCAGCAGATGTGCCTCTGCTTGCTTGCTGTCCCCGGCATGCCCCATGAGGGGCGTGAGAGCGAAAACGAGGAAGCGCTCCCCGAGATCTGTTGGCGCGGCACGCCACACCGCCACAAAGGAGTTCTTTTGTTCTTACACTACCCGTTCGGGGGAGATCACAGTATGCCGCTTGCTCTCGGCTAGATTGCCTCTTTGACTAGATGACCTTTGTGTGCATCTGGGTGCTCCGAGTGCCCCACGACGGGTTGGATCATGGTCCGGCCATGTCAGCACGCACGGGCCTCACTCATGGCTTGGGGTGAAGAGAACGTGCTTGATGTTTTCGTTATTTGTTTGTCGTACTGTTCTTTCGGAAAGGACACCAGCACTGCGATATCTATTTACAACCAAGCCTCCTTCCGATTGGAACTCAAAGGCCACGATTGCAGCGCGCATGTCCGTGACTCGCCCAACCTCCGCGCTCCCGATCCAAGTGATTGTTCTCCCTAGATCTCGGTCCTCTGACACAACCCCAGATCTCACGGTGGCTGAGGCACAGGCCGCACAACGACACGGACAGCGTTCGCGAGCCGCAGCCAATTGTAGAACTCGACAATGACCGCGAACAGATATCGTGATCGCTGATTACGAGCGCACCAACGACGGAGAAGACTTTAAATGGCAGTTCTCCTAGTGAGCATGTCGCTTTACCACTTGACTACCATGGTCGGGGACGAGGTCCGCTTCCAAGGCTAGACGGGAAAAGCAGTCTCTTCACCCTCAAGCGTAACAAGTGCTGGGGCTATTGGCTATCCCCAATGACCAGGTGGTCAGCTTTGACATAAAGAAGCATCAGACTACCCATGAATAAATAGGTGCGATCTGAGTTATCAATGTTTGCGCTCGCTCAATTTCTGTACATGTCAGTCCGTCAGTGTCATCATCCATCTTCACCCCATCTTCACCCTTGTGAACGTCGCTCAAATCCGCTCCAATCTCAGGTGGGGAGAAGACGCTCGCAGCTGCGTCCTGGGAACGAAGGCTGCTGCAATTCAGAATGCGGGTAGTTGGGGTCAATAGTACATGGATACAGCTGTAATCTATACGAGCAAGTCGCGGGTGGCTCAACGGGCCTCGAACTGAACCTGCGGGAGTCAGTATCATTTTGGGTATAGGGCAACAGCACATGCCGCGCGGTCATGCTTACAACTGCGTCTGGTCAGCTTCGTTTGTAAAGGGCTGCGCAGCTGACTCACTCTTGTGGGTGCGGGGCTTGTACATGACACGGTGTCCGCACTCGCGGCAACGGATGAGCTCGCCCATCTTGATCGAGGTCTTGGCACCGCAGTCTGGCGTCAGATGGATCCCGAGGGGAACTGGGACTGGACGTGTTCAAGGTCGAGTGCCGGTTCTGTAGACCTTGTCCCCGTCCAGCGCGCCACTCACCACCACAGAGGTACTCGCTCGCCTCGGTGGGCTTGGGCATCTGGCGAGGCGGGATGTGGCTCTCGTCGGGGCGCTGCGATCCGTAGGGGTTGGACATTTTGGATGGAGGTGAGTGATGCGTTGGATGGATGTTGTTGTTGGCGAGCATTTCGACATTGTCGAAGATTCGATCTTGGGCGGTGGCAAAGAAAGAAGTCGTTATCAAAAATGTGAAATTTTGTCCACGTCATTTGATTACTAAATGAACTGGGAATTCATGTGGCCCCGCAGGCTCCGAGGTGCATCGTAGGCATTGCAGGGTTCCGATATGGCTCCGTCACTACAGCCATACCCAGCCCACCCCACACAAGCAACACCCCCTGGCTGGTCTCTGTCGTTATCTCGCAGTGGCAAGTGTCTTCGATCATTTTGGTTCCTCTCCAACATTCATAATGTCCACAGACGACGTTTCCGCCGCGCTCACGGCACTAGAGGCACTTGCGGCTTCTAGTGCCGGCTCCTCCTCTACACCCCTCAACACCCTCCTGGACAACCATTTCGCCGTCGCGCGCGAGCGCCTCCTGGCTGGCGCGCCGCCAAAGCACGTCATCACCGAGCTGCAGGGCAACGTTACGCGGGCGAAGAAGGACGTCGAGAAGGGTCTCAAGGCGTGGTACTCGGCCTTGGGCAACGTGGGGAAGAACATTGAGAAGGTGAGTGATTGCGGAGCTGCGCCGTGGTCGCGAGGGAGCATATCATGTGCTGCACCTCCACCCGGCCCCATCCGTGCGCCACTGACGCCCGCAGTCGTTCCCTCCCAACTTGGCAGCAATCTCGTCGGCGTACGACGATCCTCCACTCTTCTCCGAGAGCGAGGCCTCGGAGGCGCTGGACCGCGTCGTGCTCGAGTCCCTTGGACGGCGAGGGCTGTGGGATGCAGTGTCGGCATTCCAGCAAGAGACAGGGCTCGAGTACGACCCCGAGAAGCGTGTGCTCAGCGAGGAACTGTACAGCATCATGTCCGACATTGAGGACAACGACCTGACAACGGCGATCGCATGGTGCGACGAGCACAAGCACTTCCTTGCTTCCGGACCACAGGCGTCTAGTCTTCCTTACCACCTGCACCGCGCCAAGTTCCTCTCGTTCGGCACCCCTACCGAGGCGATCGCATACGCCCGGTCAGTCAACCTGCAGACATACATGGGTTCGCAGCCCGTCTTGTCGCTTATCACATCGTGCCTCTTTGGAGGCGAGGACTCGCCGTACACCAACGACCCGGCACCGCTCACGGCCATGTTCCGGGACGAGTACTGCCGCTTCCACGGATGGTCACGCGAGGAGCCACTCGAGGTGGTGGTCAACCTCGGCTCGCGAGGAGGTGCGCTCAATGCCATCGAGAAGGCGCGCCGCGTCATGGGCGAACGACTCGGAAACGTCCGCAATTGGCCCGAGCTACCAGTAAGTCGCGGCGCTGGACTTGATGCTAACCCGCCAGATGGAGGTGCCCCTGCCTGCAACAAGGAGGTACCACTCGGTCTTCGTCTGTCCCGTCTCCAAGGAGCAGGCAACCGAGACCAACCCGCCAAAGATGCTCACTTGCGGGCACGTCATTGCCCAAGAGTCGTTGACTCGTCTCTTAAAGGGAGGGTGGGTTGTTCGACGCCGCCGTATGGTGCTGACCCACAGTCGTCACACCGCCAAGTGCCCATACTGCCCCATGGAGACATCTCCCAGCAGCAGCCAACGCCTGTACTTTTAAGTTGTTATATATCCCTCGATACCTGTTGTTTATGCATTGTTACGGACGCAGATATAATTGACGAAACGCTCCTGACGGCACAGACGTCAATGGTAAGATGGAAGATGCGATGCAGATGTTACAACATGGTAAGACGCCATCTATGCGTGTCCGTTGGTGTGTCCGTTGGCCTTGGCCTTGGCAGCGTCAACCTTCTCGCCGACCTTGACGCCACCCAGCTCCTTCTGCTCCCACTCGCCCATGCCGCGCGACTCCCAGTACTCCTTGCGCTCCTCCATCGCCGTCTCCGCCATGGCCCGCACGGTGGGGTGCTCGAGGTGGGCTAAATGGTAAGCTCGTGTTGCGGATGCGGAGCTTACGGATAGCACCACGGAAGAAGCACGACAGCTCCCGGTTGTCCTGCGCTGAGAAAGTGAGCAAAGTACGTTACTCAGCATGCCTTCCACACTCACCCTTCTCGTACTCGCTCGCCTGGAGGATGAGCTCCAAGCGGTCCAGGTCCTTGACGAGCTTGGCCTCGGGGGTCTCACGGGCCTCGTACTCTTCCCAGAGGGAACGGATACGCTCGCGGGCCTGTGTGTTGCCCTCGCTGCCGAGCATCTCGTTCAGGAACGAGTTCATGGCGCCGAGCTCGAGCTCAAACTTGACCTCGGCAGGGATCTTCTCGACGGGCGTGATGTCGCCCACACTGACCGATTAGCTGATCCGACGGGAGCTACCACAGCTATCAAACTTACTATGCCTCTGCGAGGTCGTGGACGAGGGCCATCTGCACACATCGCGAGATATCCAGCGGCCGCTCGGGAGTCGTGGGGATGCACATGGCAATCAGCGCCATGCGGCACATGTGGTCTGAAATACTGTTTGTCAGCTTGCAAGAGGAACCAAAGAGCTTACCTTTCAGGCTGACGGACCTGGAGTCGAAGTTAGTAACCGATGACCAGAGTTGTCTGTGTACGTACGCCCTCGCGGGTCCATCCCGACCGCTTCTCGAGCTGCTTGTGTTAGCTTTGATTACATTGGCGAGCTCCAGTGTCTACTTGCCTTGAGCTTCTCCAACACGTGCAGGAAAGCGAGAGTGTCCCTCGCCTCGTTACCAGTGGACCTGGGGTTAGATCTGTCACAACCGTCGGTGTACTCACTTGTACAGCTCGGGGAGATCGCGACCACCAGCTCCCTTCGGTGCGGCCTTCACGCCATTCACGCCATTGGGCTTAGATGATGTAGGAGTAGCCATATTATCTACACGCGCAGGTATCCTCTTGGAGCGAGGTTGTTGTAAAAGTTGGCTAGAGTAAGCTCACATCCCACATCGCACAGATGCTGATCGAGGGAAGACAAACGTGTGTGCGGGGAGGTTACTCACTGCCGATGTACACGGGCACTCGATGTATAAGTTGCTGTTCCAGGCCAAGAGATGTGACTCCGTTCAAGACGAGATGAAGACGAGATGAGAGATGAAAGATGTTTATGAGAGGGTTGTATCCATCTCATGATAATAATTTGTTTACATATCATCCGTCGCTCGCTCTTGCTTGCATCTCATCCATCCCATCGCATCCACACTTTTGACTTTTGTCACAATGGATACTTACGCGTTTGCTCTGATAAGAAATATCAAGCCAGATCCTGAACATTAGAGTGATCGGGTAGAGTTGAAACTACACGTATTTATCATTTTGGCGTGGCAATCGCGTGCTTTTTGCCACCAAGCACTCTTGAAGGACAGGACGCGCCGGCCATAGATCCATAGATCCCATAGACGCGATCAGGACCAGGATCAGGCGAGCGCGGAGTGAGTTGAAGGTTGCTGGTTGAGGTCATCTTTGTCTTTCTTTGGTGGGCCGAATCTTGTCAACAACAACAACAAGAACAAGATAATCTCATTCCACTCTTCATCATCATCACCATTGCTCCTGACATCACTTGCTCAACATCACACCACTCAATCTCTATCCCCTTACCCCTTGCTTGGCCATCTTGCATCGACTGCGCTTGCGACATAAGAGAACGTCCATGTCGCACGCTGGAGTGCTTCATGAGGTGAGTAGCGGATATCCAGCTTTTACCCAGCTCGCAAGACGATCACTGATCCCCTCGCCACGCAGACACTTGTATAGTCGCGATGCCAGGGTTATATCGTCGGTGAGCTCATTGTTGTCTCTTGTATCTGTCGGCGCTGACATCTCCAGTAACCCGCTCAAGGGGAAGAAACCGCCGTCCTCGTCCTCGCCCTTGCCCGTTCCGAATAGGATGATGGACTCACTGGACGATGAATCACAACAGCCACCTCCACAACCGCGTCCCTTGGGACTGCAATTGGGACACTATGCATCGGAACCTACGCTCAAGAACACACTTTCACAACACAGTGTGCCACCTGCTCACAACACCTATCCTCTCGCAAACGACACGTACCAGAGCCAGGCCAACACAAGCATCAATAACGAACCGCCCGAGTCGGAGGAAAGCGATCATCTCCATTGGGGTACGCTAAAGCCCTCATCTCCACTTCGCCCTGCGCTGGGATTGTTGAACGAGGTGAAGGAAGAAGGCGAGGACCTGGCATCAGCAGCTATGGAGAAGGAAGACAACGCTAATGCGCCGTCTGGAAGTGCATCGCCGTCAAAGCGACTGTCGCCCACTTGGATGACAGTCTCGACACCCGCAGTGGATGACGCCGATCCGACGACCGACATCAACGAGCCCGAGGAAGAGGACGAGCTCGAGAGCTTTGCACAGGCTGAGAATGTTCCCACGCCCTCAGAGTCGACTGGTGAACGCACACCTCCCCCTGTCCCTCTTGTCGCTTCCGTCAGCGCACCCGTCGATCGATCTCCACTACGCCCGCTCACCGAGCACCCTACTCCCAATTTCTCACGGTCTTTGAATCATACTCCTGGGAAGAAGAACTTGATTTCTCCCACACATCGAATGCCTCACAACTTCTCCCCCTCTACCTCAACCCGTTCAAAAACGACATTGAAACAACCTTTATCGTCAAAGATGAAGCGAGCCCGTTCTCCAAGTCAGGAGTCTTCAGACGACATGACGGCCGGCATGATGCCGCAGGTGCGACCTCGCGAACAAATTCGCTCCATGTTCAACCCACGGCCTTTGCTACCTGACTCACTTGAAGACGGCGACGAAAGCTCAATACAGTCCTCCGGGGAAGGCCCCTCGGCCCTCTCCAGCTTCAGTTCCAAGGCGAACACACGGTCTCAAGTCGAGCAAACGTTCATCGACCCACAAGCTCCGAACTCGCCAGCCTTGCCTGCGGGTGGCAACCCAGTCGTCCTTTCATCCCCAAACCCCAACATTCCCAAGGGGAGTGACACGCTGGTTGACGATTCCCGCTCCGATCTTGCTCCTGCCACCTCGCCAACAACCCGCGGCAGATTCCCTCGCCATGCTTCTCCCTCCCCACCGCCTTCACGCATGTTTTCACAGGACAACGATTTCATGCGTGACGACATTGTGGACGATGACGATGATAGACACTCCTTCAAAGCTACGCAGATCAATCCGGACATGCCTCAAGATGAGTCATTATCTCCAACCCGCGCCCAAGGCAGCCGGCTCTTCTCTTCGGCCTCCCGGCAGCCCTCTCTCCACCGTTCCCCGGCAACCCGTGCTGCCAGCGCCGTTCACATTCCTGAGCACCGCCGTCTTCAGCGCCGCGCTCAGACCTCTTTCTCTGAAGGCCAGCAAAGCGCACTGATTAGACAGTTTCAGCACCACTTGGCGTCGCCCCCAGCCGCTGATATGGAGCCAACGTTTGTGGAGCAGGCCCCTCAGCCTGCCTCTGCCTCGTCACCACGAGCAAGCACAGCCCAATCTAAAGATGCTGCAGCTGAGAGTAGTGAGCCCTCGCCAAAGGTCTTGGGACCAGCTCGCAAGCTGCGGAGCCCTGTGCAGATGGAGCCGACGAGGTCCGAGGGACCAGCTTCTCCGGAGAAGCTTTCCGGGATTCATGAACCCTGGGGCGAGTCGCTCGCTCTGCCTTCGCCAGTCCGACAGAGCCCGAAAAAGTACGGAGACAAGTGGAACAAGCGGCGGAAACACAGTGTCACGTCGAACGACCCTCCCGAAGATGCCGACGACGAGGATGTGGGCTCAGACAGCAGCGAGTCGACCCCAGAGGACCCGGAAGACTTTACATACAAAGACCCG
Organism: Apiotrichum gracile; assembly: GCA_001600335.1. Taxonomy (NCBI): domain Eukaryota; kingdom Fungi; phylum Basidiomycota; class Tremellomycetes; order Trichosporonales; family Trichosporonaceae; genus Apiotrichum; species Apiotrichum gracile. The sequence goes on along the minus strand of BCJO01000004.1, from coordinate 3,003,055 downwards.
CCGCAGCCCGAGACCCATATGTCCAGTATGGACCCTATCGGGGAATCGCCTCCTTCCCCCAGTCTTCCCCTGCGTCCTTCGAAGGCGCCCGCGTCCCCGAGGAAGATAAAGTTACGTGTTGGGTCGAACACGACCGACACTCGTGCTCCAGCGTCATCGTCTCGTGGCCGGGGAAAGCGCAAGGCTCTGTCTCCTTCGCCTGAGCTGTCCGGTCCCAGTAGCGGCTCTGCTCCTGAAGACAATGAGGACTACACTTATATCGACAAGGGCAAAGGTAAGGCCAAAACCACGACTCGTGCTTCTTCCCGCCCGGCGAAAAAGGCAAAGACAGCTCCTTCCTCCAACTCGGGTCCATCGCGGAAGAGCTCCCGCGCTGCGAGCATCCGCGCAGCCAGTGCAGCTCCATCTGAGCTCCCGTCTGGCACTCCGCCCGTGGCAATCCCATCCCATGGCCCCATTCGTGTTCTTGCTTGCTGGACGAAGAGTGGCCAGTACTTCCCCGGCACAATCGACGCGCGGATGAAGAATGGCTACCGCGTCAAGTTTGACGACAATGACACTGCGATCGTTCCCGCGCAAAAGATGCGCCTGCTCAACCTTAAGGCTGGAGAGCCTATTCTTGCCATCCGCAGGGGTTCCAGGACACCGGAGGAGTTCCAAGTCAATGCTGCGTTCAACGGCACGGCCGACAAGATCCGCGTTCTGGACAGCAGTAGTGAACCGGTGACTATCGCTGTGCGCAACCTTATCGTCATGCCGGATGTTGTTGAGCAGCGTTTCGGCAAGCGCATGCTTGACCCCGATGTGCTCGAGGAGCGCTTCCCGGCAGTTGTCGGGCGCAGCTCGGTTGCGTCTACCTCCACCACTCAGCCTCTGAAAGGGATGGTCTTCGTCATCTCTCGAGGGGACTGGCGCGGCTCAGTCGACACTCTCCGCAAGCGCATCGAGAAGAACGGAGGCAAGGTGGAGGAAGACTGGAAGGCGATCTTCAACATTCGTGACGATGGCTACGAGTTCAAGACCAAGCTGGCGCCATTTGTGCTGCAGATGGCTGCTCCAGCGAGGAGTGTGTGGAGCAAGACGACCATGGCGGCACTTGCATCAGGCATTCCCATTCTTGCGTCCAGGTTTATCGACGACGTCGACAAGGGGGCTGATTGGCGCAACTACGTCGTGGCGGCCGGCGACTCGAGCTACTTCTCACCCAAGGACCCAGCCCGGCCCGTATCGCAGGTCATTGATCCCAACTGGGGCGAGCCGTCGTGGAACGTCAGCACCGCGCGCCCGGTTCGACAGGCGTTCCAGGATATGAGTGTCTTGTTCCTCGAGCCCACGGCCAAAAGCTTCCAGGACGTAAAGGTAAGTCGACTCCAGCTCGGAATGACGGCTTACGTTCAGACGTTGGTGCCTTTCTGTCTCATGGCGCTCGGTGCAAACGTGCGCCGCACAAAGACGCTGCCCAAGTCGCTGGCGGCATACGACCTCGTCATGATCGAGGACCGCGACAAGAACTCCTCCCTCTCGCGCGAACACCGAGGCACAGGCAAGATCGTCAACACTGCGTGGCTCAAGACGTGTCTCCCTATCGGAAAGTGCCTGCCGCCCGCGATCGTCGCGACGGGCGAGTAGAGGAGGTAGTGTAGCATAGGTTATTGTATGGTTAATCGGTACCATGTCATTGATTTAGTGTGTACTTCAGAAGAACTGCGGGGTGGGGAGAAGCGAGAGTGTTCCGGGGGCACGCTTTAGCAGGTTGGACTCTATCTCAAACGAGGTCAGTCAGATCAGTCCAAGTAGCAGTTCCGTTCCGCTCAGTCTGTCATCTACGCCATAAGCCATAATGTACAACAGTCTATGCGCCGAAGCATGATCCAAGTCGGCAAGTCTCCGTCTCCTCGGTCCGCCCGCTCTACTTCTTAGCGGCGGCAGCAGCCTTGGCACTGATTGTCAGCCACTACCCATCCGCCGAACATGGTACTCACGGGTCCTCGCCGCCCTTGTTCTTCATGATCGTGAGCTTGCCCGACGACGCGGCGTTGACCATCTGGCGCTCGATGTTGTTGTTGATCTTGGCCGAGAGTTGCTGGCTGTCAGCGTGTGTCCAGGAGATGCGATACGGCAGGTGGAGGAGGCGGCGGAGAGGGGCCATTGCTTGATCTTGCTCGACATCCCAGCTCATTCCCATGCCCCACTGTCCCGCTCCACACCCATGGCGGGAACACCAGTGACCGCCCCACAGACATTGGTACCCACTTTCTTGGTGGTCTTCTCGCGCACATGGTCCTTCTGCTTTGGCGCAATGTCGCGCTTGCCCTTCTTCATGATGCCGCCCTTTTTGCGGCCGCCCGAGCCCGTCTTGCTCTTCAGGCCCTTGACGTTGCCTTGCGCCATTGTGAGTGAGTGGATGTGGGGGGACGGGGAGGGGTGAGCTGGTGATGAGCTCGATGGGAGACAAGAGAGCGATGCAGATGCCGATGCTTGATGGTGACCTCACAGTGGCCCAGTGGCCAAGATTTTGCGATTCTTGGATTCTCTGGTGGCAAAAATGCTACAGTGCTGCAGTGCCTGAAATTTGGTTCCGCTCATAAAGTTGGTTTCTGCAATGTTGGTAGCTGAGATGATATGAGCCCGATCAATGCTTTTGCTTCTCCTTGTCACAAGCAGCAACCATGTCCAAGGGATTCAAGTACATTATCGGTGCGTGCCTAAGCGAGATGTGGGTGTGCTTTGCTGACCGCCAGAGCACATGGAACAGGACGACGAGGCGACGCGCGCGCTCCCCGAGTGGGTGTGCCTCGAGTGAGTCGGAGGCGCCAGCTGTGCAACACTTTACGCCGCAGCCGGCGTAGTACTGGAGCCTTGCTGACGGCAGGTACGCGCACATGCTGCAGCTCGTCGGCCCCTCGTCGCGCGTCGAGTTTACCTCGCTCTCGCCATCCTCCATCCCGCCGCTGCAGGCGTACCTCTCCGCCAAGCCCGAGGCGCACAAGGCGGGCCTGCACACCGAGGCGGTACTTACACACCTCGCCAGCCTGCCCACACCGATCCCGCTCGAGCGCGTGTGCCTCCTCGACCCGCGCGCGACGGCCGAGATTGCGCCCGAGGACAAGGACAAGTTTGACGTGTTTCTCTACGGCGGCATCCTCGGCGACGACCCGCCCCGCGACCGCACCGGCGAGCTGAGGAAGCTGGGGTTCCCGGGAAGGCATCTCGGCCCGGTGCAGATGACGACCGACACGGCTGTGGGTGTTACGAAGCTTGTTGTCGAGGACCAGAGTGAGTACAGTGGGGGGTGAGGGAGTGGCTGTGGGATGTGAGAGGAGAGCTCAACGGTATGGGGTAATTGGAGCTGAATGAGGCCTCCTACGGCCACGGAAGCGGGAAAGAAGTGAAGGGCGCAGAAGCTGACATTCAGTCCCCCTCGGTGAGATCAAGTTCAACGTAAGTCCCCCCTTCTCAGCTGTGCTCCAATATCTGACAAGCAGGAATTCCCCACAATCCAGTTCAACAAGCACGAGTCGGTCGACATGCCTTTCCGTGAGTCTGCTGACGAGCCTGAGCATTTACAGCGGACAGCACCCACTGACCCCAGGATACATCGCCGACGACAAGGGCGAGCCGATCCTCCCGCCAGGCATGAAGAAGCACCTCCAGGACGACATGAACCGCACCATTGACGACTTCTAGACGTCCATCCTCAACCCGCCCACCCGCACCCGCGGACAAAAGTAGAATCGAGACCAGTGCTCCTCCATACAATCCTTATGCAACGGATACGACATTCTTTCATTTTCTACTTCTTACTAGAGACGGGACGCTGTCGCCGGTAGACTGCAATCAGCCAAGCCCACCCTCTCATACTCACTCACGACTCACTCACGCATCGACCTTCTCGTTGAAGAACTTGTCCCACTCGGCCTTGCCCCAGCTCGAGCTGACGCCCGCATCCTCGAGCCCGTTGAGGAGCACGGTGGGGGTAAAGTGGATGCCGTTCTGGCGCCCCTCGCGCACGAGGTACTTGAGGTCGAGGAAGGCGGTGGAGCCGCCGTTCGCCTTGTCGTGCACCTGCAGCTTGTCCATAAACTTTGTGCTCTCGGACGAGCGCGTGCCCGGCGCGAGCCGCCCGGCCTTGTCGAGCACCGCGAGCATGACGTCGACGTACGCCTGCTGGATCGCAGCCGGCGTCTTGTTCGCCACCTCCTTGTTGAACCACTCGTCCTGGATCTGGTACGACTGCATGTTAGCTGGTACGGGAGGGGAGACGCACGGCAAGGAGGTACTCCCAGAAGAGGTCGGGGTGCGCCTGGCCAAAGATCAGGATCGCCTCACACGGGTAGCCCGAGAAGTAGTGGCTGCGGTCAGTGGCGAGTCGCAAGACGAGAGTCAGGTATCGTGGGAAAGGGCGTCAGGTGCCGGGAGGGGCGGAAGCCTGCTCGTCATCTCCGCACCCTCCCACTCTCCCCGACACTTCCCACACTCACAAGGGCTGGGGATAAATTCGAACAACGAGCTGCAGCTTGCCCTCAAACGCGCCGTTCTTGGTGATGAGGGGGAGCACGTTGTCGGCGAGCGAGCGCGCCATGCGCGCCGAGAACGGGCACAGGGGCTCGAGGTAGCTGCTGTCAGCGACTTGCGCGCGGCGTATAGCTTGGTGGGAGCACCCTTGCGGACTCACACATCGAGCGTCTGGTCGCCGGAGCCGGTGCGGAGGAAGGAGAGCGCGGTAGGGAGTCCCATTGTGATGTTGATGTTGATGATGAGAAAGAATTCTCCACAATGGCATGGTTTTATATTTCTCATTTCTGGGCGCAATGACGACACGGATCCGAGAAAGCAAACACCGTAATCACTGGCCCTGAGAGGCATTCACCGAAGGCCCCATTCCGAACGGTCATTCCGAAGGGTTCCTCGGAGTTCGCTGCTGCTGCGGAGTGGTATGCATGGCCGGCTTGTTGATGTTGTCATTGAACGTTTCTTGGCAAGGCAGCAGTGGAATCGGCACGCTCCGCCTATCTCCTGCCGATTACAGTGGACTGCCCACTGATGTCACCGCAAGGAATCGCCAGCTTTGAGGGGTTCGGTCTATCCTTGGTGAGATCCACGACGGTTCGTCTGCATCTGTGGGCTCGCCTTCGGCTCACTGGCCTGCATCTGTGTAGCTCGCCTTCGGCTCGCCGGCTCGCGCGTCCAATCTATGCACTGCATGTGCCGTCTATCTACTACTTAAGCCTCGAAACGGTCGGCCTTGGCCTCGTTTCCCTCCTCCCAGGCGGCGACCTGGACCTTGCCCTCCTTGGTGACAATGACCTCGAGGACGAGGTTCTTGCCGGCGGCGACCTCGACCTCGACGGCGCCGAGACGGTTGGTCTTCTTGGTGATGGCTGTGCGGATCTCCTCGTCCTCCTCCTCGTCGTCGGAGAACTCGTCCTCGCCCTCAGACTTCTCGACGGGGGCGGCGGCGATGACCTCAACCTTGACCTCCTCCTTGCCCTCCCAGATCTCGAGGCCGGTCTTGCCACCGGCGACGGGGAAGGATACCCTGCGACGGACAGGGAGGGGAGCACCGATCTCGACGACGTTGGCGGCAAGAAGGTCGTCGGTAGCGCCGGGAAGGACGATACCAATGGGAACGGTGGTGGTGGGGAGGGGCTGGTCGGCAAAGGCGATGATATCGTCGACCTTGAGGGTGTCGTCAAGGTTGGCGAGGTGGAGCGCCTGGAGGGCACAGCCGACGGCAATGGCCTGCGAGGGGTCAAGGGCGGCAGTGACGGGGACGGTGGGGGGGACCTGGAAAGAGATCGACTGCTGGAGACCGGGGAAGAGGGTCGAGGCACCGGCAAGGAGGACCTCGTCAATCTGGGCAAGCTCAAGACCGGCCTCGGCAACGGCGGCCTTGAGGCGGTCGTTGACCTGCGAGTAGACAATGGTGGCGAGACCGTCGAAGCGGATACGGTTGATGGCGGTCGAAAGGTCGTAGCCGTCCTTGAGCGACTCGACGGCACAGGTGGCGGCACCGGTCGAGGCCGAGAGCGAACGCTTGGTGTGCTCAATGGCAAGACGGAGCTTGGCCTCGGCACGCTTGTCCTGGACGGAAGCGGCCTCAGTGCAGGGGAGGTCAAGAGCAATCTTGGTCTTCTTGGTGAACTCCTTGGCAAAGTGCTTGATGAGGAGGTTGTCAAACTCGCGGCCGCCAAGCTTGTCGTCGCGGGTCTTGGAGAGGACAGTGTACTCGCCCTCGGAGACGGCAACGACCGAGATGGAGAGCGAGGTCTCGCCCATGTCGAGGACGACAACCTTCTTGTCGCGGGGCTCAGACTCGCCAGCGTTGCCCTCCTCGGGGACACCAAGGAGACCACGCTCCTCACGCTCCTCGCTCATGCCGGCGCGGTAGCCGGTAAGGACAGCGGCGGCCTCGTCAAGGACCTGGACGACGTTGATGCCAGCGGCGGAAGCAGCCTCACGGAGAGCCTTGGTCTGGTCGGCAGTGAACCAAGTAGGGGCCGAGATGACACAGTGGGTAGGCTTCTCACCGAGGTAGTCGGTAGCCGAGCCGAAGAGGTTCTCAAGGAAGAGAGTGGTGACCTCGGGGGCGGTGATGGTCTTCTTGGCGGGGGTAGGCTCACGGATGGCCGGGGTAGCGGCGCCGGAAGGAGCAGCCGAGCGCGAGCCGGGGGTGGGGAGAGGGGGAGGGGGGATCATGATGTCAACGGTGTACGCGGGGACCTTGGACTCGGCGATGAGGGGAGCGGCAAGGATGGCGGTGTGGTCAACCTCGTCGTAGGTGTGGCCGAGGAGGTTGCGGAAGCCCATGATGGTGTTGTGGCCATTCTTGACGAGGTGGGGCTTGGCACCGTTGCCAATGTACTGCGGGGGTTAGCCATCTTGACAACATTACAGAAGAGGGAGCTTGAACACCACACAGGGCGTAAACAGAAAGAAAAAAAAAAGTCCAGGACCGACACTCACAACCTGGTCCTCGACGTACGAGATGGCGCAAGCGATCTGGCGCTCACCATCCTCGTTGGCGATGCACTGCGCGTGGCCCTCGTGGTCGATAATCGCGATCGACGCGAACGACTGGCCAAAGTTGATACCAAGAGCGATAGGAGACCTGTGGAGTTGTCAGCGGGAGGGTCAAAGGCGCGGCACAGCTGGAAGAGGCGCAGTCGCAAAGGGGTACCGTCCGACCAGCCGCCAGGGCGCGTACGCACATTTTTGATGGGTCTAGATGCAGGCCCTTTTAGATAAGAGAATGAGATGGAGGAGGAGGAGGAGGGAGGTTGACGATCTTGGTGTTGACGAGGACGAGTAGGATGGTGAGCAGCGAGCAACCACTGCTCCAGCCAGCCAGGGTCCTCCACAGGCCACACTACCCAGCTTTTTTGAATTTTCAAGGCTGGAGGTCTTGTCTGGAAGCAATCTGAAGCGGGAGCAAATACACGTGAGTGACATGCATGATTACGCAAGCAGAAAACTGGCCGTTCCAGGATAAATCCCGTCCAGCCGGATAATCTAGAGTGGACGGACAAGTGTGACAGTGTGGAGACCCCACACTTACCCCTGACGTCAGGAATTGTTGAGAAGGGATTGATCTTGACCTTGAGCTCGGGCCGCTTCTCGGCCCTTCCACTTCCACTTCCTTTTTTCTTTTTCCTCGGACTTGTTCGACTTCTGGATGACCCAGAAACACGCATCGCGCATCACGCATCACGCACACACACATCCAAGATCTGCATACACACAGGATGATCCGCTCCGATGTCCACCCCGAACGCAACACCGACGGGCGGTCGAAACAATTCTGTCCTTTATTAATTTAATAATAGTCTACCATCGGTATCAACCTAGGCCTTTGTCAATTGAATCACACCCTCGCTCAACCCTCTTGGTCACTCCGTCACTCTTTACTAACAGAGTGCTAAACTGCAACCCACCTGGTCTCAAACGTGGCGCACCACGAGTCCTTCGCCGCTCGATTACTCCTCGGACCCCCGGGCCCGCGGAGAGGTGAATGCGGAGGACGACGGCGTTGCCGAACGACGTTGGCGGTGTGTATGAACGCGCCACGGACGCCACAGGGATGCGATGCGTCAACACGGACAGATTTCTCGACACGGGGGAAGAGAGACGTGCCGTGGGTGCGACTGGACCTGATAAGCGGCCCGTGCATGATGTCTTGCTAGCCATCAAAGTCGTCTCGGCGGTGTCTCCGGTGCTGGCCCTTCCTCGTCTGATTGCTACCCATTCCTCGATCCCTATCTACCCCTACCGCTTTGCTTTTCATTCATTCCGTTTGGGATATAGAACCGATTGAATGAACAGTGAGCAGCATGGCAGCAAGGGGCAAAGCAAGCAGCTCCAAACGAAACATGTCGGAAGGAGTATACACACACAAGCCACATGGGTGCGCGTGCGCGAGTGGCGTTCTTGTTGTAGGTGAAAGAAGGCAAGAAGAGGAGGGCGAGGGCGTGGCCAGGAGGGGTGCGAGGGCGTTGGCGCAAAGGAACCCTCGAAAGGTCCGATGGCGGCGAGAAGGATGTGACAGAGCAGTGCACGCCATCCACGGCAAAGGGTCGTCAGGTCGCCATCAAGTTGAGTTTTCCGCTCGTCGTCGTCGACATCCTCATACTGTACGACTTCACACTACCTACCGAGAGGAAACGAACTCTATCAGGCTTACATGATCTCTTCTGCCCCGTTTGTGTGACCATCTAGGTAAGTGTAGTTCCATGACGAGTGTTAAGGGGTCGGGTTTCTCTTTAGGGTCAGGTAAGAACATAAGAAGCCAAGAAGTTGAAGCAGATACAAAAGTGTCAATGGGCGTATCAGAACATGCGTCTTGATGATAGGACACGATCTGTGTCTATCCCTCGACTTCTACGACACGCTATCATGACACTCATTACATCTCCAAACATATCCCAGTCTACCCATTCAACGAGACAATGTGCCAACTACTCTGTACATAGTCCAGGTGTTCCAGGTAGTCCAGGTAGTCCAGGACCATTGAGGGTCTTTGAGTGAAGGGTTCAGTCGGGGTAGAATGAGGGGCAAGAATGGGAACTGAAAGGTGTTGGATCAGTGACGATGAACGAATGATGCACAGCTCTCGGACTGCTGTTGCTCGCTGTCAACATCTCATTGCTCGATACAGTGACCAACGTCTATATCCTCTCACTTCCACACCACGCTCTTTACCCTCTCCCTCTCCCTCCCCCTCCCCCCTCTCTCCTCCCTCTCTCCTCCCTCTCTCCATCTCGCTCCTCTCACACTCTCTTGTCCGCAGCTTGATCACTTCGCTCGACTCCCCCTTTCTTGTCTTTGCCTCTCTCCCTAACTTTTTTCACCAAGCCTCAAGCCTCATTCCTTGGACATCACTTTTGTTGACCTCGTTCAGATCCTCCCTCCAACTCGTCACCTCCTCGTTGTCAACTCCTCAAGTCGTCCAACCTGCTATCGATACTTCTATTCTCCTCCTCTGTTGACCAACGCTCTCCATCAGCCTCGGCCTCTCCTCTCCTCTCCAACTCGACTCTTCCTCCTTCTCTCGACGACGACGACGACAACAATCTTTGAATACCCACGGGACTCGCACCGAACCCACTCCTCCTCTCATCTCCGCTTCTCTCCCGCTCACGACCAGTTCTCCTAGGAGAGGTCAAGGCGCGGGCTTTCCCACTTCTCCTCTCCTCCCTGTCTGACACAGCTACCTCCGCAGCTCCATTGCAGCAGTGCTTCAATGTCCTCGTCCAACTCGAGCATTCATAATCGGCCACCGCTCGCTCCAACCTGGTCCGCGCACGCGATCCCACGCACAAACAGCAACCACAGCTTGCCGAGCATCAACGTACACTCTCGCCCTCATACACCACAGCACCACCAAGGAAGCGAATCGTATGTACCTTGCGCATTAAACCCCCTTGGCTTTCGCCCTCCAAGACACCAAGGTGCAAGCTTGGAATGTTGGCGCTGACAGTGGCTTTCAGGAATGGCACCTCCTACACTCCAGGCAGTGAGATAGTGTTCACCACTCCGAGCCCATCGTTCAAAGTCACCCCGTCTGATCGTTCGTCGCCCCGCGGGAACATTTCATCTCCGGTACTTCAGTCTTCTTCGTCCAACCCCTCCCTTCGCTCGGCTGCTTCGCTTCGCCCATCGATTTCGATTCCGTCAATGAGGAACGGCGGCGAACCCATGCCCACACCCCCGAGCAGCAGTCGTCAATGGTCTCGCACTCACTGCTCTAGTCCCAGTGCGCCACCCAGTCCATCCCCCTGGGGCTCGTCTTCCCAATGCGCTCCATCGCCTAGCTCGTCAAAGCCGCCATCTGTATTGGTCAAGACCAAGCCAGGTTCGCCTACGCCAGTCACCCTTCACGAAAGTTCGCGGTCCACCTCGGACACATGGGCGCCATCTGGCCTCCGGACCTCCACATCTATGGGCGGCATCGGACAAACACCCACGCCCACGCGTCTGACGCGCAAAAAGTCGAGTGCATCACTCCTCGTGAGCGGCATTGGGCGCGGACTGGGGCGGGTGGGCTCTGTTATGCGTCGAAACAACACCAACAATGGGACGGACCCAAATGCTCAGGCCAAAAGTGGCGCCACCGGGGGTTCATCTGGATCTGGGCCAGGTGGATCAGGCGCCGGCGGAGCACAGACCCACCAGTCCTACAGCTCTCAGTCGTGGGGCAGCGGCCGTCCCCGTATGCGGAGAGTGGGATCGACCCAGCTTCAGGACTTGTGTGAGGATGAGAACGAGGCTCGTGCGGCCGACCAGCGGCAGCAGCAGCAGCAGCGGAGTGTGGATAACACCTCGGGCACTCGCAAATCTGGCGACGCCATGCCGCCCGGGTGGACTCGGGTGACTACTCCGCTCACACATTCGCCACTTCAGACCCCTGTGTTGATACACGAGAAGGGCTCGGGTGTCAGCCGGCCGTTCAACGTTCAGGTATGTCTCGTGTAGTTGTCGATGCTGACGCCAAGCATGAGCTGCATGTTGCAGCTGACCTAGAAGGGTTACCCAACCACTGGATCAACCAGCTCAAGGCCCAAGGTCTCTCTGAAGCAGACTTGTTCCTCATTACCGCTGCGCAGAAGCGTCAGCGAGCAGTGACCAGGACCAAGATTGAGCACATTCCCATCCAGCCGCCGCCGGTGCACGTCGCTCAAGTCGAGCCTCCGACCCCTGAGCGTGCGGCCTTTGCAGTGAATTCGCAAACACCCAAGCACCAGAAGCTTCAGGCGATGCAGCGCCGCTTGAGCCGCTTCAACCCCTCCGCAAACGACGTTCCGCCAGTCCCTCCTGTCGGTGCTCCTCGCCCCGCCACGGTTGTTATTCCTGACCCCCTGCCGCCGACAGTCGTAATTCCTGCAGGCTCGCCGGAACTGCCGCCACCCGCGGCCCAGGCTCCGGCGGTGGCTTCCGTCCCACCCGCGCCGGTCACAGCCCCGGCATCTCCTGTCCGTAGGCCACCGATGCCGAGGACCGCCTCTGCCGAGACATCGGCCACAATCGCCACCGTAGGCTCTGTCGGTGGTGCCACTGGCATCTACCGTAAGCCAAGCATCATTTCGAAGTTTATGGACGACCTCGACGCTAAGAGCGCCCACCCGTCGCGTCCTCAACAGCTTGTAAACGCTACGCTTCATCCGCCGTCGCCACGCGCAGATGCAAGCGACTCGGAAGCCGAGTCTCTGCGCTCATCACGCCCGCCCTCTCCCAACGTTACTCCGTCGCATCGGTACCAACACAAGGGTCGGTTGAGGAACGGACCAGCCGCGGCACCAGATGTCCAGCAGGACGACAAGCGGTTATCAGAGGAGTTGCGCGGTTTCAAGTCTTTGAACCTCAACGACGAGGATGGCTGGGCGTCGTCTGTGCTTGCTGCATGGGACGGGGACAACTCCATTTCGATGACTCGTACTAGGACTGCATCGCCAGCGCCGGCTGCGGTGCTTGTGACCCAGAAGGTTCCCGAAAAAGTTGGCTCAGCCGGCCACACCGCTCCGGAGGCCGCTGGATTTGGTCTTGCTCTCACTCCGCCCAGCAAGCCGCAATCACTGAGGTCTATTCGCCGCTCGCCTAGTCCATCACCCATGGCCTCGAATGCTGGTACGCGCCGTCGCTCCCGCTCGTTTGACTTTGACCCCGCTCTCCGCGCTACGCTGTACTCGCCTCCCCCTCCCCCGCCTCATCCCAGGAAGCAGAACCCAATCTTCCACTCGGTCCACGGCTCGTTCTCCTTGTCGGCTGCCCCCATTGTCGAGAAGCGCCGCAAGAGCATCGACTCATTTGGAAATCATCCCGAAGACGAGGTGGACAGCGAGGAGAGCTGCTACTCCAAGTCGCCCTCTGGATCTGAGCTTGATCTCGGCACGCCCCCTCTGGAGGCAGAGCCTCCGTCGACTTCACAGGCGAGGCCGCCGCAGAGGGCGGCCATAACCAAGCGGAGGGAAGAGCCTGTCTCTCCGCCAATCTCGATTCTTCCTCCCCGCCACAGCAGTCTTACGCACAGCGTCCCGGAGAGCGAGTCCGCGCCTCCAACCGAGGAGAACGGTATCCAGAGCAACACGCCGATGTCCATTACTTTTGCGGATCTGAACAGCTTCCCCGCCATTCCAACCTCACTTCCGAGTGCGTCCAGTACCGGCCACCGCTCGGATCACTTTAGCTTTCCGGCCTCGGCACTGTCACACTCACAGACGTCGCACGGAACGCCGTCGTTGGTCACGCGGCCACAGTCGCCCGAGTCCGACAGCGACATTTCGTACAGCTTTGGCCACACTATTCCCTCTGGGGTGTCCGCCTTGGGACTCTGCTTGACTCTTGGAGAGCCTTCTTCGTCATCGCACCACTCCAACTCTTTCTCGCACCCCTACTCGTCCCACACCCGAGGACCATCGTACTCGAACTATGCCCGACACAGCCGTAACGAGAGCGGCTCGTTCAACCCAGGGCACGGGCACACGCTGTCTACTTCCTTCTCGTCCAACGGTAACACTGCCCTGATCCGGTCAAACACCAAGGCGTCGAAAATGTCCGACGACTTGCGTTTGACAGACAATCGCAACTCGACTCTCTCGCGCATGAGCTCGGTCGCGTCCTCCATCCACTCGTACAACGTGCACGAGGCGACTGTACACCGGGCCTACACGCGCGTTCTCCGCCGTGTCAATGAGGCCTCTCGGGAGGGGGAGGGCGCGGAGACCCCGACTGTCGAGGACGTTACCAACGATCCGCAGGATGCCAACGGTGCCATGGGCGCGCTTGAAGACGCCGCGTGGCGTGTTCACCTGCGCGAGCGCGTCGCGACTAACTAAGGATACTCGCTGTCGCTGTTACCCACATCATATTTATCTTTTCGTCTCTCCCGCTTTACATATTACAGGTCAATAACTCCACCCAGGGACTATTCATATTCATTTCCACTATCACTATTTATTCCATATTCCATATTCCACCCATCACACACACATCACATTCAAAACACCACCATCATTGTTGTCTCCGTTTCACCCGCTGGGTAGTTGTGACGTCCTCATGAATACACGCTCTTGCGTTTACGATAACGAGTGTGGGGCGCAGGACTAGGAGGGGTGTGCTCAGAAGTGACGGTGAGAAGGACGCAGGCGACGAAGAAGTAACAGTTGTGGGATGAGTGCCACATTTGGCGTCGAGTGGACGACCTCCACTTTCAGCGAAATCCAGCGCAACTAACCGAGATTGTTGTTGCCGTTTCCTCATCCTTATTCCGTTTTCCGTCTTTACAGCTTTCATAATCCTTCAGTCGCGATCAAGATGCTGCGCACTGGGCTCAGACGACCACTCGGCGCCCTAGGACCGCTATCCTCGCGCGGCCTGGCATCCACGGCACTGCTCCGCTCCACCCCTCTCCCGCCCCCGCCCTCCTCCTCCTCCTCCTCCTCCTCCTCCTCCCCTCCCACCTCCCCCTTTCTGCAAAAGCACGCTCCCGCCCTCGCGTCGCTCTCAAAACGCACCGGCACCCCGCTCCCCAGCCTCGTCCTCTCCTTTGCGATCCTGCACGAGCTCACCGCGGTAGTCCCGGTAGTGGGGCTCTACTACATCCTGCAGTGGGCGGGCGCCGGCGCCGGCGTCGTGCTCTGGCTCTCGTCCCTGGCCGACGGCGAGGGCGAGGGGGAAAGCGCATGGTGGCACGCAAAGGTGGCGGGGTGGTATGCCGAGGGCTCGGCGCGGGTCGAGCGCGTTGGGCGGCGATATGGGATTCTCGGGTTCAAGAAGGGCGGGGAGGGAGAGGGGGAGGAGGCAAGGGGGCAGGCGGGGGAGGTCGCGCATAAAGTCGCCGATGCCGTCGGGGCGTATGTCCTCGTCAAGGTGGGTCTGGGCTGAGCTGCTGTCTGGCTCCGGTGTTCTTGGACTACGTTCACCGAACCACTCGCGCTGTTTGTTTACCTACAGTCCTTTCAACGCTCTCGAATCGCGCTGACGCCAGGCCCTCCTCCCACTCCGCATCGCGCTCAGCATCGGTGCCGCGCCGGCATTTGCGCGGTTCGCGCTCAACCCCGTGCAGCGCGCGTGGCGGAGGATGCTACGGCGGTAGTCGCAACTATTCACCCTATACACGTTTCGAGTTGACTTCTGCTTCAGCTCGCGCTTTGCGCTGTATAGCGACATGAGCAGTACACCGACACGAGCAAGGCACCATGCACCGTCGTAGCCATAAATATGTGACATATCCGTATCCCTAACAAACAAAACACCATCTAGTTGCCGCGGCGCATCTTGCGCTTACGGCCAATGAGCGAGCCGAGGTGGTTGCCGAGCTTCTCGATACCCTTCTTCTCTTCGGCGGGGGCGGCGGCGGGGGCAGCAGCAGGAGCCGGGGCGTCGCGGCCACGGCCACGGCGGTCGCCCTTGCGGTCACCGCGGTCACCGCGGTCTCCACGGTCGCGGTCGTTGCGGTCTCCGCGGTCGCGGTCATTCCGTCCCCTCGGCCCCCGGTCTCCGCGGTCGCGGCCACCGTCACGGTCCCCACGCCCCTTCTTGTCGAACTTTGCGCGCTTGGCGGGTCCCTCGTCGTCGCTGTCCTCTGCGGCGATGGCGTCTGAGCGGCGCTTGGGCGCCCCGGAACTGGCGCCATCACGCTCGCGCACAGTGTTGATCTTGTCGACGCGGCGGCGGACGACCTGGACGTTCTCGACCGAGAACTCGAGCATGAGCGTCTTGCCGCCGCGCATGCCGCCGCCGGAGCGCTCGTCGCCCTCGGCCACGCGCTCGGCAAGCTTCTTGACGCGCGCCTCGAGGTCCTCGATCGTCTCCTTGGGCTCCTTGCCGGGCTTGGGGGCCTCGACGGGCTTGCCGGACTCCTTGGCCTCGGCGGCATCGGTGCGTGCCTTGGCGAGCGCCTTCTCGGTGCGCTCCTTGATCTCGGCGAGCTCGGCGGTCCACCACTCCCACACCAGCGGGCCGACGGCGGGGTTGTTGTTCGCCCACCGCAGCACCTTGAGCGCCTCCTTGTGGCTGCGCATCTCGAGGAAACCGTAGCCGCGCGAGCGGCCGGCGCCGGTGAGCGGGTCGAGCTTGTCTGTCGCGCGCACGATTTTGCTCTGCACGACGGCGGTCTGGCGCTCGCCGCGCTTGGGCTTCTTGCCCTCGAGCGCGGGCGAGAGCGTCTCGTCGGCCTCTTCGGTGCGCGTGAGCGCCTCGCGCGTGCCGGCGTTCACCTCGGCGTCAAACTCGCGCGTCGCGTAGATTGCCAGACGCTTCAGGCCGCGGTCGGTGACGAAGAGCGGCAGCTGGCGGACGGACAGACGCGTTTTGGAAATGTACAGCGAGGGGTTGGAGCGGAGGAGCGTCTTGCGCGCGTTGAACGCCGCCTGGCGCTTCTCGACCTCGACGGCGGGGAGCGCCGCGGCGGCGGGCGAGTTGGGGAAGACAACACCCTCGCGCATCAGGTACGTGTTGCGCTTGTCGCCCTTCTGGCGCGCCTGCTCCGCGTCCTCCTTCAGGTTGCCGGCAATCTCGCGCGTGACCGCGCGCGTGACGCTCAATGCGCGGCCGTGGATGACGAGGCGCGAGGCGAGCGACGACGACGGGTCGACGGTGAGCACGGACGGGAGCGCGAAGGGGTTCTTCTTGTCGCCGAGCTGGGGTTAGTGGTGTTGGCGGAGTTGTGACTCACCGGCATAGCGTTGGCGCCAGTCTCGCTCGCGACACGCTCGCTCTCCTCGATCGCAGCGTCCGCGTGCTCGACGTTCCAGTAGCACACGAATCCGCTTCCACGCGAGCGGCCAGTGGCCTTGTCCATGGTGATACGCGCGTAACGGATCGGGCCAAAGGTGCGGAAGAGCGTGCCGAGCTCCTGCTCGGTAGCCTCGAAGGGAAGGTTGCGGATGAAGAGTGTCGAGCCGACGTCGGTGGTCGGGAGCTTGGGCTTGGCGACGGGCACCTCCTCCTCCTCCTCTTCCTCCTCTTCGGCATCGTCCATCTCAACGTCCTCGTCGTTTGCGCTTCCGCTTCCCTCAGCCTCGGCGTCCTCCTCCTCTCCCTCTCCCTCCTCTTCCTCCTCCTCCTCCTCATCCTCGGCATCCTTCCCCTTCTCCTCGTCCTCGCGCTCGCGCTCCTGCCACTTCTCCTTGCTCATCGCCCAGTCGACAGCGACCGGCCGTCCCTCGCCGACCTCGACCTTCTTGCCCTTGCCCTTGCCCATCGCGTTGGCGGCGTCGGGCGCACGAATAATAGGCTTGCCGTTGATGCTCTCCATGGCGCGCTGGGCGTCGTTGCGGACCATGAACCACACGAACGCAAAACCACGCGCACGCGGCGGCGGCGCGGGCTTGCCCTCCTCGACGGGGAGTTTGGACGGGGCAGTGGGGAGGTCGATGGCCTGGATCGGGCCGAAGGGGAGGAACGTCGCGCGGAGGTCGGCCTCGGTCGTGTCCCACGCGAGGTTACGAACGATAAGACGGCCGGCATGCGACGGCGCGCGGCCCTCGCCCTTGGACGACAGCTTGTCGAGACGCTTCTTGAGCACGGCACTCAGCAGCGAGCCCTTGTACGTGTGCCCGTGCAGCTTGGGGAGGCCGCGGAGCGCGTCGCCGTGGCTCGGGAACACGACGTGTGCGCAGTTCTCCTCGCCCTCGATAGGGAAGAGCACCTCGGCCTGGTCGTTGACCTTGCGGATCTTCTTCCACAGCACCGCCTTGGTCAGGTCCGCCGGCAGGCCGGTGATGACCAGCGTGCGGATCGCGTTCGGGTCAGAGTCGTCCTCGGCGGCAGCGGGCTTGTCAGCGGCGCCAGCGGCGCCCTTCTCGGCGTCGACGGCGGACACGCGGGGCTTCTTCGCCGGGCGTGCGTCGAGAATCTCCCTTCCAGGCTGGGCGTAAGCATCGATCAAATGCACCCCACTGCTACTCACCTTACGGTCGGCCAGCACCGCACGGATCTTACGGCCCTTGTCGCCAAACTCCGAGCCGTCGAGCTCCGCCACCGCGCGCTCCGCATCCTCCTTGAGCGCATATGTCACGTATCCGACACCCTTGGACTTTCCCGTGTCGCGGTCAGTCGCGACGAAACCGTGGCGGATCGGGCCGACGAACGAGAAGTGCGTGATGAGGTCGGTCGAGGTGGCGTTGTACGGCAGCGACGATACGAAGAGCGTCGCCGCCGACGAGTGGTCGTGCGGCTTGCGCTCCTTGCGCTCCTTGGCCGGAGTCGGGGGCGCAGAGGCGTCGAGGGGGATAAAGTCGCCCTCCATTTTGTGTTGTGTGAGTGGGTGTATGAGTATGAACCACTGCACCTCGTTCAGCTCTTCACCACATCACCGTAGCGGCGGCTGTCAACTTTTGCGGAGGCCATAATTCTGAAAGTGGAGGTGATTGATAAGGGCCACGTGGGAAATCTCTTAAAAACTACACGTGTAAGGCTTTTCACCACCCCTCCGGACATTTCCATCTCGCCTGACTTTGTGACCTCTCGAGTTGAGATTCGAGGTTTCGAGACTTCGAGACTTCACAACAGCACACCACCACCACCATCATGCTCGCCCGCGGTATCACCGCCCTCTCGGCGTCCCTCGGCCAGCTCTCGCTGCGCGCCGCGCCCGTCGCGTCGTCCTCGCGCGTCATGCTCGCGACCCGCCCTGTCGCCCGCCAGTTCTCGGCCTCGGCGCCGGCGTCTGCGACTATCAACCAGGGTGAGTCGGTCGAGGAGGGGTGTAGTGCTCTTGGAGTTTACGTGGCCACGTCGTGAACTCTGCTCTAGGCCTTACCACCTCCTATGAACCGACCTGTTCTCTTCAAGCACTTCACCGCTAACCCCAGTCGCCCGCGGCTGCCGCAAAAAGTGGTCCGTGCAGCCCAAGGCGCCGCTCGTCGAGCGCTGCCCGGCCAAGAAGGGCGTCGTCGCCAAGGTCTACACCACCAAGCCGCGCAAGCCCAACTCGGCCGTGCGCAAGGTGTGCCGTGTCAAGCTGTCGACGGGCAAGAGCACAATCGCGTACATTCCCGGAGAGGGCCACAACCTCCAGGAGCACTCGGTCGTGCTCATCCGCGGAGGCCGTACCAAGGACTTGCGTGGTCTGCGGTACAAGGTCGTGCGCGGTGCGCTGGATCTGAACGGTGTCGTGGGCCGGAGGCAGTCGCGGTCCAAGTACGGCGGTGAGTAGAGTTGTCTGCTGGGTAGTGGAAACAACCTGCAGCAGATACTGCGTTCGTCGATTGTTGCTGACGTGCCCAGCCAAGAAGCCCAAGAGCCCGTAAACCACTAGACAGCAGCAGCGGCCACAGCCGTTTGTACTTGAACATGCATCATTCCCCGACAACGTTAAGAGGACGGAAAGGCAGAGAATGAGCCGTCTGCGACTGACTGTAACGGGCGGGCCACTCCCCTTCTGACTTTCACATAAAGGCGTCTTGAGTCCACGGAGCTGTCTTTCCGAGTCTCATAGCAGCAGTCAGTAGGGGAGCCGGGTTGTGTCAGTCATCAAGCCGACCACTGTCGTCCATTATATAACTGTTCCGTAGTGTCGTTCGCGGTGCCGAGACGTCCGCGACCGTTCACACAAGACGAAGACTCACCTTGCCCCTCTACAAATCGAGGTTCAATGTGGAGACCTACAGAGTACAAGGGTATCAATGCATATAATGGCGCCTGCCTCACATCATCTCGGGTGGAGAATCAAAGCTCCCAACTCTGCTCTACAATTACGGTCTATCCTACGCCCTCTTGGCCCGGGCGTACTCGACAAAGTCGTCAATCGTCGACGGCCACGCGGCTGCTTGTCAGTTTCGCTACCAAGACACAAACTCACCCTCCTCGTCGTACTCCTTAAAGTCGGCGTCAATAGTGCGGATAAAGTCGATAAACAGCGACCAGGTGTCCTTGCTGACCGCCTTGCCCTTTGAGCGCTGGAAGTCGAGCCACATCTCGAGCTCGGGCTCCTGGAACGCAGCGGGGTCCGATGTCGCCGGTCCGGTGGGGGAGGATCCGGCGGGGACGCGAGAGAGAGCCGAGGGAGAGGCAACAAGAGCCGGAGGGATGAAGAGGTTCCACATGTCCACGGCCGTGTCGAGGGCGAGGACACGGGCGCCGGGAGCCTTGCACAGGTCAAAGGTGTGCATGTAGACCTTCTTGAAGTAGGCGGGGTCCGAGAGGAGCTTTTTCCGCAGACCGGGAAGAGCGGCCTTCATCTTCGCGACCGAGTCAATCCTGTAGTGTTAGAGCGAGCTTAGACGAGGGGGGACGAGGAAGCTCACCCAGAATCAATCGCCAGCCATCCGTTCACGAACGGCTCCTTCTCCCACTCGCCGGTCGCCTTTGATCCAAGATCCGAGGCGAGACAGAACAGCACACTGTCCGAGGACGGGTCGATGCCGAGCTCGTTGCAGAGCTCCATGGTGCCGTCGATGGTGATCAGCTTTGGCTGTGTCGAGTCTGCGCTGGTTAGAACGTGTAGACATGATAAGAGACGCGCCCTTGTCCCCTACGGCAATCAATGCCACTCACCCTTGAACCGCTCCCAGATCTCTCCAAGCTTCTTCTGGTTTCCCGCCTTGCTCGAACGAGCGGCGGCGCCCCCGTCCAGTCCGTCGCTGAAGAAGGCGTTCATCGCCGCGTTGAGGTTAAACTTGTGCTTCTTGAGCAGCTTGGTGGCATCGGTGGAGCTAGGGGCGTTAGCACTGGCGCATGAGTTGCCACCGAAGAGCATGACATTATTAGACGTCTTCGAGGAAGACGGTCCATGCACCCAGGACGAGTCGTCTGACATCTGATGTCATTCCAGACTGACACTCACGATGCACCAGTGATCTCGCGGAACTCGGAGATGAGGGCCTTCTCGCTACTCTTGGTGAGAGGTCGCGACTGTTATCGAGTTAGCATGGCTGTCGTACAGATGGGGCACGCCGCTACGGCTCGAGCGCGTCCTTTGTCGACATACCATCTTGGCGGACTGAGAATTGGATTTACGCCAAAAGCAAAACAGGACGGCAACGACGACAAGAGTGACTAGGAATGTATTAGCGGACGATGACGAGGAGCTGGAGGTGTCGGTGTTGTTGTTGGTTGTCATGTAACTGAATCCAGTAGAAACAAGCGGCAACGACGAGGACTGACAGGATGATGGTGATGATCGCGCGGATGATATCGATGACGACTGAGAGTGTGGTACTGTAAGCTGAGCGGGACGTAGGTCAGTCTGGAGCTGCCTCCACCTTGCGGTCTACAGTTCTAGGCACTCCCATGCTGGCTGATATGGGTCTGTTTGAATATTTGTCAGGAATTTTTTTAAATTAATCCCAATGGCACATGGCATCCGCGTTTCACATTTTGATACTATATGGAATTTGATTCCGCCCTCGATCTGTATTCGGGACGCATTTAAAAGAGTTACCCTTTTTTATAATACGCGTTTCGTTTTGTGTTAGAGCTAACGCGCGCGTGTATTAGGAAGGAGGAAGGAAGGCAGCACACGCGGGGAGAGAGGTATGAGAACTTGGCCCCAGGGCATCCGCGGCCTGGCTGGCTGCAGCTGGCTGTCTGGGGTGGGAGCACTTGCCAGGTACACGGGTGGCCCCTACCCAATTCCCTGGTTTGGCTGGTTTGGCTGCGCGTTGGCTGGCGCTGGCTGCCAGCATGGCCTCGCTCGTCGTTGTTCGACGACAGGAGACGACGGCTCGTCGCGACACTCTCTCACTCTCCTCTTGCTCGTTGCTCTTCATCAACAATCCTACTAATCTTTTCTCCCTTTAGACCTCTTTAGAATCACTTAATCCACTCGTTTACATTCATCAAACATGAGCGCAGTCGCTGTCTCCACCCACCCCGACGACATTACCGCCGCGTCCTATGTCGGTTTCGACTGTGAGCATCTCGATGGGGGCCCAGCTCGGAGCGTACGCGCTTTGTCGACCGCGAAAACACATCCTCGGCTCGGTGCCTCCCCATCTCCGCCCTCAGCATCATGCATCACCGTCACTGACATACATAGCGATCACACGCCAGATCGAGCACAAGCTCCTCAAGCGCGGCTTCCAGTTCAACGTGATGGTTGTTGGTAAGTGGAACCGCGGAATCGCGCGCCGAGGCGTTTGCAACTCTTCAAGCCGAACATCGCGCTCGGGCCGCTTTTCCTCGACGTGGTGGATATGTTGTCTTGGGCGGAATTTTGCTGACACCATTCCAGGCCAGACCGGTCTCGGCAAGTCGACCCTCGTTAACACTCTCTTTGCTTCCCACCTTGTCGACTCCAAGGGCCGCACCGAGCCCGACATCTCTGCCCGTTCCACCACCGAGATCCACGCCAAGTCGCAGGGTGAGTAGAGCCCAAGTGGGCCGAGATGAGACGAGACGTCGGATGGGGGCTTGCAAAACGCGCGGGCCGCTTGTTTCCGCCGTCCCTTCGTCTTGTCGTCGCGCGCGCTGGTTTCCTGCGCTCATAGCTAACGATGCAGTCATCATCGAGAACGGTGTCCGTCTCAAGCTCAACATTATTGACACCCCCGGTTATGGCGACCTCATCAACAACGAGGGTTGCTGGGACCCGATCGTCAAATACGTGAGCTATCGCCGGCCGACGTAACAGCTTGCTAACCCCCCAGATCAAGGACCAGCACTCGGCCTACCTCCGCAAGGAGCTCACTGCCATGCGCGAGCGCTTCATTCCCGACACCCGCATCCACTGCTGCGTCTTCTTCATCAACCCCACCGGCCACACCCTCAAGCCTATTGACATTACTGTCCTGAAGAAGCTTTCCGAGATTGTCAACGTTGTCCCCGTCATTGCAAAGGCCGACACTCTTACTCTCGAGGAGCGCGAGCTCTTCAAGCAGCGCATCATGGCTGAGCTCCAGTACCACCAGATCAGGCTGTACCCCTTCGACGGCGATGAGCTTGACGCCGAGGAGCTCGAGCTCAACGAGCGCATCCGCAACATGCTCCCCTTTGCCGTTGTCGGCTCGGAGAGCTCTGTTGTCGTCGACGGCAAGCCCGTCCGCGGCCGCAAGCACCGCTGGGGTGTCGTCAACGTCGAGGACGAGAACCACTGCGAGTTTGTCTACCTCCGCAACTTCCTCACCCGCACCCATCTCCAGGACCTCATCGAGACCACCTCGCAGATCCACTACGAGACCTTCCGCTCAAAGCAGCTGCTCGCCCTCAAGGAGTCGTCCGCCAAGGCCGCCCAGCAGACTCCCACCACAGCTTAAGCGTCGTGTGTATGAGCGCGAGCGCACCTTGGGTATTCTGGCGCGCGACAGTGTCGCTTGCCCTAGTTTCCGGCGCTCGTGCTCGCCGTGGCTCCTATATTCCTACCCATCACTCGGCTATCCATGGAAAACCTCCTCGACTGTCTTGAAAATGTCTCCTGTTTCTCCCCCGCTCGCTTTTCTTCCTCTTTCCTTTCGTAATTTACCTTAGCGTTTTGTTAAACACCCACATTTTGGGGGATACCTGCCTGTGTGATATGCACTGATGACCTGATGCCCAACGCAGCTGACGGGCCGTGTAAGCGGTTCGATACGCGAGCGGTGAAGCAAACCTCTCTTGCAGAGGAAGACAGCCAATATCTGAACGGAAATGACCCATAAGCACAACTGCATGATCTACAACACTATCTTAAGCAACGACAGGCACATCGGGCACGCTCTCGATGCGCTCCTCGCCCTTGAGCGCGCGGACAGTGACGGAGCCGTCCTCGTTTCCAAAGTAGGCGGCCTTGGCCATCCCGCAGAAGAGACCGACCTCGACGACACCGGTGATCATCTTGATCTTGATGTTGAGCTCGGCGGGCTTGCGCATGTCGGCCTCGGGGAAGGTGGCGTCGATGATAAAGTTGCCGTTGTCGCTGACGACGGGGCCGGCCTTGGCCTTGCCCATGCGCAGCACCGGGGTGGCGCCCATGCGCTTCAGGCGGTCGATGACCTGCGCGTAGGCAAAGGTCGCCGCCTCGATGGGGATGCCCTGCTTCCACTGTGGTGTTAGTAGAGCATAACAAGACCACGAGGTGCTGGGCGGCAGAGGGAGCTGCGCGCTTCACTCCCACACCCTTACACTCAGTCACTCACGTTGGTGCCGAGGACGGTGGAGTTCTTGCGGTAGTCGGCGACCATGACCCACGTGTCGGCCATGTCGGCGAGGACCTTCTCGCGGAGCTGGCAGGCACCGCCGCCCTTGATGGCGTTGAGCGACGAGTCGACCCTGGGTGGTTAGAGTCCGAAGTCCGAGAGCGGGGAGCGGGGCAGAAAAACGCGACTAGCAGAGCGGTGACGTTGCTGAAAATGACACCATAGCCCAACCTCTTCTTGGCCGCCCTACAGTACTCCCTAACTCACTCGTCGGCGCCATCGATGCAGACGTCGATGCGGGTGTACTGGTCGACATCGCCGAGGGCGAGGCCGGCGTCGATGATGAGCTGCTTGGACTGGAAGCCTGCGTGTCAGCGGAGAACAAGACAGCTAGTACGAGTAACCTTGCCTAGCTGGTAGCCTCTACTCTGGTACACTGGAGTTGCTGGCGCGGAGCTGACTCATACCCGCACCAGCCAACTCATACAACATCACCTACTCACCAGTGGGGAGGAAGACACGGCCCTCGTTGGCCTTGGCGCCCTGCTGCACAATGCGCTCGACGACGTAGGGCACAGTCGATCCCGAGCCGATACCGATGAACTGGGTGTTAGTGCTGGTCCGGGTGAGCGCGGCGCTCGGGCCCCGCAAAAGTTCGAGTCGGAGATTGGGGGCATCAAGTGGAGGTGAGGTGACGGCGGCGTAGCGGCGCGGCGGCGGAGAGCGATGAGCTACATGCAAGAAAACCACAGCTCTAGCTATGTTTCCCCGCCGCGTGATCGTCACTGACGCCGACTCCTCCCACGTTCATGACCTCCACCTCTCTTCGACCCACCTTGTGCTCGAGACCAATGTGGCGGTCAACAGCGGCATACGCCGAGAGACGCTTAGCCGCCTCGACGGGAAGGAGGGTAGCGAGGGGCATTCTGAGGAGGCGGAGGGAGGCGCGAATGGTGCAGGTTACGACGAGGCGACGATGAGCGATGAGGATCTGTCTGCTCGGCGGAGTGTTGAATGGGAGGTCGAGGAGGAGAGGGCCGATGTTCCGGGATTATGACGTGTGCTTCTGGGAGTAAGGGTGATAAGGCGGAGATTGGGGGAACTCCGGAGTTGGAATGTGCGCCCCAGGTGTCACCCATCCCTTTAGTCTGTGGCGGTCGTGGATGATCACGGGCGATGCATGAGGTCCCTCGGGGCTGTCGGAAGAAAGGTAAGCCTGGGAAATGGGTCTCTCTGTCCAAGTATTGGGTCCCAGGTGGTTCCCATTCACAGCAGCAGGCGCGATATTTCTCCCGCCGTAGCCGTCCGCGATATTGTGTTTGCAATTAGCTACTATTTGTTTTATCTTCCTCGCGGGACAGCGGGGCACGCTCGGGTCCTTTTCTGGAGTCTAGTGTCATCTGTGTGAACTACCTGGCCTTCGTGTCCGACCAGGCGTGGCGAAGGATTATCACGCCGCGCACGCGGTGACGGCTTTGTTATCTTACGATCTTGGGGTCAAGCCTTTTCAATTTGTTGTAGGTGTACTGTGATGAACTGCGTTCTTATTCTCCTAATGAGTACAAGCCCGGCCAGCCGCTGGCCATTTGTGGTCGAATATCGCCGAGCACACCGCTCCGTGGTATAACGTCCCGACTCAACAGGGGCGATTATCACCACGGAGACTGAAGTGGCGGGTGGCGGACCTCCGCTCTCACTTGTCTCCGATGTACACAGCGTTGCGCAGCGTTGTGGTACATCCCCGCTGTGCCCAAATGGAGCAGGCAGCTTCAGATATGCAAATTTCTCACTCTGCTAAGTGACAAGACAACACGGGCTGCGAGTACCGTTTCGCGCCACATGAGTAATCTCACCCTGCCAGGCCGGTCGAAATTCTCCCGGAAGTTGCAGAGCCAGATCGTGCACGTGTGGTAACTCTCGGCGGCAGACCTTGATGGGCCCCACGATAACGAGGCCCGACGTTTGTGGCATGAGCTTGTCCTTAAGGAGCCGGGTCGGATACATATCTTACTGCACAGCCTAGTCTATGACACCATCGACCGCGAGGTACGCAGTGGAGTTGTGTTTCGAGCCGGATCCCGAGCTGCACCCGGATCCGTGAGGTGTCGACTGACGCACGGTTCCGCTGAAACAATGCAGCGTGTTCTTACGCGATATTGTGGCGCGAATGCGAATAAACCCGAATCAAACGAGCATCTCGTACATCCCACCGTCGGGATAGTCACCGCGTCACTGCGGACCCAACTCGGCACCGTTAGTCGCCCCAGTAACGGCTCGGCAGTCACTATCTCTCCGCTCTCCGATCAAGGGCGGCGTCGCGCTACCAGTGGTGTGGCACGCCCTTCAGGCATTCGGGTGCTAGTGCCACTAGGCCACGGTCAGAAAGACACCCTTGCACCCTTGTACCGTTGTACATCTTACGTTGGGCCTCGTTGACCCGAATAGCAGGGATTCCAGTGATGTACGACGACACGGTGGAGTGCCGCCTCTTCCCTGCGTTGTTGTTTCACCACTCAAAAACAGCAGTTGTTCGAAACAAGCCCGAAACGCGTTTCGGCATTGTCCGTCAGCTTAAGATGTCCCACTGGACTGCAGCATTAGGGACTGGCGCGTGCTTCACTCTGGTTGGTGTGTGCGTTATTCATCACCTGTGACCTGTGACATCGAGCGACTCGTGCCGTTCGAGCGGAGAGGCTTCTGAGGCTATTACATTCCAAGCTCCGATAGTGTGGCGTCTAGTCACCTTCAGAATCGGAGCTCCCAGACGAGGGAAGTTCGTACTCGACGCTGTTGGAGTCTGACCTGTAATACTCTGAGCCCCACTCGTCGTCGTCCACCTGCCCGCAGATCCAGTTTCTGCACAGTTGTTCAGAAATCGGGATTTCGGCATTCAGCGCCCACATTGTCCTGGCCCGTTCAACGGGGTCGGACAGGTCGCTGACGGTAAGAGAGTCTTCTTCTTCCTGATCCTGTTCACCAGGAGCCGCCTTCCTGAACATAACATGGCCCGACGCATGGAAAAAGTCAGCGGGCGGTGCTCGAACGGTCGCACTGTCCCTCTCAAGACTAGATGCCAGCTGGTTTCTGGGACCCCAAAGGCGTTGAGCGTATTGCTGCAGCTTGTCAGATTTGTATACCAAGTTGGACGTACCCCATAGATACGTCCGCCAAGCTGGACACAGCCAGCGACCATCCCTTCGCGCGGGCGGCTAATTCGCTCAACGGCAAACACCCATTTCAGCTCAGGTGGTGAATCTGATGATAGCCCAACCATGCCATAAACAAACGAGTCCTGGCCGCTAGGGCAAGACTGGTCGTAATCGTCTGTTGTTCGGGTGGAGTAGAAGTACAGAGTAGGGAGTAGACCACCCTCCTTAGAGTCCGCAGGGATGTTGTCCCACAAGTCGACTGCTGAATCACTGCCACGCTGGCAAGCATATGCGACATCCACCTCGGCACGGCTTCCAACGGCGACGAGATCGAAGCCTACCGGATACCCAGTTCCCCTGTCGTTACCTTTGACATCGTGGAAGAGGGGTGGCGCGAGATGCAGCATTATCGGGGAGATGACACGCGGCACGGGCCGTGCATGACACCTCCAGCCCATGTAAGCTTTCCACGATCCGCCAACCTCTGCCCAGTCCCACACGACTCCATCAGTCTCCTGGCGGGCGCCCAACAGGCCCAGCAGTCCTGGCTCTCGTAAAGCCAGACTACGGGTCTCGCCGGTATTCCCGGACCAAAGTCGAGCAGAACGCATCACCATGTCCCAGTTTACCTGCTCTCCCAAGGGCCGCGTCCAGTCGTACCGCGTAGGCAAAGCGAAGTCATTGATCTCTGGTGTGATACCCCATTGAGCGGTTACAACAGCGGCGAAGTGCGCCCATGGATGGGATGCCTCGCTGGTGACATTGTCGCACTTGAGTTGAGGGATAGTGAGGAGCATGGCACTGTGGAACATGTGCGTACTCATCATCTGCTCCAATAGCGCAACGTTTGCCGACGGCGCGGAACTGCTTGGGAGGTCGAGGTACATATCCAGAATCACCTCCTGAATCCGCGGCAACCAGTGGTCCTGCGGAGGTTAGCTGCAACCTCCTCTAGAGCGAGCGCGCACCATGATCTGGGATAAATATCTAAACTCGCGCCTGGTCATCGGTTCGCGCCGGCGACCCGGGGGGATACCGTTCAGCCGCAGTTTCAGCGAATCCAGATTCCAATCACGAGCAACTCCGTTGTCGTCTTTGAGGAAGCGGGCAACCAAGTATCGCTCCTTCACCCTGTGTCTCCACTTGTACCCTGTTCGTGGTTGCAGAAACGCGCACGCATAGATCGGGTTATCGTAGTTCAAGTTGTGTAATTGCCGCCAGAGGCTCTCGTCCTCCTGTACGCGTCAGCTCGTGTTTACCGCACGGCTGTGGACGACGTCGTCCGGAACGCACACCGTACACCGATTCATAGAGAGTCTTGCATGTGAGCGCCACAGCCGGCAGAAGCCCCACGTCGTCCGCGAGCGTCAAGATATCGATCAGGAGCTGGGTATATCAGCTTCAACAACAATCTCACCCCTTCTGCTGATATGTTGTACCTACCTCACCGGGAAGGTCCAGCAAGCCGATAGGGAGTGCAGATGTCTGAGATCCGAAGCCTGATTGACACATGGTGACCGGGGTTAATTGACAGTCGGCGCTGAGGCTGAGTGTGTTATAGATGACACTGGGAAGGTGGGACATGAGGCAACAATCACAACAACAAAGTGCCGTTGAAACGTGGGTGCTTTGGACGTCGGCGACTTATTTTGCACATGGCACCGCCTTTGCATTCCGATTTTACCTATCGATTGCCACACTGTACTGGAGGCACTTGATATGTGGCGAGAGACGGTTTCCACGCTCGGCATTATGGATAGCTTGGTGATGCTAAGAAGACGGCTGCTCATCGTGATCAGTTACGCCACACCTGTCATGGAACGAAGTGGAGAGCAGCAACATCCACACGACATCCAAGCTTGCCTGGGTCTTCCAATATCGCATCGACAATTACAAGAACACACATGGTCGCAGTCTATGTGCGTCGGAGCCGGAGTGAGGCGTCTTTCACACGCAGTCACTCTCTACTCCCGGCGTCTCCTCACTTTCTGATCCCGCCGCGTCGCCACAGTCAGAGTCGGAAGAGACGGAGGGAGAAAGGTCGTAACTGAGGTCGTCCTCCTTTAGGTTTTGCCTGTCCGTCTCCCACTCATCATCATCTACCCCGCCATAGAACCAGTTGTTGGCCAAGGCCCGAGAGAACGGGAGATTACCGTTTATGTCGTCCACGTCTCCCGGGCGAAAGTCGTCAAAGTATGTGCCACCCTGGGCAATGTCTTGCTCCATCTCTTGGTCCTGCACCTCTGGATCGGTCTTGGAAAACAATGCCTGGCCCGATGAGTAGAAATAATCACCTGCAGGTGCTCGCACGGTCGTCCTCTGGCATGCGGATGTTCTGAAGCTCGACGCCAGCTGGCTTTTGGGTCCCCAGAGGCGATGAGCGTATTGCTGGTATGTCAGCACTCTGTGGAACCACAGTTGGGCTTACACAGTATACGCCTTGGGGAGAACCGCGTCCGCCGAGCTGGACACCGCGCGCGATAAGCCCACTATGCGGCCGACCCCTCCGCTCAACGGAAAACACCCACTCCAGCTCGGGTGGTGAGTCCGACGACAACCGAACCATACCGTACACGAAGGCGTCGTGACCTGCCCAGTCGTCCCTGCACGACTGCTCATAGTCGTCCGTCGCTCTTGTGGAGTAGAAATAGAGGGTTGGGAGGGGGCTTGGGTTTCCACAATCAGCAGGCATATGGTCCCACAGATCGGACACCGATTCGTAATCGTGTCGGCGCGTGAACTCCTTGTCTACCTCGGCGCGATTGCTCACGGCAACAAGATCAAAGCATACAGGAAACCCGGTGCCCTTATCGTTGCGCTCAAGACCGTGGAACAGTGGAGGTGCCCAGTGGAGCAATCTTGGTGAAAAGACAAGTGGTACAGGACGCACATAGCTCCGGACCCCCAGATACGCCCTCCACAGTCCTCCGATTTCAGCCCAGTCCCAGACCCCGTTCGCGTCAGTCTCTCTGTGGGAACTCTGCACGCCCAGGAGTCCGGTCCCGCGCCAGCTGAAGTTGCAATCCCCTTTGGGAAAGACGCCATCGCCCCAGAGTCGAGGGGAGCACATGACAGCGTCCCAGTTCACCCGCTCGCCGAGGGGGCGCGTCCAGTCGTTTCGCGGGGGTGGGTCAAAGCGCTTGCAGTGCGATACATGGGGAGGCGCGGCTCTTTTCGAGAACATGATGGCCGCCATTTGGGCCCATGAGTGTGTTCGTTCACCGTCAATGTT
Source organism: Apiotrichum gracile (assembly GCA_001600335.1). Lineage (NCBI taxonomy): Eukaryota > Fungi > Basidiomycota > Tremellomycetes > Trichosporonales > Trichosporonaceae > Apiotrichum > Apiotrichum gracile. The sequence goes on along the minus strand of BCJO01000004.1, from coordinate 2,973,125 downwards.
GTCACTGCCGTACTCGGGAACGGTGAAAACCATGGCGACGCGGAACGTGTCCGAGTCGATTATCTGCTGAAGAATTGCGTCGTTCGCCGAGGGCACGCGTCCAGCCGGGAGGTCGAGATATAGATCAAGCACCACCTGCTGTATCCGTGGAACCCAGGGGTTCTGCGGTCAGTCCATTTCTGACCAGGTAGCCATACCATAATTTGGGAAAGGTCTCTGAACTCTCGCTTGGACATCGGGGGGAATCCTTCAACGTGGGGGTTCCTGGACAGCCTTAGCTGCAACTCTCTGAGGTCACAGCTCCTATAGGTGTTGTCAGTCGCAGTGAGGTCACGTGGGACCATGTGCGGCTCCTTCACTCGGTCGTTGGTCGCAGCGAGGAAACGCGTGACCAAGTGTCGCTCCTTCACTCGATCCCGCCACTTGTATCCTGTCCTCGGCTGCAGGAATGAGCCCGCAAGAACTGGGTTGTCATAGTGTAGATTGTGCAGTTGTCGCCATAGGCTTTCATCCTCCTGTGTGTCTCAGTGTACGCCCAAAACAGTCACAGCCCAGCTGATAAGTACCCCGTACACCAGTCCATGTAAAGTTTTGCAAGTGAGCGCGATACTGGGTAGCAGCCACACGTCATCCACAAGGGTTAGGATGTCGATCAGAAGCTGAGTGTCAGCCGAACCATCTCAGTTGATCTGTCGCAGCTTGACATACCTGGTCTGGGAGATCTAAAAGTCCGACGCGTGCACCTTGCTTGGTGGGTGACGCCGCTGACGACATTATAGAAAGAACAGGAGTGTAATCGGATGCGCCTTGGAGACGACATCCATGTAAGGATGAGATGCAATGCGTAAATAACTGTGCCGAAGATGTGGAATGAATATGGGAGGGTGAGGCTGATGAGGACGATGAAAGACGATGAGGCTAGATGAAACACAGGTTCCCTCCCCACTTGTATCCGTCATTGGCACGGGAACAAGGAGGCACCTGCTTTGGTGGCACTACAGATGGGCACTGCACTGATATCGTAAGCCGTTCTGACTTGTACTGCAACAATGTCTCTGTTCAAGCAGCTTCTATGACTGGATATAACATCTAATGGAGTCAAGCATGGCTGTCTATACGCTGGATTGCTGTGTGTAGCATCTATGCTCCGCTGCGTACGCTGCCTCCCTGGCTAGCGTTCTCTGTCGCGACGTCCGAGTGTCGATTCGGCACCTCTACGTCTGGCTCTGGGACACATCGACGCGAGGGTGCTAGGCCGAGGCTAAAGACATTGCCCGACTTGCGATAGTGTACGTAGATACCGAGCATATTGCCTTGGCCGAAGAGCCAGTCCCGTCTGTGGGGTGTCAGTATTGTCGACGGGAGGAGAGGGGGAAATGTTGCAGGAACCGTAACTCACTCGTTGGTCAATGCGATGTTACCAACGTACCGGGTGGCATGAGGCATAAATAGCGTCTTGGGGTTGATATCGAGTGTAACTTGACCAAATGCAAACTTGACAGCGCCTCCGACCGAACTCGGCACGTCGTCCCCAAGATCACAGAACACATTGTGACCCAGCGTCACCGTTCGGTCGCACGCAGTGGGGCCGAAAACTGCTTTGTACAACGCCTGCACACCTGCTCGAGGTCCCATACCGATAGAAGCACCCGTGTCAAACACGACAAAGCTCTTGAGTGATAGACGGTGGGTGCCAACAGTGACCCCCGTGAGGGGGACACGCCAGCCGCCGACCGTGAAAGCTAACGGATTTCTTCTAGGCTGAACGTTGACGTACTGGAGAGCGTGACTATGGCACTTGTGGTCAACCCCCCTGCGAAGTGTCAGCTGCTTTTCCACTGTGAACTGTTGAGCCTACCCCATAGTCACTCGACCAACCTTCCTGCCAAGGTAGATACCGAAAGACTTCTCATCGCCTGGGAGCATGCCGTACCAAGCAGGGTCGTTGGAGGCAATTCTTGGCCTGGGACTAAGGCCGATGAGACCGCTCATTCCTTCTCGAAGAACAACGTCCCCCGTCCGAACCACTACTGTATGTGTGTCAGTATGATAACTTGGGGACGCAAGCCACAGCTACTACCTACCGAAGGGTATGTTGTTAGCTGGTGTCATTCCGACGAGACCAAAAGCGGCTTTGAAGATTAGGCCTTCGACCTTAGTCTTATCGACATATTTGATTTCCTTGCTCGTGCCCGACTCCTTCGTGTCGGGATACTTGTTATGGACAGTAGCACACGGCAGGTCTACGCACTGTGTGCCGTAGAACCACGACGTATCTGAACCGGTGTCGAGAGCTGCCTTGTATTGACGACCGCCTACCATAACGGCAGCGAAGTACCGTACACTCAGAGCAGGGTGTGTCGTAAGACTGTGCATTATGTCAGCCCTCCCTTTCTTGTCCTGTCATAACTTAGGACTCACTCCTGGCTAAACGCTGTCCTGCGAGCGATCGGGTGAGCGCGGGAGTTGGCAGTGTACGTGTCTTGGTGGCGGTCGGGGTGGTGTTCGACCAGTGTGAGATCGAGGTGGATTGGGCCCGTGGTTACATTCTGCACCACGTCCTCATCCTGCGAGGCGAAAGCGGAAACTGCGAGGACTGATAGGACTGAGAAATAGTTGATGAGCATCTGGAGAGGCTGTGGGAGAGGATGGTCAGATCTCTCAACGAGCTTGCGACATATATATATGCACAGTCTCAGTCAACAATTGACTGCACACTGAGAGCAGCACCGCTGGGAAGACGGTGCAGGACAGTGCGCACCTGGCCAAACCCTCCGTGTGCCACAGAGACATGCCCAGCAACGTTGCTCGGAGACTTTATTCTTTGACAGATGCACACGACCTTTTGTGCGTCTCGTCCGCCACATGTGCCGACCAACAGGCTCCACACACCAGGAGCGACCACCAAACTGGACACAACTCTCCGATGCCCTTGCATACCTGGCCGTGCCGAAGGTCTCACTTGTGGCTCGCACAATCATGATATCTCTTCGGGGTGATGCCAAGTAGCCGAGCCATGGCTTGTAGCCTACATGTCAAATGCCGCCACAATCCCATGGAGCTGCACCTACAGCGAAGTTGGTAAGTCACCGTACATACGAGATTAGCATCCTCCTTGGCAGCTGTTGTCACAGCGCAGCAACACGACAATGTTTGAGATAGGTCTCATGATTTGCATTCCTTTAGATAATTCATGTTTCCGATGATGGATGTTTCCGAGTAGAGCAGTAGATGTTGTAAATCAAGTACAAGAGGTGATAAGCGCAACAGGTCTTGATCACCAGTAGTTTCCGAGTTGCAGTAGTTCAGAAACCAGAGCAGTATGGATCGGAATGTAAGCACCGTATAGTCCTCAATCTTCCCATGGTTCATGCAGACGAGCTGCGGTCAGGTAAGGGTGGACGATGCAGCGCCGTTCACTGTCCAAGAGAGCCTCCCAAAAGAGACAATCCCAAACAGTGACACAGGTTGTCTAGACCTAAGCCGCTATTCTTCCAGTGCGGCTAGTAAGAGACCCCCTTGGGATTTAGGTGGCCTCTAGGCAAATGCGCCTGGTATGTGAAGGATGAGAGAGGGGATGGGGAGGGGTGGAGGAGGGGGGTCGCGCATCAACGCGAGACGGTTAGTAGCCTAGAGCAATGCAGCTGCGATGACTGTGCAGTAGTTGCATTACCTGTGCGAATTGCGAGTAGAGGGTGATGGAGTGAAAGCCGAGAGAGTGATGAGTGAAGAGTAAACAACGACAAGTCCGCTCTGACTTTTATATGGCCAGCATTGAAATTTCGGTGCGAGACAGGAAAAGTGCGAGAGACAAGGTGCGAGGAAGTAGCAATATTTCACACGTCATTACAGCAGTCCTCGTTATCAAGGTTGAAAAGGGCGGAGGCGCAAACATCCATCTTTCCATCTTTCCATCTTTCCATAATTGGCACGTGATCTCCTCTTGGATCTAGTAAATGGTTAAATGGATAAAATGGTGGGAATGAATTGGTGAATGTGTGGCTTCACGTGACTCACTCTAATTAAAGGAGCCAAGACAGCCTTAGCGGAAAGAAGCAAGAGCATTTACTCTTGTGCATGAGCTAGAAGGGTGTCCAGATCGGTCGTAGCAGCTCGAGGATCGAGGACGAGGTGACAACCCCAACATTGTGGCATCGCAAGCAGAGGGTGATGGTAGTGCCATTGTTATTGGAGAACGCGTCGGTGCTGTGCGTGAGCGGCGGCTTACGTGCCTAGTACGTTTGCTGCTGTTTCAAACCCGTCCCGCCTGTCGCCCGCTGGGTTCTATAAGCGTTTTGTCTCTTGCGTTTCTGGTTCTCCAGTTCCGGTCGTTGACGTTAAGCGGCATAAACTGACCAACGCGCGCTGCTTCGTGGCCAGTTTGGCTCGCGACGTCTCCGATGTCCTGATCCTGATCCGTAGCACTGGTTCCTCCTTGCCTCCATGTCTCCGGTGCTTGATCTCGCATCCAAGACACTGAGCAAGCCATTCCGTTGCCACACAACCGCGCACCGCCGTTGGGACCTTGGCCAAGGGCTGATCGTAGCTGACACAGGAACATGGGCAATTGGGCAAGGTACCCTCGCCCTCGCCTTGGTATACCGAGGTACGCCTTCTGCTGTGCTGCCAGCCGAAGTGGCGGCGCGCTCGGCCGGCATGACGAATGCACTTGTTCCCACCTCTGCTCATCTGCGATGCCAGTTTTCGTTGAAATGCGCATTAAGCTCGCGACTGTTCTCTGCCGCGTCCCGCGCAGACGGATTCCATTATCAGCGCACTGGGTCCAACTTTACTTGAAATGCTCTCGAACGATGCACGCGTTGGCGCGCGAGCTTCTGACGCGTGTGGGGCTTGTGGAGTTAGTTGGAGGAGAGAGACGTCTGTACATACTCTATTCAGCTGTGGACTGCCCAGGTGCCCAGCTCGCCCGGCAGCGCGCTCCACGAACTCTCCCTTGCACGCGCGCGCTCTCCGTTTTCCCCTTGTTTATCGGCTTACCCCTTCCGAGTCCCCCTTGCTCACCCTGTCCTGTTGTACTTTCTTCCGATGTCGTCGTGTCCTGCATGAGGTCACGTACTGCTAAAAGTGGCAGGAGATCCGGACGACCTGCGGTATTAGCTTCCCACTAGTTGAATTCCCTACGGAGTTCATGTCCCCGCAGGGTCTCTGGGTCACATGTAGCTTGAGTAGCTTGGGTCTCGAGTAGTCGAAAGCCTGCATCGTTGGCTGTCGTACCACTCAGCGATCTACGCGAGACTCTGCGCGCTCTGTTTCTTTGTTCTGGTGGCTTTTTATTTGCTGAATGCGGAGAACACGAGCCAGAATAGGACAGCCTCGGGACAAGCTTACGACCACGCCTCCAAGGGTCAACTGATCACGCCCCGTCAGCTGTCGCGCGCCATTTTGCCACCATCAATTGGCTATGTTTGTTGTCTGCTGACGCGCCGTCGCGCCTACGCCGCGCACTCGCGCGCTCGCGCTCTCATCAAAAGCGGAAACTCGGAGGCAAGACGACCCAAGCTTTGGGCCAAGCACGAGTCGAGAGAAGAATAACGTACAGCTGCTACACTGCCATAGGAGCACATACAAGTACAATTGCTCGAGGCATGTATGCAATCTGAACCATCGGCGACGAGTCGGTGCAGATGCTGCGGCTGGGGACCTGAGGACCAAGGGGCAAACGACGACTGCCATTACGTGAACTCTCTTTGGGTACTTTTTTGCTCATTTTCCTACGCAGCTGATGAGCCAAGAGATCGAGAGAACAAGCATCAAGTTCATGTATATACCTAGATGGCATGCTGTGTCCGACTAGAGCATTCTTCTCATTCTCCATCCATCTTCAACTCGCAAACACAATCTCTCTCATCGCGATCGCCATCAACACAGTTGGCACGTCCGATCTGCAGGACAAAGGAACATTTCGAACATAAACACACCGTTGATCATCACTCGCGAATCTGCGATGCCTGCTGGAAGAGATCAATAATAATGGATAAACACGCAGCGCCCGCGCCATCCTTGGCCCAGGCGACTGCCTCAGTCCATGCTTCCATGCAGCCATCGACGCTTCCATGCAGCCATCGACCTCCTCGTCCTCCCTGCCCTCTTCGCCATCGTGGTCGTCGTCTCAATCTTTGACGCCAGGACTGGCTCCCTCCCCTAAGATCCACAGGTCATCTTCCCCTTCCACCCCGAGAGATATCAGACGCGGGCCGCGACACCCCCGCGCCACCTCTCCTACATTTTCAGACTCCGACTCGGCGTCCGTGTGCTCGGCAGGCTCGTCGCCAACCACCCCGGTGTATGCCACCTCGTCCCGGCCGGTTTCTCCCCGCGACGCGCTCCGTCCTGCCGGTGCCGGATCGAAACGCGTAACTGACACGGTCAGGTACGGCCGGAGAGGATCTGGAGTCTCCATTGCGTCGTCAACTTGTTCCTCGAAATCGCAAGGACCCCACGGCTCGACACCACGTACAATCAAGCCCTCCACAAGCTCAGGATCGCTGTCTAGCATACACCACACATGGGCGAGCTCTCCAGCTTCGACATCAACCTCGACTCTGACGAGCGGAAGTGGCTCGCACCCGTTCCTGGTGGACCAGACACCATTCATGAGCCGGCGCGTGAGCGCCACCTCCCTTCGCTCTACTGCCAGTGCTTCCTCCGTCCACCCCGGTTCGAGCTCGGCAAGTCCACCATGGGTCGCCGGGTCCCGTGCGGCGCGCAGTGTGGACCGGTTCGACAACATGAGTGGTGCGGGGCACCAGGGTAGCTTTGGACTAGCCGCGGACCACATGCTGGCGGTCGACGAGCAGTCCCTCCCTCTCCGGGCTGATACACCTCTAGCACGTAGCGTCTCCCCGCTGGCAAACCTTCCTGAGGCCGGTATATCGACAACAAGTCTTGGCTCCACATTGAGCGCCTCGGAGCAACACTCTACAGGCAGCTGGCCCTTCCACCGCCGCCACCGAGGCTCACCACTGCCATCCGCGCAGAACGTTGATTTCCAACCACCAGTGCCGCCCTCACACCCGCCGCCGAGTTTCCATGCACCGAGTGAGGCATCTTTGGCCCGCAAGTCGTCATCAGGAGGTCTCTCCATCCGCCGGGCACGCACACACTCGCAGCTGCGCGACTCGTCGGCGAGTTCAGTCTCTGCCTCGTCCGCCACCTCGTCCTCGTTCGCTCCGATCCCTATCCCGCCCACACCGTACGAGACCGGATCGTCGTCTGCCAACATCGACCGCCGGTGTCTTACGTGGATGCGCGAGGCCGAGCAGCACGACTACTACTTTGGCAGCGTGCAGTCGCGTGGTGGAAACGGGCTCAGCCTCTCACCCGAGGAGCGCGGGTGGAAGCGCGAGCCCCTCGTTGTGGCGCCGCTCGAGGTGCTGCACGAGGAGAAGAAGAGCTGTAATGTGCTCAAGCGCTTTGCGTCGAGGTCGTGAGAGACTTGTGGTCTCCCGTGTCCATGGCCACTCGCCTCATTTCCCGCTCACCATGCCCCTATCCATTAATCTCGCAAAGGGTTTCCACTCTCATCCTCTCATAACAGCACCAACACCATCTTCACACGCACGGTCTCGTACGCCACAGACAATAATCTGCTTTCTTCGGGTTTTCTTATATGACTTTCAATTCACGCCGTCGTTTAATATTCGACTTTCCATCCAACATTTGCGTCTTCCATCTTTGTATCTTGTGTATAGTCCTCCTCATCGTTATAGCTCGTACTATCAATCATTGTCCTCATCGATGCATATATTCTCTCAACACTATCAGGCAGCGTGCGGAGACGGGTCTGTTGGTGGTGAGATTCGAACCCACGGAGTGTCGCAGGTGATCGGGCAATGTTGCGGCCGCCACGTGGCCATGTGACACGTCTCCGCAGCCCAGCCATGCACCCAGGATCCCACCAACATTGAACATCGGTCGCTCGTTCATGTTCAGTTCAACATCAATACTCACTTATCGCTCATTACAAATCGACACCAGCGCCATGCGTCTGTCGTCCCTTCTTCTCGCCGCACCGCTGCTGGGTGCTGTGCAGGTACGTTTGCGCGCGCCGACGAGGGGTGCGATCGCGCGACTTGCCGCTGGTCCACGAGCTTGGACATCGGACACCTGGACATGGACACGAACGGCATCGACAGCGACACGAACGTGGATGGGCACTTGTGCGGCGCGGATAGCGAGCTCATAGCGCACATCGGTGTCTACGTGTCTCTACGTCCGCAGCGGCCCGCGCTCGGTCTCGCCCACCACGTTTCGAAGCCTCGGTCGGGTGCCGTGATTCGCATCCCGTGCGATTTCGCTGCCATCCCTGTCCTTGTCCTCGTCCTCGCAGACCCCTCGCTGCGCACTGCGCTGGCTAGATTGCTGACTCGCAGGCCCTGCACTTTTACTTCGAGTCGAACGAGAAGCGCTGCTTCCTCGAGGAGCTGCCGTCCGACACCATTGTTGAGGGTGCGTAGCGGTGGTGCGGAGCGATGTGGTGGAGATGAGGGAGTGCAGCTGGGCGTGAAGGACGAATGGGCTTTGGAGTGGTGCTGGGCTGTAAGACAGTGAACGGTCCAGCCCAGATAATGCCTTCCCTCCGTTTGCCACCTGCAGCCTATGTGCACCGCTCCCACCGACGTCAACACGCCGTTCAGACTGGTGCTGACTTGCAGGCCACTACAAGGCGTTCCTCTGGGACGAGAGCACGACCACCTGGCGCCAGAACGAGGACCTCGGTATCCACGTCAATGTCGAGGACCTGACCAACGGCAATGTCGTCGTCAACACGCGCGGACCCCACAACGGCCGCTTCACATTCACCTCGCACGACCCCGGAGACCACAACATCTGTCTCCACACCAACCTCACCGGCGGATGGATGGGCAACGACCACATCAAGATGTACCTCGACATCAATGTTGGGTCGTCGAAGAAGGACGAGAGGTGAGTGTGAAGTGTGGGGTGAAATTGAGGCTATGCGGTTACGCAGCGCAAGCCGACGACTCACCCCGCCCCCTCCGCGCAGAACCCCGCTCACACACAGCTCGGACAAGGACACGGTCAACACACTCGCCGGCCGGCTCCGCGAGCTCAACAAGAAGGTGGCCGACATCCAGCGCGAGCAGCGCTACCTCCGCGAGGTCGAGGCCGACTTCCGCGACACATCCGAGTCGACCAACACGCGCGCCGTGTGGTGGTCCCTCTGCCAGATTGTGGTCCTCGTCGCCGTTGCCGGCTGGCAGATGCGGCATCTCAAGGTCTACTTTGACGACAAGAAGCTGCGTTAAGGGGAGGAGTTGGGTCGGTCTGGTAACGCGCTGTGCGTCGCTTTGCCGATCGCGTAGTAGCATGCAGTAGGACTGCAAGAGGATGACGACATGCATGCCAAGTATGATAGCCACGAACTGCTGTTGCACCTGGTCAGTTGTGTTGAGTGCCTGCTTCCCTCCATCTCGTCTCGCTTCGTCCCTCGTCCGTGTCTAATCATACATCCGCTAAACTACATTCCGTCTACCACCTCCGGCTGCCGGGCACGAATGTCGGCGGCGTCCAGCGCCCGGGGCTCTTATGCCGCGGGCGCGCGTTGGGCGGGAGGTGCTGCTGGTGCGCGAGGTGGTGGGGCGGGGTGTGGGCGAGCGGCGAGGTGTGGGGTGGCATGTGCTGGGGGTGCTGCGCGTGCGGGGCGTGTGGGGCGTGGTGCGGGTGGTGGATGTGGCCCTGGACCTGGGGCTGGCCCATGCCGTGCGTGAGTCCGAGGGCGGTGGCGTTGTTGCTGTTGCCGTTGCCAGTTCCCATGGGTGTTCCCGGCGTGCCCTGCCCGGCGGCGAGGGGCGTGTCCGGCCTCGGCTCCTCGCCCTCGGTGCGCGGCTTGAAGCCCGTCTTGTGGCCCTCGGCAAAGATGTCGTCCATGACGTCCTCGAAGCGCCCGTCGGCCTCAAAGTCGAGATACGCCTTGTAGAGGAGGTAGGCGTGGCGCGCGTCCTCGATCGAGTCGTGCTCCTTTGTCTGGATGTCCTTTTTGAGCAGGAACCACGTGAGGAAGCGCAGCGACAGCTTGCGGCTGCGCCCGGGGATGGTGTAGATGTTGACCGTGTCGAGGACCTGTTCTGGCGGCACGAAGATGTCTGCGAGTTAGCGATGAATGTAGCGAAACTCACTGATTGTGCGGAAGTCCTTCGAGAGGCCGTGGCCGATGAATATGCATCCGCGGTCGACCACTACGCGTCAGTTGTAAACTCGCAAGTTAACTCACAAAGACGCAGCTTCTTGTACGCCACCTTGAGCGGCACAAGCGTATGGATAGAGTTGTTGGGATCGAGGTCTCCGGCCTTGATGCCCGAGAACTCGGTGAGGTAGTCGGCGACTGTCTCTGTGGTGCGGATATAGTCGTCGATAAACGGCACGCCCTCAAGCTGCGGCGGCTCGGGCCCGCGCAGGACCGACACGCGCGCGAGCGACATGAGGGTGGGCTTTATAATCTTCTTTGTCCCGTCCGAGCGGAACTCGAGCTCCTCCTGCTGCAGCGCGACAAACTCGGCGTCAATGCTGATGAGCGTCCCGGGCTTGGGCGCCTCGTCGGGTGTGAGCAGCTGGTGCTTGATCTCCGACGCGCGGCGGTGCCAGCTCATCGAGTGGTCCTTGTACAGGATCTCCATGTCGAGCTCCTTGGGCATCTTGGAGTAGTCGAGCAGCTGGTCGCAGTCGACTCGCTCGAGCACAATGACCGAGGGCACCTTCCACGTGTCGGGGAACGAGAACACCTCGTCCTCCTTGACGGGCCGCACCAAAAAGTCGTTGAACATGATCCACTTGGGCTCGTCTCCGTCCTCGAGCGGTGGCACTGATGTCAGCTGTGTAGACAAGAGATTAGCTTACTCTTGCTGAAAGACAACAAATGGGCGGGGCTGTCGGGCGATGTCTGTACCTGCACGACGACCGACTTGACTTCATAAGTGACGCCCTCGCCCGAGGTGTCCGCCACGATCTCGCCCTTTTCGCCGAGACGGAAAGACACCCGCGGAGGAAGGTAGTGACGCATCTTGCCCGCCTCCATGCGGTCCTTCCACACATCCATGTGTTCAGAGGTAGACACCATGGCGTTGACAGAAAGCACTGGCGGGAGACTGGCAGCTGGAGTGGACGCGAGGTCTCGGCGCGAGTCGAGCGGCGCAAAGTTCTTGCAGTTGCTGCAGTTTGCCTTTGTGGTCGACGAGCGCACAATGGCGGAACGCAGCGCCTCCGCGAAGGAGTTGTCCGACCCAGCAGATTTGCGCGGGTACGACATGTCGACGGTCTGCAGTGTCGAGTCACGCGTAGTCACGTGCTGGCAAGCCAAACACCTGTTGGTGGTCTTGACCGCGATACCCAGCACCTGGTTGATGGCCGACGCGGGGGTGCTGTTGATGGACATATTCTGCAGTGTGTTGGGACGCATGGAGAAGGGCTGCGCGCCCTCGACAAACGCCTCGGTCGTAAACGTCGACATGAGCCAGCGGTTAAAGTTCTGGATCAGCGTGGACTGGGCAGTCGCCTTGTCCCTGCTGCCATCCATGAGGCCCAGCGCTGATGCCTGCGGCGTGGCACTGAACGCGCGGGAAAAGTTGGACGCCTGACAGTTTGTGCCCTTTGCGTCCTCGAGCATGCGGAAGAGGAAACCGGCCTCGCACAAGAGACAGTTCTCTTTTGTGCAGTCGATGCAGATGTGCGCCTTGGCGACCTCGCGGATGGGTCTTGTGTAGTGCAGTGCCTGGAGGAGCGCATTCGTGTACGAGTTGATGATATCCGTCTCGAGACCGCTGAACCGCGTGTGGTTGTAGTATCCGAAATCAAAGTCCTCGACGCCGAACCGCGAGTACTTGATCTCCACCTTGCGGTAGTACTTTGGCACCTCGCCCGCTGGTGTCTCCTCCTCGATCTCCTCCCTGTGGCGGCCGGCATTCTTTGCTCGGTCCTTTTCGCTCCGGAAGCGCGGTTCGCTGTCGCGGCGTGAGCCAATGGCGCCGTGGCGGAGCGCATGCTTGCCGGCACCTGGCCGCGCGTGCGCGACGTTGCGCTTGCCCTTGAGCTCCTTGGGCAGCTGGCCGTACCCCACAAAGTCCTGGTAGTTGAGGCTCGCCAGTACGGACGCCGGTATGGGTTCCGGCGGGTTGAAGAAGGGCGAGTAGACGGTGGCATAGTCTGCGGGCGAAAAGTTGGACAGCAGCGGGTCCTCGTACAGCGGCATGCCAATGACGTTGAGCGGCGTGTTGTCCTCCCACTGGATCGGCGGTGGCGGGTCCGTGGCGTCGGGCCACTCGGGCTTGACACCCTCGTACCCGTTAAACGGCGGGAGTGCGAGGTTTCCGTGGTCGTCAAGATGGGCGTTTTCGCTCGTGTCGTGCTGCGTCCACAGATGCAGCTGACCATCGCCGTCTCCAAAGACGAGATAGTCCCCGCGCGGCGACAGCGCCATCGAAGTAAGAAAGCTGTTGACATCGAGCTGCTGGAACTCGTTTGTCCCGTTCGAGATATCCGCACACTGGATCATACCCTGCTGTCCGGCGATCACGAGCTTGGAGGGGTTAGTGGGATTCAGCAGCACGAACGCCGGGCCGGTCGAGAACGAGATGGGCGGAAGGGCGCGCAGCGTGCGCGTGTCGTACAGCCGCACGAGCGTGTCCGGCACGGGGTGGCCCTGCATGTGCGTCCACCCCCACGTCGCGACAATGTGGTCCTGCGCGTCGGCGCCGCTCATCCCGCCCGTGTGCGCCTGCACCGTCGCGACCTTTGCCGCTGGCCGGAAGCCCGTACGCGGATCCAGCAGCGAGACTTGCCCGCTGCCCGAGGCACACACGACGCTCCGCGACAGCGTGCCGAGGTGGACCACCGTCGACGCCGAGTCGAAGCGGCGCACAATCTCGCCGCGCGAGTTGTTCATCAGCATCATCTGCCCCGTGCCGCCAACAAGCACCTCGTGCGAGTTTGTCGGCGACGGCGTCATGGCACGCAGCGAGCGCGTGGGGTCGCTGCCATCAGCGGGCTGCTGCAGCCTGTACTCACGAAACACTCCATCGCGGCGCACCGCCGCGCTTCCGCCCCGCGATCCCGCCCTCGGTGAGCGTCCACACCTCGCGGTCCGTGACGCGGATCTGCCGCACGCCGCCATGCATGCCCGGGATGGCCTGGAAGTCCCGCGCGCCCGGCGGATTGTGCCCATGCGCCGGAAACTGGACGTTGCGCGTGAGCGTGAGCGGGCTCGCAAACGCAGACACCAGGCCGCCGGCCGAGCCGACCCAGAGCATGTCCGCGAACCCGTCTACGGCCAGCACGGAGGGCACCGGCTTGGCGTCCGACAGCTGCGGCGGCAGCGGGAAGAGCGAGAGCGGGTTGTACGTCGTCATTGTGTCATGGGCCGAGGGCCGGTGCCGGTGAGCGAGAGCGAGAGCGAGAGCGAGAGCGAGAGCGAGAGCGAGAGCGAGAGGGGGTGGAGATTACGGTAGATTGAGTCGATAAGTTTGATAGCGGGCCAAGAAAGGAAGTCAAGAGAGCGTCCGGAGGAGTACTAGGAGACGGCGCCGTGGGTCGAGAGGGGGGGGGTATACGAGTGATGACGGCGCCGATGAACGGACTTTGGGGATGGAGATGAACAAAGAATCGCCGTGATCGCGGTGCACAAAGTACAATCTCGACCCGGCCCGCAGGCGCGCAAGCCCTGGCTCTGTACTGCAAGCCCGCACCGACTGCCCTCCGCCCGCCCTGCTCGACGCGACTGCTTATTTGAACTAGCATACTCGTATTCCTAATGGGCATTACAAAACGGGATCAAATCGGTTTATAATGAAAGGCCCACACATGCCTCCACCCGTCCGTCACCGCCTCCGCTTGTTATTGCCACGTCCGCCTCGGATATCACCATCCTCCACTCCATCGACATCAACGACAAGCAACAATGGCCGAGGCACTCGCTGCATACTCGTCCGTAAAGGTGCGTAGGGCTAGGAGCAGCCTCGGAATCTTTTTCAAGCTTCTCGCTGCACGGGACTGTTACAGGCCAGACCGCGATGACGACCACCGAGGAACGTTACTGACAACAGGCGGCCCACGGCACCCTCCCGGCCTTCCAGCCGCTGATTCCCACCAGCGCGCTCCCGGCAATCGCCGGCGTCTCGCTCACCATTGCGTTTGCGCTCACCTTCTTCCTCACCACGTAGGTATCACTGTCGAGCTACCTGCGCGCCAGAAGCATTCGCCAGGCATGCGTTGGCAAGGCGGCTGTCGACAGAGCTGCACAGCCGCTGTCACCCGCAACGTTACGAGACTGCCGATGAGCTCTGAGCTTGCTCTGGTGTCCACTGAGGACGGACAGGTGCGGACTGTTCCTCGCACCCGACTGTCCCCGTCCTCGGGCTTGCAGCGCACTTCGGTCTTATCCCTCATCTCACGGTGCCGCTTGCTGACACCCAGCCTCCCCAAGTCCGCCCTCCCCGCCGAGGTCGCGACCGGCATCGCGGCCGCCGTCCTCGCTGGCGGCGGCACCGTTGCGCTCTTCTGCACTGCTGGCGTCTACGTCTAAACCATCATTCACGTAGATGGAAAAAGAATAGGCAGGGGCGAGCACAGTCGAGAGGAACAGCAGATCGACGGCAGAGGCAGACCCCGATATCACCGAGACATGCGTACTCGCAGTCACTCGTTAGAACCTGATACCCCGCTCGTGCCGCATTCGTATAGGATTCGCGAACGCGACATGATGCATGTGCTATAGAACGGCAGAGCTACTGATGGATACTCGTACGCTAGATTTTGGGGAAGGTGTGGTATGCTGGAGCGAGGTATACGTGTGAATCGCTCGCTTAGAGGTCCTTCTTGGCCTCGGGCTTCTTCTGGAGCCAGTCGCCGCCCTCGTACTCGTCCATTGCGCGGAGGCGCTCGGGGAGCGTGGGGTGCGAGTGGTGGTACATCGAGTAGAGCCAGTCGGCGTGGGGCGACGAGAGGTTGTCAATGTGGAGCTTGATGAGCGCCGAGCCGAGCTCCTTCTTGTGTCCGAGACGGACAGCAAACTCGTCGGCCTGGTACTCGTAACGACGGGTGGTCGCGTTCAGGCCAAACTTGACAAAGGTGTCGAGGGGCTCAAAGAGCATCTGGTAGAGCATAAAGCCGATGATGATGGGCTGCGGGCCACCGACGGGCGAGCCGACGGCGAGACGCGGGTCAAAGCCAAAGGCGGCAAAGAGCGCCTTGTTGTGGATGAACACCGAGAAGATGGCAAGGGTGAAGAGGAGGTGGCCCTGGGCAACGAGGAGAAGACGGGTAGGGTGGGCTGAATGTCAGTTGATCCCGATGGCAGAATAACTAACCAAACTTCCAGTGGCCGAGCTCGTGGGCGAGGACAGCCTCAACCTCTGCAGGCGTCGACTTCTCAATGAGCGTGTCGTAGAGGACAATCTGCTTGGACCAGGGGAGACCGTAGAAGTAAGCGTTCGAGTGCGACGAGCGCTTGCTGCCATCGATGACGTAGAGGTGCTTGAGGGGGAACTTGAGCTTGGCGGCGAGCGCCTCGACACGGGTGCGGATCTCGCCAGCGGGAACGGGGGTGAACTTGTTGAACAGGGGTTGGACTGGAGTAAGTTAATGACACGGAACCCTAACTCACTCAGAATGGGGAAGATGATCTGGAGGGTGAGCTGGACGGTGATGACGAAGAGCATGAGCCAGGGGACAAAGTTCTTGCCGGCCCACTGAATGATGCGGAGGAAGCCGGCGAGGAATGGGAGACCGATGACGGCGGTGAGGAGGTACGTCTTGATCTGGTCGGTGACCCAGGTCTTGACGGTGGTCTTGTTGAAGCCGTGCTTCTCCTCGAGGACAAAGGTCGAGTAGTACGACCAGCCGAGCTCGGGGAGCAGCGTGAGCGAGGTGAGGAAGGTCATCCAGAGGAGCGAGTGGGCGATCTGCGGCGTTAGTTGCCGAGGAGGCTGGTGAGCTAGAGCGAGGGCGACATGGCCACGGCGAACAGACCAACACGCTCTTCACGCCGATGCCACCTGCAGCCCATCTTTGATTACTCACAACACGGCTCTGGCTCCAGCCCGCAGCATCCATAATCTCCGCCGTCTTGCCCCACGCCCACGCATACACCTCGAAGCGGAGGAAGATGAACGTGACGATCCACGAGTAGATGGTCTTGAGGTACGAGAAGAGCAGCTTGTCGCGCGAGTACTCCTGCGCCTTGTCAAACGTCTTCTGGTCGAGGTGCGTCTTGAGCTCGAGCGGCGGGGTGGTGATCTTGGTCGTCTTGAGCTGGCGGCGGCTGCGGGTTAGTGGATGCCGGGGCGTGGGGCGCAGCGGTGGAGCAGACACGACACGGCCAGAATTGTAGAGCAGCAATGACGACAGCGAGGAAACTCCTTCTGAGGACTCCATCCGTGCCGACTGCCCGCCTCAACTCACATCACAAAGGTCTCAAAGTACGTCTGCGCGACCGCGAGCCACATGACAATGTGGTGGTAGGGGATCGCCGTGTTGTCGGCGAGGTTCGCGAGGCGCGAGATCTGCGCGTCGAGCGCGTCGACGACAAAGGTCATGGTGGTGGGAAGGAGCGTGGGTGGTGGTTTGATGTGGAGAGAAAACAAAAGAAAGAGAGCGAACGGGAGATCTGGAGATCGCAAGGCAGCGAGCGCGGTGGAGGGTGCACTGCGGGGTGCCTGGTGGAGGCGATTTTCGACGTGGCGCTCGCGTGTTTCACTTGCTCTCGTGATCTCTTGACCGTCAGATCTTGGTCTCGAGGTTCCAGGATCCCAGGCCGTACAACGGTACAGCCTCGCGGTCTAACCTTACTTGGGCGTTGCCGTCGGCATGTAGAATGCAGGCTGATGCAGGCTGCTGGCATGGTAGTGATCATGATTCCTGTGCACGTAGTCTCCCCATTCAGTCCACTACAGAACCACTAGTCAGACCGCTCAGCTATGGCTGCACAACTGCATCTCGGTCTACAGATACCTACAAGTAATCTATACACTGCCTCGTGCTCATTGGGGTACAAGGAGTAGGGTGGCAAGACGCAGGCAGACGAACCGTTCCTGCAAAACTCTCTGGTCGCCACCAGCGTACCCGTCGTACCGCACTCGTTCTTTCAAGCTGCCCGCTTGCTAGATGTCATCCTGTCGTCGCCGTCGTATCGTGGCTGTATCGGTTACTTGAGACCATACAGCTCCTGGGCGTTGCCGCCCATGATGTGGTCCATGGCCTCCTGGTCCTGGCCGAGCTCAGACACCGTCTTGCGGAGGAGGGCGTACCACGCGGCGCCCTTGATGGGGACCGACACGTCCGAGGAGCCGTGGTTTGCGGCCTCGGTGGAGCCAAAGATGATGCGGTGTGTTCCAAAGGTCTCAATTGCGGGAGCCACTGCGGGAGTCAGAGGGGGCTTCCCGGTCGACACTCACTGTACATCTTGACGACGCGGTCAACCTCCTGCGGGTCCTCCCACCACGTGCCCTCGACAACACACGGGTTGGCGACGGGCGGCAGAGCCTTGAGGACAACGTCAGCGTGCAGCGAGAGCTGCGCGAGGCGGCTCTGGTAGAGCGTGTAGCCCTCGGACTGGAGGAGCGGGGACGACGACTTGGTCAGGGGCGGCGGGAGGAGGCCGGCTGTAGGGGAGAGTGTAACGAGCGTGGGACGAGCAGGGCATGCGATGAGGCGTAGTAAGGCGACCGTCAGCATCTCCGTCACAATCCCTCCCCTGGACTCCGTTGCAGCTTACCAATGATAATCTTCCTCTTCGCATCGCCGTGCTCAGCAAGCTCGCCCTCGACGCGCTTGAACCCGCCGTCGATCGAGTTGACGACCTCCTCCAGGTGGTCCCACTCGGCCTCGGTGAGCGGCGCCGTGTTGGGCACAATGAGATCGATGTGCGACTCCTCCGTCGCCTTGACGGTGCCGGGGAGCGCCTCGTCGTTGACGACTGTGGCCGTCACTGTGAGCTGCTTGCCGGGGGTGGGTCTGTGCGGGCCAGGGGTGAGGGTGGGAGGGTGGGAATAAGGGCCGCATCGGAGGGGGGATGAAACGGACACCGGGAGTGGAGTGGGTCGAGATCGTGAGATGGCGAGATCGCGATCACGAGGGGGGGAGACGTTCAAGAGTCGCGGGATCATGGGATCGTGGGATAAGCGGCACACCGGGGACAATTACGACGACGACGATCAGCGAAAACAATAACAATAACAATAAATGTCAGCCAAGCCCAAACTCAAGCACACCACACGTACCCGTCAGCGCCCTCCAACTGGAGTCCCGGGAGCGCGACCGGCTCCCCGTCGACGGCGACGGTGATGGAGCCCGTGACTGGCGGCTTGTTCGGGCCGTCGGGCAGCGTGAGGAACAGTCCGCGGTTGTGCCCGTCGGTGATGGCCACCGGGTGGATCTTGGACGGCGACGGCGGCTGCGGCACGTTGCCTGGGGTCAGTGATGCGCGTGGTGCTGGGGGCTTACCGGGCGAGAGGAGGCCGCCGGAGGTGAAGAGCGAGCGGGGGAGGGGCGGGGGGCGCTTGGGCGGCATTGTGGAGGTGACGAGGAATAGAGAGCACAAGGATAGGCAGTGATCGAAGGAATGAGAGTGAGTGAGTGAGCGGGTGGGCGACAAGAAAGATATGGAGATATGGACAAATGAACAACAATGAACAACGAGACGCGAGGGGGGACGTGCTGCACTGCAACAGCTGCATCCGGGCTGGCTGTCGGGGACATTTCCAGCACTCTCTCCCCTGGCCCGCTCCGCCGCTCCCGTGCTGCATGTTCCACTTGGTCCACAATTGCACCGCTCTCGCCGTGCTAGATCAGATCCATGTCTCCGTGTTCAAGTGCTTACGCCGAGCGGCGCGGATATGATATCAGTGCACGGCGTGAGCTCATCGTGAGAAGCATTGAGCAGGAGCATGAGCACTCCCTGGTCCTAGGTCTAGGACCTATCCTGGCGGTACATATGACGCAACAGCGCGTGGCGTCAACATTCCCTACACTATCGTGCCTCCAACTCCACTGCCTGCTCCACTTGCGGTAAAGATGCATACAGCCCAGAGCGAAATACAAGAGGGAGCTTTGGGGCAGCCATGTCGGTCATGCAATGTGGTGTGGTTCGTTAGGGTATGGTGACAAAGATGGTGGAGAAAGTCCAGTAGTGATCAAATGTGGGATGGAGAGTGGCAGGACCTGACTGAGGTACCTGCAAACTGGCTACTTGCAAATAGCACTAAGCAGTAAACTGGATCCACGCCTTGGGCTGCTCGCAGATAGCGGGGGGCACGCCGCTGGCGCCGGTGCGCACGAGGTCGTCGCACACGTCGTCGGAGCCGGTGGAGCCGACGGTGGACGTCGAGTTCTTGCGCTTGGCGGGCGGCGCGGGTGCCTTGCGGCGCGTACGCGTCTGGGGCGTGTTGGCCGCCGAGCGGTCGATGGGTGAGTTGGTCGAGCCGACCGAGGACGGGCGCTCGGGGCGGTCCTTTTCCAGCGCATCGCTAATGTCCAGCAGCGACGTGACACGCACAGGGTCGCGGGATGTGTAGATTGACGAGCCGACGTGTGCGGGCAGCGCGGCCGCGACGCTGTTCAGAGACAGCTTGCTGGCCGTGTCGGGCGAGAGGTGCGAGTTGTCCCGCTCCCGAATGCCCAGCGGGTCGTGGCTCATCTTACGTGCCGTCGGTGCGAGAGGGGAGACGGGCGGCGGGTCCGACGACGAGCGGCCGGGCGGCCGTGTGTTGCTCGCTTCGGCTAGACAGCGGTCGACTAGCCTTCGTGTCGTCTGGCCAATGTCGCAAATGTGGCCGTTGGCGACGAGTGATTGAAGCACGAGCTTGATCTGCGGCCGCTTGTACGGGTCGTGGCGCAGCTGGGTGTGACACAGGAGCGGATACAAGACACGCAAGTAGGTGTGGCGTAACGCCTCGTGCTCCTCTGGCAGATCGATTAACTCGCGGATAAACACGTCCAGCAGCACGCGCAGATCGTTGGTGAAGAAGTACTCTTGCGTCCCCGGCGTGGTGAACAGAAGGTAGAGGATCTTGAGGATGAGCAGCTGCATGCACAGCCCCTCTGGTGTGTTCTCGGCGCGGTTCAGCATGAAAATGACGTTTTCGCCAAATGTCTTGCTGATGCCCAGCCGCCGCATGAGCACGACCAGCACGCGGTTGTGCTTCTTCGAGTCGTCAATGTTCTCGTCGGTGCAGTCCGTCTGTGCCTCGGCGAGCTTCGATGGCGCGGGGGACATGCTTTGAGCGCGCGGCCGGGGCGGCGGAGATGTGTCAACCAGCCCAACGCCTGGCAGCGCAATGCTGGACGCCGAGGCAGACGCACACGCCGCGACATGGTGGTGTCCATTCTTGTTGCGGTTCTTTGGCAGGGTAGCGACCATAAACTGCTCATTGAGCGCGACAATCAGGCTGATCACGGCATAGTTGAGCCGCTCGTCCTGCTGGTCTCGCGTCGTCTCGACCATTTCAAAGAGGTGGTCGATGAACGTGTCGTCAAACTGCTGCAGCTCGACCTGGGACAGCTTCTGCACCCTGCAGACCTCGTACATGAGCGTTGTGGCGGGCAAGCGCAGTCGACTCTCAATTGGCGGCAAGCCGAGGACAAAGTTCTGGCATGCGTCAGCAAACAGCTTGCGGAGACATCTAGGGGGCGTAGGAGCAAACTAGACAGCCCTGGCAGATTCCGATCTGGCACGCCCCGAGCTATGCAACAGTGCGCAGTCGTTCGCAACACACATCGCCGGGTTGCTTCCAATATCCTTGCCCCGCGGTACTCACGTCTTCGTACTCCAACCCGACGACCTCGCCGAGCGTCGGCAGCAGCTTGTACCACTTGCGGTGGGAGCGGAAGAGGCTGGGATGGCGGTGACCATAGTACAGGATAATGTGGTACCAGATGTATAGCTCGTGTGGGTTTGTGTTCTGCGTGTCAGATACTCTGCGTCATTCAAGTCGCCGAGCGGGCCGGATGTCACCGCCAGAGCGATCTTTTTCTAAAAAAAATAATCGTGTCCATGTGGAGACATGTCTAGGCGACACTGATACACTGGACTCACCTCCTGCGCGTCGCCCATCATGATGCCGACCATGCGCTCGTAGTGGAACTCGAACAGCTCCGACTCGAGGAGGAGCGAGACGGCGTGCTGCATCTCGGCCGTGTCGCGGAGGTAGAGGTCTGGAGTCAGCATGGTCCACACAGCCAGTGCATCGCCTGCAATCGGTGCAAGCGACATGCACAATGCTTCGCAATGACAACATCGGAAGCTCAGCGCCCACATTGCTGCGCAACTCGTGCAACTCACCGTGGTACGCGGCGCAGAAGCCGACAAACTTGCGGAGCGTGCTGTCGAGCTCGGACAGCCCGCATGCCTCGGGGAGCACGAGAAGCGCGTCGATCTCTGTCCAAAAGCTCTCAGCAGAGTCGACAGACGCGTGCGCCGCGGCGACGGGGTGGGCCTCCTTGTCGCCGCCGGTGGTGATCGTCGTCCCGTTGTCCGTCGTCGCCGAGAGCGTGTTTATGCTGCTCGAGCTGGCGCTCGTGCTCGCCGCCCCGATCCCGTTCCCATTCCCATTTGCGTGCGCGTTGCCATTGCCATTACTCCCAATGTCGCCATTACTCCGCCCCTCCCACCCTGACCCCGCACCAAGCCCCTGCCCCCCTGCGCCTGCACCCGCCCCTGGGAGCGGGCTCGGCGCGCCGTTGGCGGCCATGGCGGGCATATCCCGCGACCGCCGCCGGCGGTGCGGCGCGTTGTGTACTGCCAGTGTGCTCAGCGTGCGGCGGTCGGGGTACGCCTGCGCGTGGTGGTGCAGGTGCGCTGTGGCGTCGCGCGGCATGGTGGCGGGTGGAGTTGGGTGGGGTGGGTTGGAGGGGGTGAAGGATGAGGGGTGGGGAGGGGCGAGGAGGTGAGGAGGGGTGAGGAGAGCGTGGTTTGAAGCCTTGAGATGTCGGGGTGTAGCTAGGGCGATGGAGGTGCAGCAAAATGAGATCAAGACAAGCCACAGCTATCGCCGCTCGAAGATGTGGGCGAGGTAAGATGTCCCGGCGGCCCGGTCATGCAAGAGTGTCGGAGAGTAGGATGAGAGTAGAATGCGAGTATGTGTTGTGAATGCAAGTGAATGATATGAAGCTACAGGTTGCCGTTCTCGATACTGTCGACGTCGCTGATGGATGAGATGAGGAGGAGGCAGCAGGCTTGCAGGCCTCTTGTGACGACCAAGTCGACTACTTTGGCCGCAAGTGGGAGTTGTCCAGCCAGTGTACTGTATGGTGGGGTGGGGGAGTTTAAGTGGGGGCTGGATTAAGGTTTTGATACCAGGGCCGAAGTTGAGATGCCCATGTGAATAGCGACTGCGCATTGAATTCAAATGCAATGCTAATGGAGTACAAGGAATTTCTAATGGACTGCCTATGAGTGGCTTATGGGCAGTCCTTACTTGTCGTATGGCTTGGCGTTAGTTTGTTGTCCTGTATTCAGGCTAGTAACACTGGTAAACAAGGAACCGCAGCAGGTCAAAGTATCAGCGCATCAAAGTGCGATAGCAACGAGGGACAATATCGTAGTGCGCAGCCCATGGCGCGGGTGGCGCGTGTTGCATTCAAGCATTCATAAATCTCAGCGAGCTCGCGACTTCTCGTCACGATCGCGATAACTTATGAAAGCCGACATCCAAGTTTCCGATCGGTTGTAGAACATGAAACTTCAACAGTCACCCACCGTGTTTCGGCAACTGACGGCAACGGCACAACCAACCTCATTTTTCTGCTCTACACTGTACTCCGCTTCCACTCGCCTGCGCTCGCCACCTCCGCAGCACTACAGCACTGTTGAAATGATGCATCCCTCTGGTCTATGGGACATTCCTACAAAACAGAAAACAAGTGGGTGCTATATTTATGATGGGTTGGGGTTATGATGGAACAAAGTGTGTGGTATGAGATTGGATGGCGGGGTATTCCCGGCGTTGAAGCCTATGGGAGGTCTAGGTTCTTTTTTTGGTTACGGCTACACACCCAGGCTCCTACTACAAGCTCGTGGACAAGCTTAGAGGACGGAGACCTTGGGGAACTGGAGCATGGGGCCAATCTGGCCGCAGCACATCTGGCCGAGCTTGTGGCCGACCTCGATAGCCTCGTCGAGGGTCTTGCCCTGGGCAATCGCACCGAGGAAGCCACCGGCGAACATGTCACCGGCACCGTTGGTGTCAATGATCTTGTCCGAAGCGAGCTTGGGGACGGGGTAGACCTTGGGGTTCTCGTCCGAGGGGCCGAGGTTGGCGGGCGAAGCCCAGGGCGACGACGAGGCAACGAGGGTCGAGTCAGCACCCTGGGTGATGATGACGACACGGGGGCGCGAAGCGTTCGACTTGGAGAAGGCGGCGAGGGTCGAGGCGATCTCGGCGAGGGGGGCGGCGCCAAGGCCGGCGGCCTCAGAGTAGGCGGCAGCCTCCGACTCGTTACCGATGAGGATGTCAACGTGGGGGAGGAGCTGCTCAAGCTGGACCTTGAAGAACTGGGCAATGAAGGGAGCCGAGAGGTTGAGGACAACAGTCTTGCCGGCGGCCGAGGCGTGCTTGGCGACCTCGAGAGCAGACTCAATGCCGTGGGTGAGGAAGAAGCCACCAATGTAGAAGTACTTGGCGCCGTTGATAAGGGCGGCAACCTCGGGCTTGGCGAGGTGGGCGGGGTGGAACATCTCAGCGGCACGGAGGGTGGTCACGAGCGAGCGGTCGTGGTTGGAGAGGATGACAGCGCAGGCACCAGTCTTGGTGGGGGCGGCCTGGTACTCGTAGGCGGAGACAACACCCTCCTTGGTGTTGACCTCGGCGAGGGTCTTGGCGAGGTCATCGTCGCCGACGGAGCCAATGTAGGCAACCGACTTGGCGGGGAGAACGTACTGATGTGTTAGGGGAGGTCAACGTGCGTGTGAATTTGTGAGCGACAGAGGTGCAACAATCGAGAGTTACCTCCAGCACAAACCACACCCCAGATCATCTCAGCGACTCACCGAAGCGGCACGGGCGGCGTTCTGGGCGGCACCACCGGCAACGTAGGTGACCTCGGAGTTGGCAACAATGTCCTCGTAGCTGTGGAGGTCAGTCGCCTGCGGAGGAAGGTTATGTGTGTGGCGATGCGAGGAAGACAGCGCCCGTCACGTTGCACAACGCCGCGTGGATCTGCAGAGCAGGGGAGAATACTGTCGCAGAGCCGAAGGCTCAGCCTGTGCAGCTAACGAGCCAGTCGCCGGAGCTGACAACCACTGCGGACATCGTGCTCGCAGACACTCTCCCGCCTTCCTTCGGCACGCGTCCCACGCTTCCACTCACATGGGCATGTGCTTGTCCTCGGCGAGGATGGCGTCGTTCGACTTGAGCTGGTACTTCTCGAGGTACTTGGGTCCGTCCTGGGCCGACACCTGGATGTCGAGCTGGCGCAGTTAGTAGCTGTCTACGAGTTCGACAATTGAGCTACAAGACGAGGAAGAACAAGGACACTGAGCTAGCCAAGTGCAACAGTGTCTCGCTTCCCCGCTTTCACGGCGCTACTCACGAGGGGGTTACCGATGCAGAGGACGATGGGGGAGGCCATTTTGACTGATTGTTCTCGTTTTTTGGGTGTTGAGAGATGAGAGATGAGATGAAGTGAGAAAGAGTGACAAGTGGTACGAGGGATAGGGCACGTTTGTGACTTCCAGCCAGCACCCAGCGAGCTGCCAGCCAGCAAGGAGTGATGCCATCCACGGTGCGCTGCAACGTCAACAGCTACTACACGACAGCTACGCCCAGGGCGGAACTAGACTTTTTTTTCATCCCCACCTCCCTTTTTTTGCCAATTTATCGTAATAGTGCATGGTCATCGCGTGGTCGTGTAGGCCTACCCAGGACTCACCCACCCTCCATTATCGCGCACACTATCGCGATCTCGGACGCCGATCACTCCCATCCGTTATCTTATCCACCATGCTGATCTACTTTGCGCGCCACGGCCAGACCGACTAGTCAGTTGCCACGCCTCTGTCAGCTGACATGCAGTAATCTCGGGGGCATCATACAGGGCCAGCTCGACATTCCCCTCAACGATACGGGCCGGGGCGAGGCCGCGCTCCTCCGCGACTCCCTCAAGGACGTGGAGTTTAGCGAGGCGTGGTCGTCCCCGTTGAGTCGGGCTATGGAGGTGGGTAACGCCGGTACTGCTGGTAGTGCAGGTAGTGCAGGTAGTAGTGACGGGCAGAGCGCCAGTAGAATGCTGTCAAGCGGCTTTGGCTGTGGTGATTTGAACAGCCAGCCATACCTCCCTACACGCCAGAACTGACCCCCAGACAGCGCAGATCCTCGTGGCTCCCCACGACGGCCTCACGATACAGAGCAGCCCGGGGATGATGGAGCGCGACCTCGGCTCGCTGAGTGGGCACCAGTGGCGGCGGGGCACGCCGTTGCCGGAGGACGTCGAGAGCGGTCCGGAGTGAGTGCACCCGGGCGAGACGAGCGCAGCTTCCTTCTCCATTACGCAAGCTGCTTGCACTCTCACTTTCCACCTGCTTTAGGCATAGCCCATCTGTGCTACCCTGCTTCGCATTGTGCTCCGCTGACCGCAGATTCCGCGCCCGCGTCTCCGAGTGGTTCGCGCACTTCCTCGCCCTGCACGAGACCACACCAGACGCGACGGTGCTGGTCGTCTCGCACGGCGCGTACCTCTCCGCCCTCCTCGGCGTCCTCCTCTCTCCGCCATACAGCCTAACCGCGAAGGGGGTCGATCTGGGAAAGCACTGCCTGAACACCTGCGTCATGCGGGTGAAAGTAAAGTTCAGCCCGGGCGAGAGCGAAAGCGAAAAGGCGCCAGGCAGGTGGTCCGGCCGCATCGTCGCCTGGGGCGACGCGGAGCATCTCGGCGACCAGGCCCGGGATATTGGTGTCGCGGACGACTTGCGGCAGAGCATGCGCAAGATGCAGTAGTAGATATTAGATGGATTGATTCTTGTGGGCTAGCGGACGATGGGCGCCGGCTATGGACGAGGCGACACTACTGTGATGCTGTATCGCCGAAGCGTAGTACGCTGCAGGAACAGACATGGAGACATGGGTCTGGCCCGGGTAGGGCGCCAACAAGTCATGTCGCTCATATCGCAGTGTCTGGAGTGCACCTCAGCAGCGCCACATTAGACCTTCACCCTTGACATAGACGCAACCCAGAACAGAAGGACTCCCCGGACCTATAAACATGTCCTCCGCACTGGTCCTGCACAGTACAGTATACGCATCCCATCACAGTCCACTCCGGCCTCACCTCACCCCGGCACTGATTGGACGCCCCCGGGTGGAGGCAGAGTGGAGGCCCGTAAATTCCCCGTCTCTCCGCGACAATTTCGAACAGCTGGGAGGCCGGGGTGACGGATCGCGATTTCGAACATGGCGACTGCGCGCATTTCGAACGAGCGTTTTCGAATGCAGGGCGGAGGAATGGAGAATAGGGCAGAGGGGTGGACGTGAGTGCTCAGCTGAGGCTGACGGGCGCCACGGCCAAATCTATTAGTTTAGGCTGGGGAGCCAATGTGCTCGTCATCATGTCATTAGGCTACTACTCTAGGGCTCCGCAGCGCGCCGCGGACCGCACGACCGCTTCACCGCTTATACACGTACGCCGTGCCCCGGTGCTCCTCGAGCGCGCCGTGCTCCCGCCAGCACTCGGCGCAGTACAGGTCCGCGCACTCGCGGCAGCGCATCGTCGCGTCCTTGTTGCAGATACCTGTTGTCAGCGGTGATTAGGCGAAGGGCGCGCGTCCGGACAGCCGAATACCGAGGCATCAGACGCGTCTCCTATCTCGGCTCGTATCTCGTCTCCGATCTCGCCGCTCTCGTATCTCGCCTCCCCCTCGCTCGCTCCTATCGCCAAACTCACAGCACCACGTCTCGGCATCCTCGTCGCGCGCGTCGTCGAACCCCGGAATTCCCCATCCCTGCCCCGGACGCCGGGGCGCAGGACCCGGTCCGCTCCCCGGCGCGGCCTTCTTGGGCGCCGCACTCGGCGGGGCGGGAAAGATGCTCGGCCCGCGCAGGCCCATGAGCGCGCGCATGCGCGGGTCGTCCGCATCGTCGCCATCGAGGGGAGGCGGATCAGGCAGTGCCGACAGGGAGGGGAAGGCTATCCCTGCGTCTGGGCTCGTATCTTTGTCATTATCCGTTTCTCCAGACACCCCGCCTTCACCGCCGGAGCTTGGCCTTCCACCGCCGGCGGAATCAGCCTCGTTGTCGAGATTCCCCGCGTGGGTGGAGGCGGGGGCGGAGGTGGCGGCAGGGGTCGTGGAGGCTGTGGAGGGCTGGTCCCGATCGTCGTCTGTCGTCAGTGCGGTTCCAGTGTCCGTTCCACATACCTCCCTCCAGCCGGGCCTCGGCGAGCGCGCGCTCGATGATCTCTGCTTCAGTCTCCTCGTCCTCTACTGGATCGCCGTCGAGGGTGTTGTGTGGTGTCTCCTCGTCCTCCTTAGCCGACTCTCCCGTCTTGAGGAGTCAGCGCGGCGACAGTACCAGAGGGCTTCACTTACCTTGCTCTCGGCATCGAGGCTCTGCGCATCCCGGAGCGCATCTGAGACGTCTCGCTTGAGGGTGTCGTCCCGTGGTTCAGGCGTGAATTGGTCTCTGGAAAAGGGAACGAGTAGAGGAGCCGCACGCGATGCGAAGATGGAAGGGTCAGCTCCCACCCACAGCCTTAATGATCAACCCACTCCGGACTAGGCATATCGCTCACGCCAAGACTGGCGAGGATGGCGGCCAGATCCCCGCCGTCGTCGACGAGACCGTCGAGGTCCAGACCGTCCGCGACCGCCTGGATCGCCGCGTCCTCGTCCGCCGCAGCCTGCGCCGACTTGGCGACCGCAACAGTCGGCGGGAAGCGCGATGCAGTATCATCTGTCTCCGTAGGCGCGTGGGTTGGCGCGCGGAGTGCCGCGAAACGCGCAAGGAGTGCGTCTTCGTCCATTCTTGTCGTGTGAGTGGTGTTGATTCGTCACCGCGATGGCGAGGTGGAGGTCGTGCGTTGGCGAATCTGCTTGGTGCGTGACATCATGGCCCTAGTACCGTAGAACCGTAGTGCCGTAGTTTACCCGCAGCTGCAGGCTGTTACTTCGGTCTGATCTTCTTGGCGCTTCGACATGGTTACGCTCCCATGCATCATGCATTCCTGCGGGTGGATCTGATAACGGAAGAAGTCCAGAGTTGACAGGCAAGACCCGGAGCCGTGGCCCGGAGCGTGTGGGTCGTGGCCGGAACCCACCCTTCGCGGCAGGCATCGGAACGCAGGAAAATGCAAGTCAGGTGTGCGGCGTCTTGTTAGCGTGATACGGCGGGAACAAGGACTGGGAGGGTGAGGGGCACAGTTCCGATCTCTGCATGCTGACTGTGTGCTCGCTGTCACTGTCCATGTTTGTGGGTACCAGGCCATGCATTCTTTGTAGACTGGACATGGAATGTGGTGCTGCACTTGTCACGAGCCACACCAAAAATCAGCCAAAACCTGCTTCTTGTTCGCTGGGTCTGTCACTCGGCGTCTCTGCCGCCACTTCCCGCCTCTGCCGCCTACCCCGCCTTTGATGGAGTCCTACTGAACGCAGCTGCATACAACAAGAGAAGAGGGTACATAGTACTGTACATGCTGCTCTCCCTGCATATGAACGCCTCTGTATACCGATATCCTATAGGCCTATAGGTCTATAGGTGCATAGGAGGAGTGAGCCGCAGTATACCCGCATGGGTCTCGGAGGGGCCAGGGAGGGACCCCATGGGGGTTGGAGGGGCTGCCTGGAGTACCTGGAGAGTACCTGGAGAGTATGTCATACAAAATCTGAGAATGAAATAGCCGGCAAATGACGATTACCGTCTCAACCAAGCAAGAGGCTGAGATCAAGTTGCCCCGCCGGACAATTACCCTCTTCATCTCACATCGTCTAGACCACTCTCAAAGACGACGAGCTCCAATCACGGACCGTCTTATGCATCAACAACAACTGTAGAGATGCTCCGCGGCGACTATGCACTAGTTCCCGAGGCAAATAAGGCAATACAGGGGGGTACCCGATTCCCAGAAGGAGTAGGACAATTCAAAGTTGCCGACAGCGAGAGACGCAGAGAGCGGCAGATGCAGGCGGAGAGCGGGGTAGACGGACGGTGTAATCCAAAAAGTCAGCAATCACGAGTCGTCGTCGAATGGTCAATGGTCAATGTTCAAGTACGTAGTTAAAGACTCCACCCACTCTTCTTGCATCTCATCTCATCTCATCTCTCCCATCTCATCTCGCTCCGACAGACATCCTTACATCCCCTCACCATCACATCCACTCCCCCACCCACCCACAAGTTCCCTACCCATCTCCCCACTCGCTCGCCGCCAGCTCCCCCGCTCGCACGCCCGCGCTCCCAACAATAATGACTACCCCCGCTCACCCCGGACTGTCGTCCTCGCCACCCATCCCGACCGGCGCCCTCACCCCGAGCAGCAGGTCGGGCATCTCCAAAAAGTACCCCGCATTGCATCCCAAGCTCCCGATTCCCAAGCTCGAGGACACTTGCCGCCGCTACCTGAATGCTCTCGAGGGCCTGCAGGACGATGCCGAGCACGCAAAGACCAAGGCTGTCGTCGAGGACTTTTTGGCCAGCGGCGAGGGCGCCAAGTGGCAGAAGAAGCTGGAGGAGTACGGCGAGGGCGTCGACTCGTACATTGAGGAGTTTTGGTGTGAGTGGAGGGAGGATTCTCAATGAATCGCCGAGGCCCAGATACTGACGATCGCAGACGAGTCGTATCTCTCCCACTCGGACTCGGTCGTGCTGTCGCTCAACCCCTTCTTTGTCCTCTCGTCGGATGTCACTCCCCGCAACGACCCCCAGCTCTCGCGTGCTTCTGCGCTCATCGTCTCGTCTCTTTTGTTCATCCACGACCTCCGTAACGGCCTCCTCAAGCCCGATGCCGTCCGCACAACAACGCTCGACATGAGCCAGTACGAGCGTCTCTTTGCCACCTGCCGAGTTCCCACCGACCTCGGATGCCGCATGGAGACCTATGACGAGTCGCGTCACATTGTTGTGATTCGCCGCGGACAGTTCTGTGAGTACCCACGCCCCCACTTTGCAACACTGCACGTGCCCGTAGAGGGGTCGGATATTCCGGCGCATTCGGTCCCCGCAGGTCCCCGCACGGCCTTGACTGCCAGGCTATCTCGGATGAGACAGCCAAAAGGTCCTTCCGATGTGGAGACTGGGCGTTGCGCGAGGCGTTCCCCGAGGCGCTCCCTGTCTACCCTTGATTCTCTGCCGCCGGCTAACACTATTTCCAGACTGGTTTGACGTGCTTGACTTCAAGAACCGCCCGCTGCTCTCGGACCGCGAGATTCTTTCCAACCTCCAGGGTATCGTAGCCGATGCGGACAAGGTTCCCATTACCGAGACCGGTGCCAATGCTGTTGGTATCCTCACCACTGAGAACCGCAAGATCTGGTCCAAGCTCCGTAACGAGCTCAAGACTTCCAACCGCCACAACGCCAAGGCACTCGCGATTGTCGAGTCTGCACTCTTTGTTGTCTGTCTCGACGACTCTGAGCCAGCTGACCTTGGTGAGCTCTGCGGCAACTTCCTCTGCGGCGGCTACCGCCTCGAGCACGGTGTCCAGGTCGGAACCTGCACCAACCGCTGGTATGACAAGCTCCAGATTATTGTGTGCTCCAACGGCGAAGCGGGCGTCAACTTTGAGCACACTGGTGTCGACGGTCACACTGTCCTGCGTTACGCTGCCGACATCTACACGGAGCTGGTGCTTCTTTACGCCAAGTCTATCAACCCCTCGACGCCCTCGCTCTTCAAGGCCAAGATCTCC
This sequence comes from Apiotrichum gracile, assembly GCA_001600335.1. Lineage (NCBI taxonomy): Eukaryota > Fungi > Basidiomycota > Tremellomycetes > Trichosporonales > Trichosporonaceae > Apiotrichum > Apiotrichum gracile. The sequence continues at coordinate 2,942,264 of BCJO01000004.1, read as the reverse complement.
CCCTTCGCCAAGGGCTCCAAGACCCCTCGCGAGTCGGATGATGTCGAGACTGAGGCCGACACGAACCCGAAGAAGCTCGTCTGGCACCTTACTCCCAACCTCCGCGCTGGTGTTCGTTACGCCGAGACTCGTATTTCGGACCTCATCTGCCAGAACGATTCCAAGGCACTCGAGTTCCGCGGCTATGGTGCCAACTTTATCAAGCGCCACGGCTTTTCGCCCGACGCGTTTGTGCAGATGGCGTTCCAAGCTGCGTACTACTCGCTGTACGGCCGTGTCGAATCGACGTACGAGCCGGCCATGACCAAGCAGTACCTCCACGGCCGTACCGAGGCTATCCGCACCGTGTCCACGCAGTCGGTCAAGTTTGTCGAGACTTTCTGCGACGAGAACGCCACTCCTGCAGACAAGATCAACGCCCTCCGTGCCGCTTGCAAGCGCCACACTGAGCTTACCCGCGAGTGCTCGGCCGGACAGGGCCAGGACCGCCCCATGTACGCCATGAACTCGCTTGTGCAGCGTGAGATTTGCCGCGCCGAGCAGGACGGCGAGACGCCCCCTCCCGTGCCCGCCATCTTCACCGACCCCGGATACGCCATGCTTGGCTCTTCCGTCCTCTCGACCTCCAACTGTGGCAACCCCGCTCTGCGTCTGTTCGGCTTTGGCCCGACGCACCCCGAAGGCTACGGCATCGGCTACATTATCAAGGACGAGGGTATCTCGGTGTGCATGTCGTCCAAGCACCTCCAGACGCGCCGTCTCCTCAAGACGCTCCAGGCGTACCTCCTCGAGACGCGCACGCTGCTCATCCAGCTCTGGCGCGAGGCCAACACTGCCCCCGAGGCCTTTGTCGACCACTCGGGCGTCATGCGCGACGCGCGCACCGGCCGCCGTCTGTCGGACGCCGAGCTCGACGGCGTCGACGAGACGCCCTTCGGCGAGGACGAGGACGACGGTCTCGGCGGCTTCGGCTACTTTGACACGGTCCTGCCGTCGCACAAGGAGCAGCAGCACCGCCGCCGCCGCCCCACAATCGGAAAGATGATCCCCATTGCAGAGTACTAGGCGTAGCAGAGTAGTGTCACTCGCACAGGTGGGCAATGTGGTCGAGCTGCCTCAGCTCCCACCGCCATCACCGTGCGGTTTATAGCCATCCCATCAGGATATCCAGCAGCATGACGGTTGTATCTGTAGCAAATCTCGATATGATATCAAATAGGAAGAAGCGTGGAGGTGCAGGAGCAGAGTACTGCAGGAGCAGGGCACTGCCGGAGCAGAGGTGAGCAATGTGCGCTCCGCTCGTGCACTCGCGCTAACGCCCAGATCGAGGCGCACGGCGGCCCCGAGGCCAACGTCCTCCGCGAGGTCCCCGTCCCACAGCCCAAGGACGGCGAGGTCCTCATCAAGGTCGAGTGGACGGGCGCAAACTACATTGACAACTGTGAGAGCGAGCGGAGCGAGCGCTGCGACGCTCCTCGACAGCACGGCACCTGCCCCCAGCTCTGCTTCAAGTACCAGCTCACACCAGACCGCCGCTCGGGACTGTACAAAGTCCGTCGCCCTCGGCATTAGTTTTGTAGGTAGATGGATACATTCTGAAGGTCTACAAGAACGAGTTGCGTCCAGTGTGAAGAGGACACGAGGCGCAAGGCCCAAGAAGAAGTGCCCTGCTTCTACTCCTTTACTCAAAGCCAGAACCCTCAAAATCGCTTGCTACAATCGATAGCGCGAGGACGAGGCCGCCGGGACTTGCCGGCAGGAGATTGGCCATGGGTTCGGCACCGGCCTCGACGATGGGGGAGATTTCGACGACGGAAGAACCATCCGGCTGTCGACGACAGTAGGCGAGCATAAACTGGTGGCCATTGGCGAGGATAATGAAGCGGGCGCCCGAGAGCGCAAACTGGACCTTGACCTGGTCGAGGAGAGAGATCGGGCGTCTCAACTTTTGTGGCGGACGTTTGGGGTCCTCGTCGGGGTCCGTGTCGGCCTGAGTCCTCCCGTCTGCGCCGAGGTAGAGCCTTCCGTCCCGCACGCCGTTCACGATGCGGGCAAAGTCATCCGCGGTCAAGGCCGACGGCCCGGTAACTAGCATCATTGCGATGGGCGAGCCGTCAGACGTGGAAATGGCATACGTGGTGTGAGGACGTCGGGGATTCCGCCACGCGGGGTCGTCCTTGTATCGCTCGTATACCGGTTGAACGTCCTGCAAGTCAGTCCAGTCACGAGCACAAGCCGAACATACCCATAGCGCACAGCTACGGAGGCTGTCCTTCCGCGCCGAGGTGAGGAGGACGTTGAGGGGCGCCAGGAGGGCGCGGAAGAGGAGCAGCAGCACGGCCTGCTGATCCACCACGTCGTGGTGCTTCGCCTCGGCCCTGATCGTCTCCACGTTCATGTGCATGAACGTCTCGGCGCGCCTGAGCACAGCCGGATCCAGCACGTCGGCGCGCAGCGCCGTCTCGCGCACCGCCGCCTCGTGCAGCCGCACAAGCAGGTCGGGGCTGTACTCTACTTGTATCCGTTCGCTCTCGAGCACGAGCCCCACCGGCTCGACCGTCCTATGCCGAGTCCACATGACCTGCATATCGAGCTGCAGCGCCGCCGCGAGCCGCACCATAGATCCCGGCGCAGCAGTCGGCGCAGGGAGCTCGCGCGCGAGCGGATAGTCCAGCTTCTTCGTGCCCAGGCTCGGGAGGCGACGGTACCTCGGGGGCAAGGAGTCGGTGCTGACGTGTCGCGTGCATCGGAGGGTGGATGCGAGCGCCCCAGCGCCCGCGCGGCGTGAGAGTGTGAGCATGGTTGAGAGTGTAATGTTTAATGTTGCCCCTAGATTTTGAGCAGAGATTTTGAGCAGAGCCAGGAAGCCAGGGAATGACCTGGTTGTGGATATACGGATGTAGCGCTATCATGATCTGATCGGCGGCGGCAGCCTGCCACCGTCTCCTCTCGTCGGCCCCCTTAGTTTAATGGTAAAACGCAGGTCTCATAATCCTTAGCTCTGAGTTCGATTCTCAGAGGGGGCACAGCGGCGGCGGGGCGGCGCAGCGCGGAGGTGAGGAGCAGCTCGAGAGCTTTTTGAAGAGGGCCCGGGAGGGGCGGCCAGAGCGGTAGTGGCCCTGGAGGCCTGCTCCTCGCTCCTCGCCCTGCCTGACAGTGTGGCATGCCACGACCGTGATGACAGTGCTGCAGATGCCCGCCATTTCCTGGTCTACATGACAAGGACGGCCTGCCTTTGCCTCCACAATGTCCGCATTGCCACAGTTCCTCTGAGGTCATGTGCAGCGGCTTTCGGCTTTGGCCATCGGGCCCACCCGAAGTCACCCACTACATAAGAGCGAACCTCTCAACTTACGAGCACTCTCAACTGCACACAATGACAGGCAGCACGTTCCGCATCGCAAACTTCAGCGGGTTCACGGGCGACAGGGGGTGGGTCCCGCCGCGACGGAGCTGACGGCAGGGACGCGCTCAAGGCGCAGTCCGAGGGCAGCGGGTGTCCGGTGCTGTTCGGGGACTATCTCGCTGAAGCCGTGCGTTTCCTGCATTCGTAGCTGACGTTAGAACCTGGCGTACCGCGCGCTCGAGCTGCAGCGGGACCCGAACGCGGGCTTTGAGCGGCCGTTCCTGCACCACCTGGCGGCTGCCGCGCCCTCGATCGCCGCCAAGAAGCAGAAGGTGATCACGAACGCGGGCGCGCTGAACCCGCGCGGGCTGGCGGAAGCGGTCGTCGCGCTGCTGGCCAAGCAGGGCATACAGCTCTCTGTGGCGTGGATCGAGGGCGACAACATCATCCACAGGCTGGACGAGCTGCGCGCCGCGGGCGAGAAGCTCAACCACCTCGAGGGCGGCGACCGGCCGCTGGACTCGTGGGGCCTCAAACCGCTTTCTGCAAATGCGTACGTCGGCGCGCGGGGCATTCGCGCCGCGCTCGAGGCCGGCGCCGACATTGTGATTTGCGGGCGGTGCACGGATGCGTCCCCCGTCGTCGGCGCCGCGGCGTGGTGGCACAACTGGAGCTGGAGCGAGTATGATGCGCTCGCGGGCGCGCTGCTCGCCGGCCACTGTATTGTGCGTATGTCTATGGTTGGGCTGACGGAAGGAATGCGGCGCGTACGTCACCGGCGGCAACACGTCGGGGTTCACAAAGTACCTCGACACATACTACGATTTCGCGATGGGCATTGCCGAGATCGAGCGGGACGGGACGTTTGTGATCACCAAGCGTGAGTGCGACGACGGCTGGGACTCCCTTCGGCGCCACTTACTCCAGAACCGAAGGAGAACGGGTTCAACGGCATGGTCTCCGACGTGACCGTCCGCTCGCAGATCCTGTACGAGATACAGGGCAACGTGTACCTGAACCCGGACGTGCAGGCGCTCATCGACGGCATCAGCGTGGCGAACGTTGGCGTGGACCGGGTGCGCGTGAGCGGCGTGCGGGGGCTGGCGCCGCCGGAAACGACCAAAGTCGCCATCTGCGCGGTGGGCGGCTACCAGGCCGAGACCATGGTGTTCGCGACGGGCCTGGATATCAAGGAGAAATTCGACACGTACAAGATGCAGATCCGGCGCCACCTCCCGCTCGAGCGCTTCACGACGTGGGACATGACGCAGTACGGCGTCAGCGCGGACAACCCCCGCACCGAGGCGGAAGGTACGGCCATGCTGCGCATCTTCGCGCAGAGCCCGGACATCGAGGCGTTCGGCCCCATGCGCAACCTCGCCGCCATCACGAATCCCGAGGGGCTCGGGCACTACCCCGGCCTCAGCTGGCTGCTCGACCGGCGCGCGGCGGTGCCGACGCCGTACATCGAGTACTGGCCGGGCCTCGTGGCGCAGCGCCATCTCCCGCTCACTGTGCGGTTCGTGGGTTCCGACAAGACGATCAAGGTTGCGGCGGTCGAGGACGTGGCGGCCGTACAGAAGCAGAAGGACTACGACTCGCCGGCGTTCGACGCCTCGCTCTGGGGCGCAACCACCCGCGCACCCCTCGGCCACATCGTGCACGCCCGCTCGGGCGACAAGGGCGGCAACGCCAATGTCGGCTTTTTCGTCCGCCACCCCGACGAGTGGCCGTGGCTGCAGTCCCTCCTGTCCAAGGAGGTCATCATCAGGCTGCTCGAGGGCGAGTACGACGGCAACCGCATCGAGCGCGTAGAGTTCCCCGGCATGCGGGCCGTGCATTTCGTCATTCACGATTACCTCGGCAAGGGCGTTAGCTCCACTGCTCGGCTGGATAATCTCGCAAAGTCGGTGGCAGAGTACCTGCGCGCAAAGTATGTGGATATCCCCGACAAGTTCCTGTCGCGGGGCAAGCTGTAGTCTGTAGTTGTTGAGATGTAAAGGGTCGAACGTCAGTTGCTAGGGTGAACGAGTCCGCGGTGACAGATGAGTCCAGTGACGTGATAGTATGCTCTCATCGAGTAGAATGCTCTACAGACCAGCCCCCATGCGCTGCAGCTTCTTGTCGTGGCCGCGCGTGCGCGCCGCGTTCGAGTGGCCCCTGCTGCCCTTGTTGGCACCGCGTCCGCGGCCCCCTCCGCTTCCACCCCCGCGGCCTCCGCCTCCCTGCCCGCCCTGTCCACCTCCACGGCCCTTGTCTCCCCCTCCTCCGCGTCCCCCACGGCCGCCACCACCACCACCACCGCCACTGCTCCCTCCCTCCCTCTTCCCACCCGCGGGGGCACCCCGGCTCAACTGGTGCCGCTCGAGAATCGCGTCCTTGTGGGGGTTGCGCTCGAGCATGATCTTCCACCCCTCGATCTGCCCGTCGTCCATGCCCGTCTGCTCGCGGAGGTCCTTGCGGGCTGCGGACCGGCGCGTCGCCGAGTCGCGCTCGAACAGCGCGGGTGTGCGGAGGTACGCGAGCTCGAGGAGGGTTTGGGTCTGCGACGCGGCGCTGCGCTCCGGTGCGGGGGATGCCGCGCGCTGCGTGTCAGCGAAAGTGTCAATGGAGAATGGATACTCACGCTGTCGTCCTCGTCGCCGCTCTCCTCGCCGTCGCCGGGCCGCAGACGGGCTGGCCGGGCGTCGTCGGACTCCATGTCCGAGTCGTCCCTGTGTGGGCGGTATACTTCCCCATGAGCCTCTGCCACCGCGCGCGCCGCCTCCTCCGCCTCGATCTCCTGCGCCTCGACAAGACGCAGAATCGAGGCGCGGAGGTTGTCGGGGATCTCGGCGCCGACCGTCGGCTCGCTGAAAGTCAGTGGTGTCAGTGGAGGGCACGTACATCTGCCCCTTGAGACGGAGCTTGCTGTAGTCCATGTCGTCAAAGACGTTCCGGCGCTCGATGCGGGTTCCGTTTGACTTCTGCTCCTGCGGCTGCTCCTCGTGGGCGGCAGAGCCGGAGCCGATATCCGCAGCGGCGGCGCGGAGCTCGTTGAGGTCCGCGGGAAGGGTGCCCGACAGAATGGCCTCCACGAGCGGGGCCGCCTGCTCGTCGACGGTCGCGCGCGAGCCGGCAGCAGCGTACGCGGGGTGCGCCAGCGCGTCCGCCAGAAGGTGCGCGGGGAGGGAGGGGAAGAGATGCATGAGCGGCACAAGACGCTGAGATCAGCACACCACCACACAACTGTCTCACCGGATCGTCGCCCCGCTCGTCGTCGTGCAGCGCGCGCAGATCGTGCCCCTGCGCCTCCCCGAGCTTTCCGCCCTCGAACAGCGCATAGTCGTCCGCGGCGCCCTGGTCGACGAGGGGCGTGCCGCGCGCACCGGGGGTGCCGAGGAGGGAGCGGAGGACGCCGCTGCCCGGCCCAGCGAGGGCGGCGAGGGCACGCACGAACGTGAGTGTTTCGGCCTTTGCGCGGATGGCGGGCCGGTCGCCGTTGAGTTTGCCATAAGCGGTCGCGAGGGCGGGCACGAGGCCTTCAGCTTCCTCGAGAATGATGCCGCCGGCGCTGTCGTCGGCGCGCAGGAGCGCGTGCAGCAGCCGCACGCTGGCAAGCACTTCCCGCGGAGTACTGGCGCCCGTGAGCCGGTGCGTGAGCGCCAACACCACCGCGCGGAGGTCGTCCTCATCAGCAGCTGCAACGGCGGGGCGGAGCGCGGCCACGTCGGCGGGGTACGCGAGCAGCGCATCGCACAGCAGCGGCACGGGCACGGCGTTGGACGCCGCATAGGACGTGAACGCCTGCAGCGGCGCGAGGGGCGGGGAGAGCTTGACGCCCGCGAGGCGCGCGCCCGCGATCGTCGACAGCGTCACGCCCAGCACGGGGAGGAGCGCGGACGGGCCGAGGGTAACTGCCGCGGAGACGCGGGCGGATAGTGCGGGCAGCGCGCGCGCGGCCAGCTCGGGCGGGCAGGCGGTTTGTGGGACTGCCATTGTAGATGTGGAGAGTGTGGAAACAAAAGCAGTCCTAATTAAGGACCTGGACTTTGACTTTATCTCGCCGATTCGGATCGGATCCGAGATTTGAGCCCCACATTGGTCGTCGCTTTCATCATCGCTCTCCCCACCATCGACTCGTCGACTCGCATCTGCGTCATGCTTGCGACGCTGCCCCCCGAGATCCTGACGCAGATCGCGTACCACCTGGTGCTCGAGCGCTGTGCGCCGCCGACGGCACTGCTGCAGGCGTGCAACGCGGTCTACGCCGCCGTGAGCCCCGCGCGCAATCCGAATCTGTACGCCGAGGTGTTTCGGGCGCAGTACGACGTTGCGGCGGCAACGCGGCGGTTGGGGCTCGGTACGGGCGGCATCGCGGAGGAGGAGGAGGACGAGACCCCCCCGCAGACGCCATTCTCGGCATACTCTGGCACCCCGCCGCCGTCTGCGCCCACCCTCCGCTCCCGCGCCCTCGCGGCCGAGCTCCGCACGCGCACCCGCGCGCTCACGCGGCTCGCGCACGGGATCGTGGTGCGCGAAGAGGATCTTTGGGTCGTGTTTCTGATGCTTATTGAGAATGGTGCGTGTGGTGGTTCGTCGCGTGGGCCTGACCTCGCGAACGGCGCCGAGCGTCGGGGCTAGGCGTAGTGCGGCAATCGCAAAGCCGCCGCCGCCCGGACTCTGTCTGACAACGCTAACATCAGACGGCAAGAACATCACACACCTCGTGCAGCCGCTCGCGCCGGGCCCGGGGCTCGACATGGTGGAGCTCATCAGCGCGTTCCACAAGCGGACACTAATCTGGAAAGACCGGTATCCGCCGGAACGCGCCGTCGACTCGCTGGCCATGTGGATCGCATGGCTGCTCGACGAGTACTGTAAGTATATACTACGACACTGCTGACAGCAGCGACACGCACGGCAGCGACGATCCGGAATCTGCGGCCCTACGTCTTCGCGGCGCACGTGTACGAGCTCTTCTTCGCGCCGTGGATCCTCCTCTCCCTCCCGGCGCGGGAACAGGCGACGCCGCCGTCGACGCCGTTCGAGGTCGACCGCGCCCCGCGCTCGCGCGCATGCATCGTGCCCTCGTACGGCCGGGAGCTCACCCTCGCGACGCCCCTGCTCTCGCACGCCGCCATGCTGCGCTTCTTTGGCGGGCCGCAGGATCCCAACGAGCCATCGTCCGCGTCCGCAGCCACGCCGTCAGAGTTTGCGTTCGACGTTGCCGCCGCCGACCTGCGCGAGTTTCCCCGCCCCGTGCTCGCGTCCGAGGCGTATGATGCAGACTACGCCCGCCTCCTGGCCTGCCACGACGGGCAGGCGTCGCCCGGCCGCCCGATCTCCGCGTGGCGCGGCGTCTTCCAGGGCGCGTGGGAGGGCACATTTACATTCCTCGACTACGACGCGTTCCGCGACATGCTCTCGGGCTTCGGGGGCACAAAGCCAGTCTACTCGGGGCCGTACGGGGAGCAGGCGCAGGTGTGGAAACTACGAGAAACCTTCGTGCGCCCCGCCGCAAGCGCACACGCAAACTCGCACCGCGGCCTCCCGCTCCGCGGACCAATGACCAACGCCGGCTTCCCGACCAACCTGCGCGACTTTGCCGCCGACCCCATCTCTGCCCGTGCGCACGGTACATCGCCCGAGGACGCGACGATCGACGACGCGCTCGCGCGCCAGCTCGAGGCGCTCGAGGGGTGGGAGGCTGTCCCGGCAGCGGAGCTGGAGGGCGCACTAGACGCGGCAGACAGCGCGTGGGCGGCAGAAGCAGCGGGGCGGCAGGAGCGCGCGCGGGCAGAACGCGCGCGTCCAGACAAGGGCAAGGGCAAAGCCGACCCGGACTCAGAAGCCTCTGGAGACTCTGCCCCCGCCGCCGACCTCGCCCTCCTCGTCACTGGTGTCGGCCACTCGGCCTGGGGCCGCTTCATCATCAGCGGCCACGTGCGGGTCTGGGACGGGCTCGTGTACCTGGTCAAAGAGTACGCGCCGTTCCAGCGCGGCAAGTGGGTGTACCGCGGCTACGTGCTCGGCAACGACGTCATGGTCGGCCGCTGGCGGGACACGGTCACCGAGGAGGAGTATGTCGGGTACGAGGGGACGTTTGTGCTCAATCGGAGGTAGAGATGTATACTATGTTGTCTTGCTGGCGGGTGGGCAGTTGCACACTGCCACTGCCATGTGCTCGTCGTGCGATGCTCACTTTGTGACCTTAGTCAGACGCCTGAGGTAATCCGATCACGCGCTCCGTCGCATGGCTCGGCGTCGCATGGCTGCGCTCGCGCTCGATCAGATCCGATCGACCCTGGCCCTGATCACCGCTCCACCTTATCTGCTCCACCTTATCTGCTCCACCTTATCTCATCTCCGCCACTGACATGATCGCGCGAGCATCACAACGCGAGCACATCACAACACACCACCGATGCCCATCTGATCCCCATCTCTGATATCGCGTACATTATCCAATACATGCCCACTCTATGGCAAGCAACCGGCATGACCAGACCTCGATGAAACGAAATGAGACGGGGAATAGGGATAAGTGTAAAAGTGAAAGGTGAAAGTTGATAATAGCGAGCATTAGGTGCTCTACTTATGTTATAGTGTGTTAAACGAGGGGGGTGAATTATCGGTATACTACTCGTGCTACAGGTGCAGGTTCAAGTCGCTAGATGAAGCCGCCGGGAGGATGACTCGGCTCCTCGGTCAGCGCGCCGTCGTGGTTGAACCCGCCGCGGTGCGGTGATGTCGGGTTCCTGTAGGAATTGTATCCCATCGAGCCCTGCGGTGCCGAGCCATACTGCGCTGCGGCGGCGCCAAACTGCGAGCCGGGAGCAGACCCCGTGTTCTGCGGGCTCATGTTCTGCGGCGTGCTGGAGCCGGGCGCCTGCTCCTCGCTCGACGCGTGCGACATGTGCGAGTGGCGCGTGTTGGTTGTAGATGACCGGTCGCGCTTGCGGAGAATGGAGCCGGCGCGTGTGCGCAGACGGCCAAACGGTGTCGACTCGGGGTTCTCGTTGCCCGGCCGAGACATTGCTAGCCGCTTGAGCATGTAGCCACCCTTGTTGTTGCGCTGCTGCGAGTGCTGCGAGAGGCGCGACTGAATGCGCGCGACGGCGACACCACCCTCCTCCATGGTGAAGCCGAACCCACGCGAGGCCTCGCGGTGGAGTCCGGTGGACATGTCCATCTGGAAGCTGGGGCGGGTGGCCGAGTCGATCGACGGGCGCGGGCGGTAGCCTGTGCTGTCGACGGGAGACGGGGAAATGGGCGAGGGGTGCGCGAGGTCGTTGCCGTTGCCAAAGTGCTTCATGGCAATGTGGTTGGCGTCGCCGTGCTGCTCGAGATCGATATCGCCCATGCCGTACTCGCCAATGCCGCCGCGGTCGCTGGCGCCTTCGCCGTTCATCGCCTTGAGCTTGCCGCCGAGCAGCGGGTGTGTCTCAATGTCAATGTGCGGGTTGTACTTGCGCACAAGACGCATGACGTCAATGTCGTTCGGGATAATGTTCTGGCGAATGTACTTGATGAGGTACCGGGGCATGAGCGCAATAATAAGAGCGAAAGGCCAGCCGAACCAGCACGCCGCCGAGCGGAAGAGGAACACGTCGTTGCCGTACACGCCGGTGTAGTACATGGACGGCGGAATGACCGAGTAAATCGCAGTAAAGACCCAGATAAGGAAGGGACCGACCCAGACGGCAAACACGACCCACCACGACCAGGCGTCAATGTTGAGACCCGAGAAGAGGTTGGCGACCATGACAGCGGCCACCGCCATGGTGGTCGACATTTCGTCCTTGAAGACATCGAAACCGTCGCCGCGGGTGGTGGTAACCACGTACGAATAGTTGATGAAGAAGAAGACGACGGCAGTCTGGAAGACACCCTCAAACAGATAGTAGAGGAAACGGGGCCAGTTGTAGTAGCGTCCCTCGCGGCCGTAGCGGTACAGCTCGGGCAGGGCCATGAGAATGTCGTCGTCGATGTTGCGCTCGAACAGACCAATGGCAATGACGGGGGCAAGTGTCCAGAAGACGTTCCAGAACAGCAGGTACACGTAGGCGTACACGTATGTTGTCGACCAGCCACAGTAGATCATGAACCACCAGAGGACTCCGATACCGACAATGTTCTTGTAGAAGAAGTTTACAATCATCGTAGAGTTGCGGAAGTAGGACCAGTGGCCGTGGACGAGGAGTAAACGCTTGAGGAAGCGGAACTGGCCGATCGCATAGTCGGACGAGTTGACAGCCTGGAGACCTTCCTCGCCCGAGATACCGACACCGACGTCGGCGGCCTGAATCATGGACACATCGTTGGCACCGTCGCCGACAGCGAGACACATGACGCCGAGGTTGTCCTTGATGAGACGGACGATCTGGGCCTTTTGGAGGGGAGAGACACGGCAGCAAATGACAGTGTTGCACTTGATCGACAGCTCGAGGAGAAGCTCGCTAGTCTCGGGGTCGTCAAAGGCCTGGGCAAGGGCGTGGCCGTCAATCACAAGCGAGAAGCCACCGGGGCGCGAACCATTGTCGTCACCAACCAGCGACTGGGCGCCAGTGTTGACACGGCGTAACTGCACTGAGCGACGGGTATCCAAGGCCCGGAGAGAAGTAGTACGAGAGAGTCCACGGGTAAGCGAGTCGTCGCCAAAGAAGCCTTCGAGCGAGTCACGGAGCTGCTCGTAAATCGTGTGGTTTCCCTCGCGGACGATAATCAGGTTGGTCTCGGGAGTAAGCAGGTTGGTCGTGTATCCAATAGCGACGGCAGTCTCGAGCTTGTCACCGGTGGCGACCCAGACCTTGATACCAGCGCGCTTCAGGTCCGCAATGCACTCGGGCACGCCCTCCTGGAGCTTGTCCTCAATAGCAGTAGCACCCAGGAGCGAGAGGTTGGACTCGATCTTGGCGGAGATGGCGTCAATGGTGTCCTCGCGGTTCTCGAGCGAGACCTCGGCAGCGTGGTACTCGCGCGCCCACTCCTCGTACTCTTCGTTGTCGAGGACACGGTACGCGAGACAGAGCGTACGCAGACCCTCGGACGCAAAGATCTGGAGGTCCTTGTCAGTCTGCTCGACGAGCTGGCGCTGCGAGTCGTCGCTCTTGTTGAGACGGTCAAAGATGATATTGTCGGCACCCTTGCAAAGCAAAAAGAGACGGTTCTCCTCGTCGCACTTGCGCACAATGACGGACATGCGCTTACGGGTCGAGTTGAACTCGAGAACGTGGAGGAGCTCGTACTCGTCGGGAGTGTCAGAGTAGGGGGTCGAGAGCTTGAGAATGTTGCGGTCACGGCCACGGAAGACAAAGCCGACGTCGGCGGCGGACTGGACGAGGGCGGCCTCGTCGGGTGACTGGGCCTTGTACTCGATGACTCCGGGCTCGGGCTCGGCAACAACAGCAGTGTGGCAAAGACCGAGGACAGCAAAGAAACCGTGGAGGATACGCGACTGCTCGGAATCCGACGACTCGAGATCCCTGTTCAGCTGCGCGTCGTGGAACGGAGGAATCTCGCGCTCCTTGGGCTTCTCGGCGGCAGTCTCGGCATCCGAGTCCGAAGTCGAGGTGGTCGACTTGACGGGCTCGGCCGCGGGCGGGGAAGCGACCTTGGGGGCAGTCGGCCCGTCGCCATAATAGATCTTGCCACCGACCGAGCACTGGCGGAACACCATGACGTTCTGGGTGAGCGTACCCGTCTTGTCCGAGAAGATGTACTCGATCTGTCCGAGGTCGTCGGACAGGTTCCACGAACGCGCAACGGTGCGGAACTTTACGCCATTCTTAAAGTACTGAATGTCGTGGTCCCAGTAGATGAACAACGCCTGGACGGTTCGCACAAACTCGATGGAAATGTACAGCGAGATGGGGATAATGTTCTGGAAGGTGATGAGGGCGTTGAGGAAGGTGATGATACCGTTGATGTTGGGGTTGTCTCCGGGCCTGTCGTCGTAGAGCGTCCAGTACGTGTTGTCCTTGTACCACTTGACTTCGAGGAGGTGATCGACGATCGCACACACCATGGACATGAGGCCGAGGACGAGCAGGTTGAAAAGGACCTGGGGGTTCATCTGGCGCTCGACCTTGGAGCGCTTGGACGGTGCACCGCCCGAGTTTTGGATAATCTTCGTGTCGTCACCGGTGAAGACGACGATACCAACGACCCATGCGGTGTTGCGAAGGACACAGCCACGAAGAAGCGTCGTCTCGAGGGTGATCGGGTGCACCTGCGGCTCGTCCGTGCCATCCTCAATGTCCTCGAGGAGAACAGCGGCACCGTTGAGACGGTACATGTTGACCTCGGGGGCGTCAATGTCGAGACGGAGGTGGACATTTGCGCAAGCGTGGGCCGAGTCGAGGTGGGACAGGCCCTGGATACCGCGACGAGACTTCAAGTTGGTCTCTCCGTCGAGGTTCTTGGTCTCAATGTACGCAACGTCCTCTTCTTCCGAAGTAGCGCAGATGACAACGTCTGTAAATGTTAGTAATCAATTCCTCTCTGCGCAGCATGGCGTTACAAACACGCTGAAACGCGCCGCCGCCACCGGGCCACCGGGCGCCGACACAATCCAGCCGGGCCGCGGAATAAACCACCTCCAACAACAACAACAACTTACCAGCAGGAACAGGCTCGTGGTCGTAAATCTTGATGAAATCGCCGACCTTTACATCCTCCCAAGCGGTGCGCTGCCAGCCGAGCTCGTGACGAGTGTCCTCTGCCTCTGGGTCCATGTCCCAGTTGGAGACCTGGGAGCGGACGCGCCTCACGCCATGACCGTCAGGAATCGAATCGGTACGCGTGGGGACGGGGGGCACGTCGACGACTTCCTCGCCATTGGGGTTCTTTTTCTTCTTCTTGAAGCGCTTGGGGATGGGCACGCCCTTGATGAATGTCTTTGTCTTTGCCTCTGTGGGGTTGTTGTTCTCATAGTTGGGGCCCCCGAGGACGTAGACGACGGAGTTGTTAATCTTGTGGTCGGCATTGTGACGCTTGACGTCTTCGTAACCGTCCTTGAGGGCGGTGATGGCGAGAACGACGATCAGGGGAAGGATGACCAGACCGGGCGAGATGGTGGAGAACTTTGGGAAGAACTGGAGAATGGCGATACCCAGGAAGAAGATGTTGGCGACACGACGGAACTGCTCGAGCAGGTTGCGGGGCAAGAATGTGATGACCGTGTATTTGGAGGTAATGTTCTGGTTTGTCGCAAACACCTTGTCTTTGAGCGGCCGGTTCTTCTTGTCATAGTAGTCTTCCGGTATGGGCTCGTTGATAAAGATGGAGCGGGGAACGGCTGGGCGCTTTTTCTTTTCAATCCAGTTCCACGGATTGAGCTTTTCCATCGGCTTGCCAATGTTGCGCTGGTACCAAGAGGCCTTACCTCCCCGCCGGCGACGGCGGGGCACAAGAGGTGCCCCCGACGTCGAGGCGGGCATGGCGGGCTGGTTTGGGGGTTCCTGTAGCTCGGCTATGATGGCGGCGCGCAAAGGATAATGGCGCCTAAGAGTGTGAGACTAGGGAGCGAGAGAGAGAGTGGATGGCGACAAGATACTCGGATGTGTGAGGGATCTTTGTGTGCTCGCGCCAAGAGTTGGCGAGGCCGTCGGGCTAATGAAGGCGGAGGCTGCTTCGGTTTTGTGGTTGAAATGCAAATGTCTTCGTGCGTGCGTGGTCTTAGAGGGCGTTGCGCGGATGTGTGGATGATGATGATGAGGGGCCGCGATATCGGAAGCGACGAGAGATGAGCGTATGTCGGATCAGATCAAAGAATGGCGAAGAGCCATGGAGCGAAGCTGCAACTGAGATGAAAGAGAGAGAATGAAAGAAGAGAACTGTAGAGCCGAAACGTTGGCCGAGGGGGGTTACCAGGGGAGGGGGAGGGAGGGAGGAGGGTCTAACGATGATGCAGGCGGTGGTGGTGGCGGGCAAGGAAAGGGCGTTGCCGCTTGTCGTGGGTCCTGCAGTGCTCAAACTCTTTGATGAAAAGGTTGATGGAGATGATGGCGATGAAGAAATGAGAGACGACGACGAAGAGGACGAAGAGGACTACTGGGATACAAACCACGGATCCGATGAATAGACTAACTGTTGGTAACAGAGTCGGCGATGGTTACAAGCAATAGCAGTGGTGGTGGTGGTGCAGTGACCGAGCCTGTACTGTATGTACACTGTACGCCCAGTGTCCAGGGTAAATTCTTGATTTGATTGAATTCCGTCGGTAATTCCGTCGGTGGCGGCGGCCCTACAGTGGAAAAAAAAAATATCAAATGATTGTAATCAATCTCTTGTTTTGGTCGAAAAAAAAATGTAAATGGTTGAAAATCTATGGAAATGCTGACTGACCCGTCGTTAGGTAACAAAAGTAATAGCTACTATAGCTACTCTTCCGTTATCTCAGCCCCGGGCCCTCGGGCAAAAAAAAAGTCGGAGCAGATCAAGATGGAGATGGAGATGGAGCTGGAGCTGATGGAGTTAATGTGATTGATGAGATGGAGACACTGTTCAACGAGGAGAATAGTGCTCTATGTCATGGGTGTGTATGCGTAGCAAGCAGTATACAGGATACAGGCATACAGGATACAGCGTACGCTGTGCATGGCAGTGTAAGGAACAAGCTCTAGCTCGTAAATCTCTTGCTGGTGTTGTTGCTCAAGAACGTTGTCCGCTTGTCACTCTTGCTTGGCATTCTTGCGCAGTCTCCAGTCAGGCCAGTCTATCACTAGTCCAGGTCTGGAAATGGCCGCCGGCGGGTGACTACTACAGTACTACTACATTTATCCATTAACAACACGGTATTAGGATTTGATTCAATTATTAATCTTTTCCTTATAGCGATTAACGTTCTTCTAAAACGGAATACAAACTACAACCAACCATGGCCGAGGTGACTGCCCGAGGTGCATCTACAGTAGTGCTAGTAGTGGCACCTCTCTGTGATGGCAAAGCAAACCACGATGCAGTCCACTCTCGAGCGTACGCAAAACTGCAAGGACGCATAACCATGACGAAAACAGCGTGCGCGGCGCCCTCGCACGGTCGACGGGCCTCGGATTCGCCCAGTCTGACGTCTGACGTCGCATGCCGTTGTCGACGGCGCACGCATACGGCGCTGGCAGCTGGTCTAGCTCGCCCGCCGCAAGCCCACCCCAGCCCCGGCCCATTAGTGCTAGCTAGATAATGTGGCAGTGGCATAAAGTGCCAATCTGTATCTGTTCCTCGTTCCTTCGACCACGCGTGCAACAACGGAGCGCAGCGGCGCAGCAGCGCAGCGGCGCAGCAGCAAAGCCGAAGCCAGGACTCGGTGCATTCCGCTGGATCTCAATGCTGTACTCTACTCCTAGCTACCGCAATCGAGGTTCTCACCGATCTCCTGCACATGTATTGTTATATGCCCCAACATGCCACTAGATTAACAATCGTGCACAGGATCGCAAGCCATGTAGGATCATGTAGGATCGTGTAGGGCAGCGGGCAGCCGAGCCGGCATGCTGCATGCACGAAAATCTAATGGCAGACGTCACCGGCCGCGGCTCGCAGGGACCATGGGCCAATTCAGCGCCAGAGCCAGTCAGCGAGCGAGCGAGCGAGCGAGCGAGTCAGCGTCGGCGTGCTAGTGCAAACATACGGCCAGGCCCACCTACGCTGCGACCGAGGATTTACGCACCCGCCGTGACATAACCCTCCGCCCTCCGCCCTCTATCAGCACAATTTTCCGCACGATATTGATAATCTCTTCCATTACATGTGCATGTGCATGCATGACGACAATTGATCGGTGGCACAACGATAACAGCCGTACTGATAACTGATCATGATCGGGCCCCATGGGCGGCAGCTGCAGTGTACAAACCCAGGTTCCAGTACGACGGATTAGTGATTACTACTGCGATGCAATGCGTCTGCCGGCGGAGGGCGTTGTGGCTGTGGGCGTTGTGGGCTGGCCGTGTCGCCTATGGCGCTGCCATGGCGCTGCCCCAGGGACTGGGTGGGCATGGACCACTGCGTGGACAGTTGTCGGCTTAGTGGACCATAGGTCGCGACGCGTCTCCTCCGGTCTCCGGCATGCTCGCGCCTCGTCTGCGGCCTGTGCGGTCTGTGCGGTCTGTGCGCACTGTGCCCACGAACCCACGCGCGGATGGCATCATGGACACGTGAACGGTCAGACGTGAACGGTGAGCTGGACCGGTGAGCTGGCGCGTGACGCAGCTGGCGCGACGCAACTAGTGGACGCAGACGGACGCGCAGACGGACGCGCAGACGGACGCGCAGTTGGCCGCTTTCGGCAATCATGCCTGGTCAGCCTTTGACGACATCGCCCAGTCGCTCTCAGATCTTCTACTCGTTGATGCTGCCACGCCGACGCCGACACCGACACCGACGTCAGAGACAGTTGCTCATATTCATCTTCAGAAACACGATACATTCTTCTTTCACTGCTACTAATAAATACCTCTCGCGCCGTGACTTCTTCCTCACGAGACCTCATGAAGGGTGACTGATGACGGGGGTATACTACTACTAAATGTTTGGGTTGGATTCTAGCTGCTTCTCTCTCTCTCTCTCTTAGTCCTGGATCTCGCCCAGGAAGTCCTTCTTGATCGTGCCAATGGCGAAGATGTCGTTGGCCTCTATGCGGCAGCCCACAATCTCCATCCGGACTCGCGTGTCCTTCTGGATACACTCGTCGTTTGACCGGTAGCACTGTGGGCTCGCATTGGGGTCGAACTTCATGTCGGCGTGGACGAGCTGGTTATGCGTTAGCCAGGTATTCTTCTCAGGTAAAGAAAGAAGTGTGGGGTAGGTTCTTTTCAGAAATTATTAGATCAATTACTACAAGATCTCCCAGCATAAATCAACATTCTCGCAAGTCTGTTGTCCCTATGCAAAAGCTCATCATGAAAGAACAGAGTGGTGGGGTGGAAGGAGGAAGAGACACTTACATGAGACGACACAAAGACCTGGAGCGGACCGACAATCGCAAAGAAGCCCATCTGATTGTCAGCTCCGTGATCTACTTTGCTAGCTTACCTTGTTCACGTTGACGACCTTTCCGTCGACGACCTCGCCCTTGAACGGCTTCATAACAATCGCCGTGTACGAACACTTGAAGCGGGCCTGGCCAGTGCCGGGCATGACCTTGCCCTGGCCAATGTCGTTGATGGTTACAACCGAGATGATGTAGCTAGTCGTCAGCATATGTTCTCTTGATTCTGATTCTAGACTTACCCATACTTTCCACTGCACGTTCCCTCGACATCCTCGTACAGCTTTTGCCGGAGGTACTCCTCGAGCTGGGCGCCAAAGTACGACGGGTGGAGGAGGATGGTATGTGTGAGCTGGCGCTGTTGTGGCGTATGAGAACAAAGGGGGTCAGGGTAGAGAGTTAATGATAATAAACAATGTCAGCACAATGAACTTTTCCGCGCTCGCTAGGTGATTGGGGAGACACCAACAAGAAAGAACATGCTGCCGGGTGCGGTGCTCTCGCGCGCGCGTGCGTGACAATAAAACTGAAAAGGATTGCGGAGAACGGTTGCTGAACCTCGATCTCGCGACTCCAAGCCCGGCGTGCGGGTGGGAACAGGAAAAAGTGTTGGATCCCTCGATCAAAGTCTTTCCGACAGAGATGCGAGACAGTACCGCGCGCGCTCGTCGTGCGTGGCAAGCGGGGGTGGATGGGTGAAGCCCGAACCTTCCAACAGGCAAACAACACACGGGGAAAAGGACGTGTGCGTTCTCGCGACTCGACGCGACGACCAACTCTTGCCTCCGGATGAAGTACTAGATGGCTGTGGCAGCTAGCACGACAAGGGGAGCTGGGGGGTAGTAGGCAGTGTTATCGAGCCGCAGTGGAATGCGAGCTGGATTGGAAGGGAGGGGGTTGAGAAGAAAGAAGAGAAAAAAGAAGAGTAAAAGAGATGGAAGATGGCAAAGTATTTAAGCA
The DNA here is from genome assembly GCA_001600335.1 of Apiotrichum gracile. Taxonomy (NCBI): domain Eukaryota; kingdom Fungi; phylum Basidiomycota; class Tremellomycetes; order Trichosporonales; family Trichosporonaceae; genus Apiotrichum; species Apiotrichum gracile. Next base: position 2,922,987 of record BCJO01000004.1, on the reverse strand, counting down.
CGCAAAATCTCAGAGCGAGCGAGTTGCTGGTGCAGTCGAGTGGTGTGTGCTCGCCCCTTTTGTTGATTGTCGATGGTGGTGCGAGCAGATTCGATTATGTAAAAAGAGCATGAGGAATATTCTCGAGGCCATTTTGTCCTGTTTTATCCCGCCATGTTTTGGTGTCACGTGTATACAACGTGAGCACTCAGCTGGCTCTGAATTCCAGTGATTCTGAAACAGGCAATTTGTTTACGCCGTAAGCCTCATTATTGTCCTTTCTCTTCACCTATCAAACAACAAAAATCAATACAGCGTTGTCAAATGGACCTTCATTAATTGATCGTAATTGAATACTAATGAATTTCGTAAAGGAATTAGAAAAATATACCCAAATTACCTAATTGGATACCCGCCACCTTAAAGTAAATGCCCTAATGCCCTAATAGCTAATAAGCCTTTCAGCCAAAAGCAGCCAAAGAGCAGATCAAAACAAGGAACAAGCAACCACCTGCCAGCCAAATGCGGAACAGAGCCCAGCCAGGAACGTACCCCTACACACGCCTCGCCCGCCACCTCCTGAACTGCACAATCGCCAGGCTGGCTTGCTTGCTTGCTGGCTGGCAACAACGCCATCCCGTCCGTTTGCAGTTCACCTTCAATCCATCCTCCATCCTCCATCCTCCATCCTCCATCCTCCATCCTCCATCCTCCATCCTCCATCCTCATCCTCCTCATCATCATCACCAGTCTCTTCACTATCATCCAACTTGGGAACATCACCATTGTCATCTCACGCATCCACTCTCTCTCAACAAGCAACTACTAGACGAACCTGTATACCCCCAACCTTCAGCAACAACTCCAGGTCTGGCCGCTAGACCACCCTCACAATGGAGTTTAGCGAAAAGTACCCACAGGCGGGATCGTCGACTGCCCCTGCCTCCGCCCCCGTGACAGCGACATCATTCTCTCCCGTCGACCCATACACACCAACGTACACGACCGCCGCAGCAAAGAAGCGCATGGCCGCATCCAGATATCTCAACTTGAAGCGGTTACCAACGCTGCAGGAGGTGCTTGATCGCCGGACGCGTGCACCGCTCGACCTGTTCTGTTTCTATGTGCGTAAAGAGGGCAACGGAGCCAAGGGTCCCGCGTATCAGAAAAACGAATCCATCACTAACCGTTCTAGATCTTCCTCCAGCGCGAGAGCTCTGAAGATGCGCTCGACTTTTGGCTCGACGTGCAGCAGCACGAGAACCTCTGCAAGGCGTATTTCAAGGTATGTTGTGGACACGAGGACGTTGAAATCAAGAGTTCCGCTCACAACCCCAGGACCTGAGGCGCTCTGGCCGCTCGGTCGACGAGGACTGGCCCGACTTTGCCGCCTATGCGAGGCGAAACGGGTCGTACATGACCCCTTTGCTGGATCTCAGCCCGGACCCGTCCGCGGAGCAGGTCGGCCCCGTCGCGACTGCGCGCAGGTCACCAAATGGTGGCGAGCCCGCACGGCGGTCGTCGGAGCTGGCTCCAGGCGGCCTGCGGGCGCCATCCACGGATCCGGAAATGGCGAGCCCGACGTCCCCGCGCCTTGGCTCGGGCTCGATTTCCGGCATGTCCAACGCCTCGCAGTCGGACGCGCACCTCGTTCCCACCGGCGGCTCGGACCACCGGAGTTCAGGCGCCAGCGTGCGCAACTGGGCATCACGGCGGAGTGCGCAGCGCGCACCGACGGTCTTTGCCCGCGACCGCGCGATTGAGAAGAACGCCCTCGTCGAAAGCGCAGAACGCATCTACCTCCGCTACCTCCTCCCTGGCGCCGAGCGCGAAATCTACCTCCCCCCGGCGCTGCGTCTTACAAACTTCCCCGTGTCGACCGAGCACAAGACGTCGCCGCTCATCCCAGACCTGTTCCACGCGCAGAAGCTGTACATTTTCCGCGCGCTCGAGCAGGACGCGTTCCCCCGTTTCCTGCGTGCGAAAGCGTTCGGCAACCTGACGCCGACAAGCGCACTCGTCCACCTCATCGCCGGTCTGCTGGTGCTCTGGGGCGCATTCGTGCTCGCCTTCACGTTCATCTTCCTCGACTGGAAGCCGCGCCTGACACGTCTGTGGATCATCCTGCCCTTCTTCTTTGCATTCAACTTTTTGCTGAGCGCATACTACTCGCTATCGCCGATCCTCGCCCTCTTCTTCCAGTCCGAGACCACGCCCTTCCGTCTCATCACGGTGCGCGAGACCTATGTCCGCAAGTTACTCCTCTTACGCGCGCTGTGGATCGAGGCCCTCGTCGTCCTCCTCACGGCCATTTTCACCGTCATCTTCACCGTCGTGCCCGGCCACCGGTTGTAGTTTGCTCGCACAAAAGGCGACGAGCGAAACCGCGTCTCACCTCGCCACTGGCACCCCGCCCGCACCAGGACGCATTGTCTGTCTCCGCCCCCGAACATTAGTCCATAGTACATGTACCCCGCCTTTGCCACATATACCTCAATAGTACCCTGCTCCTCGCCGAGGATAATCTGGCCGGACCGCAGTTGCCTGAGATGCATGCACTTCCCTTGTCAAGCGAGTAGAATCGGGTAGACTGGACGAAAGGACGGCAGAGAGGAGCTAGTGAAGCGATGTCTCGCCCGGCGAGCATCAGTTCATCGCGCCGTGACCAAGTGCGACAGTCACGCAGACACAACGAGTGTGTTACAGCTGAGCAGCTAACTTCTTGTAGTGGAGAGACGGCAAATGTGGCACACAGCATGGCACGCAGCGTGGCACAACACTCTTTGTCCACTTCAACACGCCGCAACGCCCACTTCAACACACCGCAACGCAACTCTACGCATCGGTGCATACAATAACATGATGGGCCCGCGGCCGCCAGTAGCTACACCGAGGCCGGGGATTAAACACTTTTAGACATGGGGTTTCTGTTTAGAGGAGACAGGTATACTGTCGAGATGGTATGGTGGCTCGAGGATAGGTGACTCGGTGGCAGTACAGTGCAGCGCGCTACGCAGCTCGCTACGCTGCTTCGCTTCGCTTTGCTTCGCCTAGTACGGCTTGGCGCGCTGCGAGCCCTGGGTCGAGTATCGCTGGGGACCCGAGCCGGATCCCGAGCCCGAGCCGTTGCCGCTCGAGCCCTGCGCCATCGGCTGGGCCATGCCGCTCGGTCCGCCGGGGTTGCGCATCGCTGCCGGGCCACGGGGGGCGTTGGGGACGTTGCGGCCCTGCGCGTCAGAGAATGAAGATATACTTTGTGCTTCGGTCAAGACTCACCCTTCCGCCACCCATGCCGCCGCCGCCGCCGCCGGCCATGCCGCCGCTCATACCGCCCATACCGCCCATGCCCATGCCGGCCATGCCGCCCATACCGCCCATTCCCATGCCCATGCCGCCCATGCCGCCCATCATGTTCATGCCGCCCATGCCCATGCCGCCCATGCCGCCCATGGCTCCCATGCCGCCCATCGAGTTCATGCCGCCCATGCCGCGCGCCATGTTCGGGTTGATGGCGGGGGCATTGTTCATACCCATGCCTGTGTGTTAGTACGAGTCACGGTGAGCAACGGGTAACAATCAGAGTCGACCACCCTTGCCCTTCACTCACCCTTCATCATGTTCTGGTACATCATCGCCATGGCATTGGGGTCAAAGCCGCCGCCCGACGAGCCGGCAGCCATGCCGCCGCCGCCAGAGCTCGCCTTGAGCATGTTCTGGTACATCATCGCCATGGCCGAGGGGTCGAACATGTTGAATCCGCCGCCCATGCCCGAGGTGGCGTTGAAGCCGCCCGAGCGCGCGCCGCCGGGGGCAGTGAACGCCTTGACCTGGGTTCCGGCACCGCGGGGCTGGGCCTTCTTGATCTCAATCTAGACGTCAGCCTCGTCCCGAGACTGGATTTGTACTCACCTGCCTTCCCTCGAGCTCGATGCCCGAGTGCGCCATGGCCTTGTCGACGCCGTTCTCCTCGGCAAACGTCGCAAACGCAAAGCCCTTGGAGCGGCCGTTCAGGCGGTCAAACATGACGGTCGCGTCCATGACCTTGCCGAACTGGCCGAGGAAGATCTTGAGCGACTCGGAGGTGACGGACGGCGCGAGGCCGCCGACAAACACCTTGGCGGTGCGCTCGTGCTCGGCGCGGGGAATCGCGCGCTTCGGGTCGATCTGTGTGTAAGAAATGGAGCCAGGAGCACGTGACCGCGCCACTTACCATCTTGCCGTCCAGCTGGTGGTCCTTCTCGAGGACGCGGAACACTGACTCGCGGTCCTTGAAAGTAAGGAAGGCGAAACCACGCGAGCGGCCGGTCGGGTCGCGCATGATGGTGCACTGGTCAATGTCGCCGTAGGCGTTAAAGTACGCCCTCAAGCCGTCTTGGGGGTCAGTAAGCTCGCGGCATGCGGCATTGGGCGGCGGGCGGTAGTGTGGGGCAAAGAGTCTTATCCGTGCTCTGCACAAAGAACCATGTCTGCAACAGGAGACCTGTTCAGAAGGCGGGTGACTGAACATCCCGAGTGCCACAGTGACCCTAATTGTGCCCCACACTGCCGTTCCCATTACTAACCATCTGTTGTCTCCCAGTTGAGGCCGCCGATGAACATCTTGCTGTAGGGTGGAATGGATATCCAAAGTAAATCCACAGGTGGATCATGATGATCAACCAAGTGGGGGTGAGAGGGGTGAGGTGCCAAGGTGTCCAAGGCGATTCCGATGTAATGGTCGGCCGGGTCGCAAGTCGCGCGCAAGGTGGGTACATCCAGACAATGTAGAACAAAGTAGAACAAGTAGAAAGAGGTAGAGAGAGAGTATCAGTATTATTATCTTAGCTGTTATGAGGGTTTAGATGTTACGAGAAAGAGAGACACGACCAAACGACAATACTAGCTGGAGCGGTGATCAACCCCGCTCCCTGTCCTACCTATATGTTTAAGACGATTAATCTCGGGCAATGCCGAGACGTGTTTACCACTCTACGAGCCTACACTTCTAAGAGCGGAGAGCGAAAGCGTCCCTTCCGGTGGGAAGAAAGCCCCGGCTCTCCGCAAAGTACTCCTACACCTATACCTACTCCAGAAAGAACAACGATGAAAAGAACCACAACAAGAAGAACACGACCACGACCCCAGCAGAGAAACTACTAACCCCTCGTCCGGCATGTCGCTCGGCTTCATCCTGTCGCCGCCAAAGTCGTTCTGGTGCATGTCGGGCTTGTTGTCAAACGACCGGTTGTCGCCGTGGAAGTCGCCGCCGCCCGCGTTGTTGTTCCCCGACGAGCCCGAGTAGCTCTGGGCCGGGGCGGCAGGTGCGACCGAGGAAGACGCACCGGCACCCACGTCACCGTCATTCGGCTCCAGGTCGGGGTCGACGAGCTCCTCGTCGAGCTGGGTCGCGTCGAGGTCCTCGAGGTCGAGGTCGCCGTACAGGTCGTGGTCAAAGTCGGACATTGTGGTGAGTGTGGAGATGAGTTGATGGGTGGAAGGATGAAGAGGAGACGAGTCGAGAGTCGAGGTGAGGAGGATGGCACGGGTGACGGTGAGTCAACGAGTGCAGTGAGTGCAGTGCAGGCTAGCGCGTCCCGCCTAGAGATTATTGATCCGAGAGTTATTTCACTTTGTAATTGGTTGATTCAAATGTGCCACCTATCTGGCTCATTACAATTTCCCTAATGCGGAAGTAAATTATTCAAATAGCAATTCAATTTTGCGATCTGCGACGCAAACACGCTCCCTTCTGGGACGGAAGCATTCTGCATCCTGCAGCGATCGTGGGAAAGCAACGCGCCTGGCTTGACGGATATGAGCGACTCTGTAGATCCGGCATAAACCCGACGTCACTTTCAAAGCCCACCAAACGAGGATAAAACGCGCGCAACATCTGTACACTCGCTCAACTCACAACCACAATGTCAACAGCCCGACAGCGCAAGCCGGGGGCGCCGCACGTTGCAGCCGATGCATGCACGGGCCCCACCGCCCCGCGCAACGCGGCGCAGCGCCCGCCCAACCGCCCCACGCGCTCGATCCACCTCGCCATCTCTGTGGTGATCATGGCCTTCTTCGTGCTCTACTCGCAGCGCCGGGGCAAGCAGCCGTACACCGTCGACACCATCAAGTCGGCGCGTCCCCTGCCGGAGTGGTATGCCGTGTGCTCAAAGGAGGGGCGGAAGGTGTACACTGTCCCCGTCGACGGCGGGGCGGGCGGGGTCGAGTGCGTCGTTGTCGGGGGTAAGGTTGTTGTCGACTCCGGCTCGCTCGCGAAGATCCGCCGCACGTGGGGCGAGAAGGGTACGGGTGCCGGTGATGGCACTATCAAGGCCGATGCTCCCGCAGCAGTGCGGAAGAAGGGCATCAAGATCGTCTACCTGCCCGCCGGCCACAGCCTTACGCCGGGCTTTACGGACGCCCACGCGCACCCGCTCGAGTACGGCTACTCGCGCCGCCTACCGCTCGCGGGCACCAAGAGCATCGACGAGATTGTCGCCAAGGTAGAGCAATACGTGGCCGCGCGCGGTGGCATTGCCGACGGAGAGTGGATCGTCGGCATGGGCTGGGACCAGACAAAGTGGCCCGTCAAGGAGTTTCCTACTGCCGTGAGTTGTCGGAGTGCTGACATCAACTCACGCCCAGGCGGACCTGGCCAAGTCGCCGATACTGAAAGACATCCCGATCGTGCTGTACCGCATCGACGTGCACGCCGCGTGGGTCTCGCCTGCCGTGCTGGCTGCGATTGGCCCGATCCCCGAGCCGGACGAGGAAGGTGGCAAGGTCGTCCGGGACGAAGACGGCAACCCGACCGGCATCTTCATCGACAACGCGATGCGCTGGTTCATCAACCCCGTCATGCCCGAGATCACCGACGAGTATCGCAAGGAGGCGCTCGACGTCATGACGGCCGACGTGCTCAGCATGGGCATGACGGGCCTGCATGACGCGGGGCAGAACCCGCGCGACCTCGACTTTTTCAAGGCCATGGCGGCCGAGGGCAAGCTCGGCGTACGTTGTGCATAGCGGACAAAACTGACGACGAGATGCGCTTCTACACGATGCTTCTCTGTGCCGAGCGTGCCAAGTTTTGCGGCAACGCCGTCGAGCGCGTCACTGGTGCCCAGGACGGAAGGTTCACTCTCCAGAGCGTCAAGCTCATGGCGGACGGCGCGCTCGGATCCCGCGGAGCAGCGCTCCTGGAGAACTACGCGGACTCCCCCGGCTGGAAGGGCTTCCTGCTCACGGACGAGGCCGAGTGGGCCCCGCTGATCAAGCGGTACTACGACGACGGGTGGCAGGTGGTGAGTAGAGCGGAACTGCTCGCTGTTTGAAGCCACATAGACTGCAACAGCGCTCCCCACTCCTCTTCTCGCAATAGCTGACGACCAGAATGTCCACTGCATCGGCGACCGTGCCAATCACGTTATCCTCGACGGCTTCGAGGCTGCCATCGGAAACAACAAGATGGCTGGCCGCGACCGCAGGCTGCGTATCGAGCACGCACAGATCTTCACGCAGGCCGACCTGAAGCGCGCGGCCGAGATGGGCGTCATTGGGTCCTACCAGCCGACGCACGCGACGAGCGATGTGAGTAGCACACGGAGAGGTCTGAGGCTCCCTGTCGAGTAATAGACCTGTAGCGCCGCGCTGACTCGTACAGATGTGGTACGCCGAAGACCGCCTGGGTCCCGAGCGCGTAAAGGGCGCGTACGCCTGGCGCACCTATCTCTCGCACGGGGGCCGGATCGCGCTCGGCTCCGACTTCCCCGTTGAGTCGCCCGACCCGCTCAAGGGCTTCTACGCCGCCGTCACCCGGCGGGCCGAGGACGGATCCTCGCCGCACGGTCCCGGCGGGTGGTATCCCGCCGAGAAGCTGAGTCGCGTCGAGGCGCTGCGGGGCTTCACGGTTGATCGTGAGTACAAAGTAGAGCTTCACTGACGGGCAGCCGCCTACGCTGCCTTCTCGAACGACACGGGCTCGCTCACCCCCGGCATGCGCTTCGACGCGGTGCTCTGGGACGACGACCTCATGACTGTCGACGAGGACGAGATGCTCGCGACCAAGGTCAAGGCGACGATCATCGATGGCAGAATTGTGTACGGCGAGTGGAAGAGCTAGATCTAGCTAGAGCGTAAAGCAAGCCAGCGGGGTAGTCTAGAAGCATATATGAGGATGAATACTGCGGCAGTCAAGAAGGCAGGCTCTGACCCGTTCCGAGCATCTTGGTGAGGAGGGGATCTGGGCTGCATCCAGGTTCAAAGACGCCAAGACAGTACTTTTCTCTGATCACCTGGGGATGTCCTGTTGCAGTCCTCTCTGTCGCCCACTCACGGCTCGTGCAGACCCCTGCGATCAACTGACGACATGGAAGGAAGTGACAGCAACAACAGAAACTCAGGACATGGCAGCGCCACAATGCATCATTTTGATGCCGCTCAGCCCTCTCCCTCCCCTGGACGACGCATTTCAGGCACGACGCGTTTCACGCCATCACGTCAATAGAGCCAGCATCGCATTCTGGGCGGAGCGACCTTATGCAAAACACACTTTTGCGACATTGCGCAGTCGTTCTTCTCGGACACATATTGCGGGCCGCTCTCGATTCCGCTCATATATCATCCAGAGTCTAGTCTCTTGCTCCCCTCTCTTCATCTTTACTCCCTTCGATAACCCCACCCACAATGTCCAAGTACAACCTCACGGCGGACGACTTTGACCCGGTCGTGCACTACTCCAACTACGAGGACTGGCAGACGCCGAACCCGCAGGACCACCCCGACTGGTGGAACGCGACGGCCGAGGCGACGGGCTCGCCGTGGAACCAGGCGACATACCACTACAGCACTGTGTCTGGTGCGCAGGCGAGCTACAACTTTACGGGCCGCGCGGTGTGGATCTACGGTGCCGTCGGGCCCGCGAACAACAGCTACTCGGTGTCGGTTGACGGCGCATCGCAGGAGTTTACGTCCACGACCAACGCGACCGAGGGCCGCACGCTGCTCTACTCGTCGGCCAACCTCACGCACGGCGCGCACGAGGTGGTGATCACCAACGCGGGCAGTGGGCTGCTCCTCGACGCGTTCGTGTCCGAGACCTCGCTCGCCGCGGACAATGCGACTGTCACGAACACGACGCTCGACGACCGCGCGCAGGAGATCAAGTTCTCCGGCGACTGGACGCAGCAGACCGGGCCCAACTTCCACGACCAGACGTCGACGTACACTGGCGGCCCTGGCAACTCGTTCGAGCTCAACTTTACCGGCTCGGCGGTGTGGGTGTACGGCGACCAGGTGAACGACCACGGCGAGTACACTGTCTCGATCAACGGCACCGACGTGGCCACGCACAACGGCCGCTCGGGCTGTGGGGGCGGCTACGCCAAGTTCTGCGAGAAGCTGCACGGCCTCGCGTTCTTCACATCCGACCTGCCGCAGGGCCAGCACACGCTCCGCCTCACGAACAACGGCCCCGCAGAGGGAAACAAGACCTTCTTCGACTTTGACTACCTCGTCTACGCCAGCCCGAGCGAGTACGCCGCCCACCACGACATGGGCAACATGACCATGGGCGGCGCCAACGGCTCCACGAGCGCGAACGGCTCCACCGGCACGGGCACCGGCTCCAACTCGACCGCCGCCACCGCCACGCCCGCCCCCGGCGGCGCCGGCTTCGCCTCCGCGTCGGTCAGCACCGGCCTGCTTGCCGCCGTCATGGGCGCGTGGGTCATGCGCAAGGTTCTTGCTTGAGCGGGATCGCTGTTCTTGGCGTCGACTGCTCTTGGCAGTGGTCGCGGTGATCGATGCCGCCGCATTGCTGTGCTTGAACATTAATGAGCGTACCCTCACCTGTTCTCTGTGGATATGATAACAACGTATATAGATAAAGACATGGACATGACGTCGACTAGGACTTTGGGGCAAGTCGCAGATGCAGTCGCTTCAGAGTGTAGGTGGCCGGCAGCTGTCGTGCCCAGGCTGCTCCGTTCTTTGTTATGCGCAGTGTAGACTTGGACATGAACGCAGCACTGAGAACTGCCGTTGGCGGGGCTTAGCAGAGCCACCTAGACACGGCTCTGAGCTGCGCGGCTGGCCTACCGTGTTCTATGATGTCCGCCGTATCTCAGCGCACGTCCGTAACATAAGATCGGCTATTCGAAGGCAAACAACTGGTGTAGTGCACTCAAACCCCCAGTCGCATCCTGTTCCGACGTATCCCCCAAGAGCACCAGATGAACATCAACACAAGGAAGACAGCAAAGCATCAGCGTCGATAGCAGACAGCCGAAGAGGACGATGAAAGACGAGGGTAGGATTTATTCAGACAAATGTGCAGAAAATATGCAGAAAATCAAACAAAAATAACAAACAAAAAGGGAAACAAACACCATAAAAACATCTCGCCCTCAAGCCACCTCCGCACCCCTGCTCACCGCCTCCGAGGTCCTGTAGTACATCGTAAGGGAGTCGAACCCCTGCCGCGTCGATGGCAACGACGCATGATACCGTTTCACCAACGATGTGTACGGTTTGTCGGCCGGGTGTGTGGTCTCAGCGAAGGGGTGGGTATCTTCTGGCGCGCTCGACCACGGTCCGATCAGACTGCGACAGGCGGCACCACAGTCCTACGGCGACGTGAACATGCGTAGCAGGATTTTTGAGATCGAAGGTGAGCAGAAGAGAACAGCCGGCCAAGGTCGAAGAAGCCACTGCGGAGTCACCGAGCCAACTGCCACTTTTGCCGCTCATGCCGCTCATGCCGAGGACTTGGCGCCGCTTCTCTCGCCAACCCCTGGCGGAGAGTGGGGCAGCTCGGGTCTGCACTAGCCTACACCTGTATGCATCGAGTCTGGACACCGCACATCCATATCCTGCAGGAGACGCCGCTCAGCCGGGCGCCTCCCCCGCGACGGCGAATCGGTACATCGGCCAATACGGCCCGGGGGTCGGAGATACCCGAGCGATATGGGCAGTGGGTCCATTGCCGAGTCAAAGTCTGGTCTCTGGTCACGACATGGACATGGACATTTTGCGATCCTGCGACACTGGTCATTTCTCCGCGCCCGCACTCTCTACTCTGCATCTTATCCAACACCATGAGGAGCCTTCGCGTCGTCCGCGCCGCGCTGCGCACACACGGCGTACCCCGCCGCTCGCTCACCACCGGCCCGAACCCCAGGCAGGGACCCAGCCCGCTCGGACTCGCGGCTGGCGCGGCGCTGATCGCCGGCGCGGCATACTACGCCGGCACGCAGACGCGCATCGAAGCAGCACCCAAGAGCATGCCTGCATCTGCGCCTTCCGTAGAGGCTCCAGCTCCCTCATCGGCGGGAGTGTACGCCACCCACCCCGCGATCGCGCGCCGCTACGGCTCGCCCGACGACTACGCCGCGGCCGTGCGCGAGCTGCAAGCCGTATTCGACGCTGAGCGCATAACCGTGGACACCGAGGACTGCGACCACCACGGCGGGAGCCAGTGGACGTACGGCGTGAGCCTGCCGCCGAGCGCGGTGGTGTACCCGGCCAGCACGGAGGAGGTGCAGAAGGTGATGCGGATTGCGACAAAGTACCGCGTGCCGGTCGTGCCGTACGGGAACGGGACGAGTCTGGAGGGGCAGTTTTCTGCGGTGAGTGTGTGCAATGGGCGAGCTGACGACAGCCGTACGGGGGTATCTGCGTCAACATGTCGAGGATGGACAACATCCTCGCGATCCACGCCAAGGACGGCGACGCGGTGGTGCAGGCTGGCGTGGGGTACGAGACGCTCAACGCGACGCTGCTGGAGAAGGGCGTGAACATGTTTCTGCCGCTGGACCCGGGGCCGAATGCGACTATCGGCGGCATGATCGGGACGGGCTGCTCGGGGACAAACTCTGTGCGGTACGGCACCGCTCGCGCAGAGTGGTTCCTCAATGTGACCGCCGTGCTGCCCGACGGCACGATCGTCAAGACCCGCCAGCGCAGCAGGAAGAGCTCGGCCGGGCCGGACATGACCAAGATGTTCATCGGCGCCGAGGGCACGCTGGGCATCATCACCGAGGTGACGGTGCGTCTTACGCCGCTGCTTCCGACGCGTGTGGGCGTCGTCGCCTTCCCCGACGTGCGCAAGGCTGTCGATGCGGTCGTGGACATTCTCAATGATGGCGTGCAGCTCCAGTGTGGTGAGTAAGGCGTGCTTAGACGAGCTCTGTAATCTGTGTCTGACACCCCAGTCGAGCTGCTCGACGACAACCAGGTCGCGGCCGTCAACCACATGGGCATCATGCGCCGCCCGCTCGCGGAAAAGGACAGCATCTTCTTCAAGTTCCAGGGCAACGAGACCGTGCTGGCCGACAGCGCACGGGTCGTGTCGGAGATTGCCAAGAAGCACGGCGGGAGCGACGTCAAGTTTGCCGCGTCGGACAAGGAGAGCGACGAGATCTGGGCCGCGCGCAAGGCGGCGCTCTTTGCTGCCCTGGGCGCGAGCGGGTACGAGAGTGAGTACAGCCGCATCCGCAGATTCTGACCGCAGCACCGATGCTGTACGGCAACGACGTGTGCGTGCCCATCTCGCGCCTTCCCGACCTGGTCGAGGACTGCAAGAAGGAGTTCAAGGAGCGGGGCATCTACGCGCCGATCGTGGGACATGTCGGCGACGGCAACTTCCACGCGACGATCATCATGAAGTCGCTCGACGAGGTGCCGGCCATGAGCAAGATTGTCGGCAACATCATCCACCGCGCACAGGACATGGAGGGCACGTGCACGGGCGAGCACGGCGTGGGCATGACCAAGAAGAAGTACCTCCGCCGCGAGCTCGGCGACGGGACGCTCCAGCTCATGCGCACCGTCAAGGATGCTATTGACCCGTTGGGCATCATGAACCCCGGCAAGCTCTGTGAGTCGCGTGTAGGGGAAAGCTGACCCCAGACCCCGACGACCTCATGGCCCAGGAGCCCGAGCCCAAGTGGCCCCCCGCGGCGTCAAACTGCTGCTAATAGACATTAGATGCATGTGAGAGGTTAATGCGAGTCTGGGTTTATTCGTCAAGTGCCACAACGAGTCAGTAAACAAGTCAGAATCATGCTCTGAGTGCCACACAATGCGTGACTGTCGCGAACAAGACGCTTCGCAGGGTCGCGAGAGACTGCCGAAAAGCATTACGGCCAGCCATCCAGACAGACTTCGGCGACAGAATGTCACGGTCGACGGTCACGCCGAGCCTGAATGTCACTTGGAAACTGAGTGATCTGATCAAATTAAAGACCTAAAGTTATACACGAGCAGCACAAGACCGCCACATCTGTTTCCGACAGTCGCCCACGCTATACATGGCGATTGCAGGAAAGCTGCGTTTCGACAGCCTAACGCGATAGGCCCACGCTGACGAGCCGGAGGTAGAGGGAAATCTCATTGGCGACGAGCGACGAGGTGCCTCAACCGACCGTGACGTGCAACGCCTCCAGACCGATCCGTGTCGGTATCCATGAACATCATCCAGCAAAGCTTCCAGTCTCAATGCAGAGAGGTACCCGGATGGGTCTGCCGCTCCGGGAGCAGTAGCTGAATCCTCTTCTGTAGCTGATGCATCAGACTGCTGGCTGCTGGCTGGAAGAGTGGGTGGGGAGATGTAATATATAAAGTTGCCTGTAACGGCAAAGTGGCCAGGATGAGCCAGGATCAAACATGGATACAGGCACAGACATTACCACATCCACTGCACTTTTGGCTCGTCTCTTTGTCTCGAGTGTCTCATGTTTCTCCGTTCAGCTAACACTTCGAGCACAGAGTTTAGTCCAAAGGCATCTCTACCTGGTTGCCGTGGGGTGCCTTGACATTGCACGCTCCAGGCTCTGGCTTACACTCTGGCGTACGCTTCGGCTGCGATCCGCCTTTGGCTCCGCATAGCTACGCCTGGCTACGGGTGCATGTGAGTGCAGACGACACCCTCGGCCTAGAGTAGCAGCACCTACCAGCTGCGATGCCGATTACAGCAGGAAGGGCGACGGTGTTTATTTCTTCCATGAGCGGAAAGAATGCAGAAAACCTTGCATGACGGCGGCACGGGCGGCGGATCACTCTCGCTCGCGCGGGCATGCACAAGGTGGGCCCGACGTCGGCATGGATACCTCGCATGACGAGATGTCGGGCGTCGAACAGACTGATCCTGCATCCTGATGTCTTGGAATCGTATTGTTCCTTTTCTGTTTCTCACATTCGTTTGCCTGTTCTCGTTTTGTTCTCGTCGTCGCCGTCGCTATCGCATACCCCATACCCATCGTCAGCGGTGTCGACATCGTTGCCGCCGGCAGATACTCCACTCCCCACCATGTCCCGCGGGCCTGCGATGCTGCAGGCTCCCCGCAACCTCATGCGCAAGTCGAGCTTTCTCTCCGATATTGCAATGCTCGTCGGACTGCCTGGACCGCAAGCGGCGTCGCCACAGGTGAGCAGCGAGACGGCGGGTGGGCTCCAGCCCGTTCCTTTGAACTTGGTCACTTTCTGACTCGCAGCCATACGTTCCGCCCCTCACGGACGTCCAGGATGTGTTGGCGGTACTGCAAGCGCCGCGGGCGCGCAAGAATCCTCCGTGAGTCGTCTAGGCTAAGCGATAGGCTGCGCCAGAGTGCTCGCTAGCAAATGCTCGCTACGCAATGGTCGCTAGCCCAACCATCTGCCGCCCTGAGAAACTACTGACGCTACAGCTATGTCCTCTCCGTACTGAAAACGTACGTGCGGCCGCGGGTGAGCCGTCGCCGGTCGCGCGTAGAGGACGACCTGCTGTTTCTCGCGCGCGAGTGCCCCGAGTTTGCGCCAGAGTTCCGCGCTATCCTGAAGCACTATCGTCTGCCACTGCCAGCTGAGCTGCTGCGAGACACGACACCCGAGAGCCCCGGCGCGACGCCGCACGGGGGCTCGCCGTACTCGCCATACCACACGGTGCCGCTGCCGCGGCGCGCGCGCCACGTCCATATGCCCTTCATGCAGGCAACGCCGCACGCGCCCGTCGAGCGGCTAGTGACCCCGACGGCCGACCCGCCGCCGCCATACGCATCCGAAGACCCCGATCCGGACAACACGGCCGTGATGGCACTGCGGCTCGCGGCGCAGTCCCGCATTGGCCTGGGAGACGTCGCGGCGATTGCGCAGAGTAGTCGTGTCGACCTCGTCGAGCTCGCTGCGCGGAGCCAGATGGATCTGCATCTCCTCGCCCAGTCCGAGCGCGAGCAGGAGGACTATATAATGTACGAGGCGCGGACGATGCCGCTGCGACCGGCGCCCCGGCGACCGGTGAGCATGAGCCCCCAGGCGACACCGCCGCAGTTGCGTAGGCGGCACGCGAGTGCTGGTGCCGACTTTGTCCTCCGCACCCCGCCGCCCCCGCCGCGTACGCCCCAGCCAGTGGCCAGAAGCCGCGCAGAGGCATGGCGCGCGTCGCTCGCTGCGCTCGAGGGTCCACCGCCCAGACCACCTCGCTCGAGCAGACGACCGCCCGCGCTCCGCCTCAGCCAGCTGGATCGCCTCGACGAGGCTGAAACTGCCGAGCATGCTGCGCCCTTGCGCCCCTCTCCCCCGCGCCCGCCGCTCCCGCGCTTTGAGCTCCCCATGCTCCAAGTGCCAGGTATGGAGCTGCGCAACCTCCACCGCCGCTCGACGCCCACGCCGCCCCGAGCGCCCCGGCGCGACAACCGCGCGACACTGAACCTGAGCGCCGCCACGCGCCGGCTGGCCATGCTCGCCAAGAGAGCAAGCTACGTGCCCCCTCGCCCGCCACGCCGCTCCGCGATGCCCATGATCCCCCCGCTCGAGCTCGGCACGCTCGACTTTGAGCGCGAGTTTGAGGAGCTCGAGGGCTGGTTCAACGCCCGCGCCGTGCCCCCCATCCCTACGCGGGAGGAGCTGGGCGCGCGCCCCGCCCGCGGCCGCAGGCGCGACGAGCCATTTGACGTGGCCATCGCGAGCGTCATGGCAACCGAGGGATGAGCAGCAAAGTTTTACGCGAGTGCCTACTTCTGCTTCTTCGGCAATGCGCTGCCGAAGCTCCACACATTGTCACTCGAGGATCAGAGGGATGTCGGTCGGACGTCGCTTCGCGCGTCGCTTCGCGCGTCGCTTCGCGCGTCAGGCTTCGCGCTTCGCGATCAGTCGCTCGCAGACATACCTTCTTTCCTCCCTCATACCATACTCATTGCCTCGCCGGCTCGGACACTGTACCACCACCCACATATAATCGTTCATACAAGTAGACCGCCATGCATCAGCGCGATAAGATTACAGATTGCAAGTAGATTGCAGATTGCAGATTGCAACACGGTCAAGGTCCGATGACGAGGGGACCCCCCGCAGCTGGCCAGAGCGTGCAGCCAGCGGGTGCAGCCAGCGCGTGCAGCCGCAGCGCGCAGCAGCCGCAATGCTGAATCCCAGGATCCGTTCTGATTCCTGGAAACCTACACACTGCCCACCGCGATCGATCGCGTATCGCTGATTCGATCGATTGGCGCCGGGACGGACTAGCGCTGATCGCCGATATTGGCCAGCTACAACTGTCGGGCAACGCGTCGCCGCACCCGTGGAGCTGCGGTCCTGCATCCTGCATCCGGGGTGCCGTGGAGCTGAGAGCGCATGGCATACTTCCTGGTAGGGATGTTATTTTGACCTCAGTGAGCCCCTCTCGCCTCCCCCCTGCTCCACTCCCGCCCCCGCAGTCGCGTCCGCCCTCCCTCCGACAGCGTCGGGCTCAATCGACGCACCGTCTGCGCCATTCTGGAGTACGAAGCCGACGCGCCGAACGAACACGAAGAAGACTGAAACCAATGCCGATACCGCGAAAGCCGAGCAGGGCGCTCCCGTCGCGCACTGGACCTGTCCCGAGCCATTCAGGACGGACGGTGAGCTCAGAATCAAGGTTCGCCTCGCCCCTGCTGGTTTTGGCTTGAACAGGTAGAGGCATACGACAGACTCACGCCTTGCCGTGATCATAATGGGCGGCAACGTTGACTCTACCGCTATGGCACCTGCCACTTTTGGAACCAGCACAAGTCAGGTGGCACTCGAGCCTGTCGACATGCCTGCCTGCTCGAGACAGTACTCGCAGTCAGCATAGTATCCATCAGTGAGAGTTAGTGGCAGTTAAGTGGCAGTGGCTGGGTGGCAACTCGCTATCATGTATGTGTATGCATTGGGGTGCTGTTGCTTTTACACGCATAGAGCGAGCTACAAGCGCGGGGGTGCCGCATTAGATGGGCTGTATAGGGTGAGGGTATGTAATGTGGGGTCATTAGAAGATGGATGGGGTCGTTTCTTGTTTGTGGTCACAACAAAAAGTCTATGTGTGATGAGATGAATGGGAGATTCCATGAGCTGCCCGCCGGTAGAGAGCACGGTCGTGTGTTCGTCTTCTCTCTAGTTTTGGACGAGCTCGGGAAGGGGCATGAGAGGGCCGGTACCGACCAGCATGCCCTTCTTGCCATAGAGGTTGGCAAAAACGCAAAGGTTGAAGTCGGCCGTCTTGACCATGCGGTCGACAACGGCACGGATCTCGTGCACCAGAGGCTCAAAGCCGAGCTTCACCGCAAGGGCAGCCTCGGCAACATGGGCCTCTGCGACGGTGCTGTGGAACAGTTCGCGGGCAGCGACCACAGCCGCCGTGTCTGCAGGACGGTGGTAGCGCTCGCGAGGGTCCGAAGTGGCAGCTCCTTGGCCGGTGAGGGGCTCAACAAGGGTGACAAAGCGACGGGCAGGAACGCGGAGACGAGCGGCGGTGGGGATAGGCTCGCCGCGAACGCAAGGCTTGGCATCCGTGCCACGCATGTCGTACATGAACGACTCGGGCTGGACACGGTGGACGAGCAGAGTGTTGGTAAGCATGAGCTCGACCAGCTTGCGAAGCGACGCAAACGAGGCGTGGTAGGCGGCGCCGTCGGGGCGGCTGATCTCGCGGGCGATGATGCGGTCAAAGTCGAGAGCGAGGCTAGGAACGAGGTCCCAGATCGCCGCATCACCATCCTCCGCAGCCGAAGCAGAGATGATGCGGTTGGCCATCTGCTGAGCGAGTTCCGAGGGCGTGTACTCGTTTGAGTGGGTCAGACCGTTGCCGAGAGTCATGACGTGCTTGTAGCAGTCGCGGATGCCGGCAACCTGGAGAGCGACCTCATCCTTGGATGCGTTGGGGTTGTGCATCTCAAAGCGCTCCTTGAAGTGGGTGAGGATCGCCTGAGCGATGGCAATGTCGACCATCTCAGCGTTGAAGTTTTTGATCCGCAACGAGTCCATCTTGAACACCTCGGGGACGACCACCTTTGTGGGGAAGAAATGAGGCACAGTGGTCGATCCGGGACGGCGAGACGGGACAACGGGCGGCCAGATCTCAGACTCTTCGGCCCAGTTACCGAAAACGAGGTCGATGAATCCATTCGAGAGCGAACGGATGACAAACTCGATGGGCGAAGCGCATCCGCACTGTCCCATCAAGTGACGACGCTCGCGAGGCGACGTGGCAACCGCGACACGCTTGGAAGCCGCATTGATCCAGGCATAGGTCTTGGAGCTCTCGAGGGTGCGGTTGGCAGCGACGAGATAGTTGATAAAGGTAGTCATCTCGTTCTGCTCAGCCTGCTGCCAGAGCATACCCTTGAGAGACTGGACCTGGTGGTTGGCAATGTCGAGCTTCATGACCTCGACACAGTCAAAGCACTTGCGAAGCGCCTGCACAACGTCGGGCCTGTTACCGTTGGTGCCCAGAGCGGTGGCGACCATGTCGTCAACAAGAGCATCGCGAACCGGGGCGCAGTGCACCTTCATCGCTTCGCCAATGACGCGGAAAATGTCCGTGTCAAAGTTTCCTCGACGAACTTGAATGGTCAAAAAGTCTGCGTCAAGGGCGGCGAACAGAGTGGGCACAAGCGAGTGCGTGACAGTGGGGCAGGTCTGGTTGTGGAGGGCCATGCTTTCGCGGGTCATCGAGTGGGCGTAGTGGTTGACACAGGGGGTGGTCGAGGCCATAAGCGACTCGAGAATCTCACGAAGGGTCTGGATGAGCTTGGGCAGACGGCTGGGCCAAGTGGCACGCGACTCCTTCCACCACTGAGCTTCGCTCTGATCACGCTTCCAACGCCCACAGATGCACTCCTTGAGACGACCGTCCGCGCCAATACGAGTACAGCGGCATCCGCACTCGACCTCTGCGCGAATGCAGTCCCAGAAGCGGTTGATTCCTTCAGTCGGCTCAGAGGGGTTGACGATCTGAGAGCGGTGGGTAGTGAGAAGGCCGTAGTGAGTCTGGGCGGGATACCTGGGATCGTGAATCTGAACAGGGCGGAATCCAAAGTTGTCAAACAGAAGATCGTGGCGCATCTGAGGGAGTCGCAGAACCTCGCTCGTGTCCAATGTGCGAAGAGTGTTCATGTTGACAGGGGGTTCGCGGGCCACGGGCTCGGACACATCTCGAGCACGGCCACGGATCTGGTGCATGAGACGCTCGTCCTCGGCCTGCTTGGCCGCATCCTGAGGCGACAGGATGCGCATCTTTTTCCGCGGTCCCGCCGCTCCACGGTAGTACTTTGCTTGCCGGTGCGCGTGCAGCATGGCGCTCGGTCGGTAGCTCTCGGGCGGGTCCGACAAGGACCGTGCGCGCTTGAGCTTGACAGGGTGATATGTTGGAGGCATATAGTACGGGGCCTGAGACACAATCCGCTCCATGGGCTCCTTGCGGCTATGGCGAGCCCAGTCCTGTTGACGGTGATGCGTATGGTGGGGAGGAGGGGGTGAATTGTGACTGCCGGCACCCTGTGTGGACGCCACACGCTCAAGCGGTTTGCACGTGAGGAGAGAGGGCTCGGGAGGCGGGGGAGCCATGACGGGAAGGGATGATGATGATGCTGGGGGCGGGGGCTGCTGTGCTGTCGTCACATTTGTGGAAAGTTCGGAACAGGTGCTGGACTCGACCTGATCCAGCATGTGGCGCAGGTGCTCAGAAGAGGGCGGTGGCACAGCGGCAACAGGTGCCCGAGTAGGGATTGGTGCAGGAGCAGGTGAGACAAAGGGAGTGAACATATCCGAATCGAGTGGGGTCACAGGTCCAGCAACAACAGCCGCGGCCGCGACTGCCGCTGCGGCACTCCGACGGGCTGCTGCCTGCGACGACTCGGCGTGCGGTGTCGCCGGGGCAATAGGTGGGCTGGGAGCGAGTTTGGGACTGGGAGGGGCACGCTGCGCTCCAAGCATAGGACCTCCACTCCCGAGCTTTGGGCTAGGGTGGGCGGCAGCAGCGCGAGGGTCGGTGTCCTGAGAGGCGTTGGCACGGTGACCAGCAGCAGTGGGACGCTGCTGAGGAAACGTCGTCGACGACGAAGACGAAGACTGTCCCCGATCATAGTATGCGTTAGGATCGGTGTCCATGGTGGTGGGTGGGAGAATGGGTGAAGGTGAGAGTGAGGGGGTGTAGGTTGGTTAATAAGAATCTGTCGACGGTGGCGTGCAACAGCACCTGTTCGCCTCGAGGAGGAGAAGCAAATAGGCCGAGATCGAGGGCGAGGTCGATCACGATATGATGCTACGCTTGCAAAGATGCGGTGGGTGTGTTAAACGGACAGCCACAGCCGAGCGAGGAGAGGACAAGGTTCGGGGAAGCGAAGCGGGTAGCGGCTGATGGACGTGTGGGGGGCGCCTAAGGGGGTGTGCTTGACAGCAAGGGCGTTGTCCGACGAGGTGGTTCGCGAGTCGAGAACGGACAAGAGGAAATCTTAAACGACACGGTTGATCAAGAGAGGACTTTGCCTCGCAGGTCGTAACGATTTGATGGGATGGGTCTGTTCGAGATGAGACGAGGCGGAGGTGCGGGGTGAAAGGCGGGGCTGGCGCGAGTCGTGTGGCTTTGATCAAAACAATAACCTGTCTAAGGGACGCAAAGGTGTCAGCTCTTCGCTTGACAATGACCGAGGATTAAGGCGCTCAAACGCAAAGCAACGCAAAGCAGAGCAATGGTCGATACGAGACAGAAGACCTACCGAAAGGATAGACAGCGCAGGGTACGGCGTATAGGAATGTGATGTGGTGTCGACGAGAGGGTCGAGAGAGTGCCGAGGCGCAATTGGTGGTGGTGAGGACAGAGGGAACAAAGGGTATCAATCAATTATTGTCCAGCAAACCCCCGATGCAGTTCAATGACCAGAAAGAACCACAAAGGACAATCGAGAGCGAGCAATTCAAAGGGCGAAAGAATGAAAGGAAACTGTGCACAAACAGAAGCAAGTGTCCAATGTCCAATGTAGAGCGTCCAAGTAGTGTGTGTGTGGAGAGACTGAAGACGAGGCGACAAACCTCGAACGCAGATCTTGGTGGCGGGCGGGGTATCAAGAGCTCTTCGACTGACGTTTGAGAGCAGATGCTTGAGCTACTTTGAATGCCAAGCGGTGTAAGTATCACTGTCTTGTAAACGCAAGAGCAGTACCGTTGGTGTTGGTGGCGGAGATGTGGTCGTCACTCGAAACGAATGAGGAGAAACAATCTTGTCGCTGCGTCGGTTCAATGCTGCCAGGGGAATGACGTAGTATGGTCTGGTCTTGCGGCTACATTGTGTCAGCAAAGCGAAAGCGAAAGCGAGCCGGGGCAAAAGGTAAGACAAAAAGAGTCGTAGAGAGGGAGGGATACGAGACTACGACGACATTAACGGGCCAGGAGTGAAGAACAAGGAGAGCCAAAAATGGAGGCAACGCCATCAAAGAGCAGAGAGAGGTAAGAGCTACAGACAGAGAGAGAGAGAGACGGGAAGCGTCAAGGTGTGCGAGGTGTGCGAGGTGTGCGAGGTGTACGTCAAAATGTACGCAAGAGCTCTCGAGATCTCGAGCTCTGGAGCACTGGGATTGATGAAATGAAGAAATGGGACACGAGGGGGGGGTTGCCGGAAGGGGGAGACATCAGGGGTAGAAACAAGACAACAGAACAGCTTTCGACACAACCACCACCACTGCCACTGCCACACACCACACCATCCACCATCCACTCCATCTTCAAAGCCCCGACAACAACCTTGTCCACAGGCTATAAAGCGACTGTTGCACTGGCAACGAAAACACAAGGAGAAGAGAGTAGGGGTTGGATGGTTTCTTCGCGTTTCCCCTATCTTCTCAGCCCAGAGCCCACCAGACCAGACTGGGCGAACGATTCGTTCAATCCCAAGCTCGGAAACTGGCCATGAGGCACAGCGATAGGAGCCAGTGACGCATGCTACTTCCAATAGCGCACTACCTATCCTTGAACATCCAGGATATAGCAGAAATAGAAGTACGAGAGGTCGAGTGACTAGCAAAGAATGCTATATCGACAGGCTAAGGTAGGGCTGATGCAGAGTCTCGTACAAGCCACTCCGAATTGGCTTGGCTCCGACACTTGTCACTCACAACCCAACCAAACTCGTACCACCCCTTCTGCCTTTCAAAGTCACATTCGTCAAATGCGCACGCTCGAACTCTGATATCAGAGCTTTTCGCTCAATGCATTGCCGGCATTGTCTTGAGTGGCCAATAGCACTTTCAGACCGTTACCAGCAGACATGCACATCCCCATCAACCTAGTTTCCAGTTCACACACGCAAGCAAGCAGTCACGGAGGACAGTGACCGACTGCTAGCGATCGAGAGAATGAACCAGAACCAAGTAGAGCGGAGGAGAGGGAGAGCGGGCGTGTCATGGAAGCAGAGACTCGGACGAGATGATGGGTAGCCACCTGCAGACAAGGGAGAGGCATGTTTGAGAAGCAACATTCGAGACAGCAAACAAACAAGCAATGAGAGGAGTGGAATGAATGGTGGTGAGGTAGGAGAGAACAATGAGCAGTGCAGGAAGCACGGCGGTCGGAAGTTGGCCACCAAGCCAGCCAGTGGCCTGTGCGTACACAATGCCTCCCGAAGGCGCCTCTCAGCCTCACCCTTCTCTCAAGCCCATAATCATCTCGTATCCCTTTCTCGGAACGCTTGTCCTCACTGTGGAAAGCACTGAGCACATCATGCGATCGCTCAGTGATCGCCGAACAAGTAGGGGAATGACGGCGTTGTGGCAAACCACTTCAACAGCGAAAGTGACAGCAAGAGCACCTCTATGAAAGTGCCCGCCCGCAAACAAGAGACATGTCCAGATTCGCAGCAGAGTCTTTCTTTGAGCAAGACTTACCGATTGAGGACCCAAGTGCTTGGCAGCGGAGGAGTTCTGTTGGACAGCCTGGTGGGCGGTAAGGGCGAGCGAGTGGGTCGGAGGGGGGAATCGACGAGGTGGTCGAGACTGGAGGAGGCGGAGGTGTGGTGTTGGGTAGCAAGATATTGCTGAGCGATGATAGTAAGAAGAGAAGAGTAACACTGGAAGTGTTGACAATGGGATATGTTTAAACCAGAACAAGTATCTACTAGTTGCTCAGAGGAGCGGCGCGAGTTGTGAGACCACAAAAGTACCGAGGCGAGGAGGGTACAGAAGGTGGAATGGGATAATCGGGGATGAACACAATCTACTCTCCGGGCTGACTCCGCGCTTGATGACCTGCTCTGCTTCTTGTTCTGCAAAGGGAGAGAGAGAGAGGCAGGCGGTGATTTAGAGCACAAAAAAGAGTACATACGATACATAAATTTACATCATATGTCTCGAGTAAAATGTGCCAGCAGCCGCAGCTTGACATCAGCAGGAGAAGCCCGCACAGAGAACGAGGCGGCGGAGGCGGCGGAGGCGCACGCGCTTGTATGAATAAAGTGCTGTGCGTATTTACGGTGTAGAATCAAAAGTATACGCACGATCGCCAAAACCCAAGGTAAAGATAGATGATGGTAGAGGACGGGCAGCGGCGGCAGCTGTGCACCCGGCGGCCAGCTGACAGCAGACAGGGAGGGCAGCCCGGAGCTAGAGCATGAGATGCAAGCATAAAGTTCTCGCAGCTGGCATGCCGTCTTGGCCCATTCATCCTAGCTTGTAAGGTACCAACGAAAAGGATAATGTAAGTCTAAGTAGAGTTTCTCGCATCTCACTCTGGCCTCTTGCTCTCGTCTACCCTTCGCGCGCGTGCGCGCGCGCGCCCCTTCTCGCTCGCTCGCTCATGCAGGATGCACTTAATTTTGGGTCCTAGTACTTTTTGCGTTGAAGCCTCCCTCCTCAATCTCTCGTACAAACTACATTTACGCCGCTTTGCCTTTCGCCCCTCCATCCCTGGCTCTGAGGGCTCCCCTGCTCCTCTGCTCCCCCGTTCCTCCCCCGCCCACTTGCACCCGTTCGCGACCTGGTATCCGTATCATTTTCGCCTCCGCGCCGCGTTCCCGAGATTGGTACATTGCGCGGGCAAATGAGGGGGGCTTGCATCCTGGGATCCATCGGGGAGAGGGATCCGTCAGGACATACCCGCCCTAGTCGACCCACGAACCATGGGTCCACTTTACACAATCTGAACAGCAAACACCCTCCCATCCGTTGAGAGACCATGGCTGCTCCTTGTAGCGCACGCACGCTGAATGGAAGCGAGACATTCGTACACTGACTGACTGGCCGCGCTGACTTGCGACTGCCAAAGCACCTCTATCCTGTTCGCCTCTTGTCCGGGTAGGGGGTTCGGCTCAACTTTGATGAACCAGGCTGAAGGAACCCTTTGCCGTTAACTGAACACCATTAATTACTTCTCAAAGTGTATTCATACGTCAAGAGATCACATACGTGGCATGCATGCTAAGCCACCATGCGGTGGCCGAGTCCAGCCTTGTGGTGCAAGACAATCATGAGCGCCAGTGTTGAATGTAAATGAAACCTAGGAATGTGCAAGGGAGCCCGCACTACGTAGATATGACCAACGAGCCTGGCCTAAGAGGTGGGGAGCACAGGGCCGGAGGTAAGCAGCAATGCAGAAGCAAGATAAATGCCGCCACCATCTCACTATTACAACTATGTGCATTACATTGTGTCGACTGGCCTTTCAACTAATTGCTCTTTTGTCTTCAGAGTCTGAGCCTGAGCATGTATTTATTTCACTCTATCTACTTAGCTTGCGTTGCGCTCAGAAAGGGGCAGGTCTGCGGAACAACAAGCTCGACCAGACCCGTTCAAGGTTTCCTGCTACCGTACAAAATACTCCGCAGACCTACGCAACTTTTCTGGCTCTCGCTTTTGCCGCTAGATCCTTTTGGTCTGCGTCGGCCCAAAGGTCCAAAGGCAAGGCGGCGTCGTATTTGTGCATTAGTTACGTTGGATGAACGGTGCTTGTCGTAGGTGGCATTGTTGTTCCTTAACAAGGCTTGAAGAGGCGCTGCAGCTTACGGCTTGGGTTTACGGCTTGCGGCGTCGTTGGCGCTCCTGCTGGTGTGCACCAACCTTTGCCCCGATATGCACGGAAACTGAGCTCGTCGAACTGATCAAGGTCTATGATGGCGTCGACACCTCTTTCTTTTGGGCCGAACCAGTCTTGGAGCCTTGTCCGCGCCTACTCTTTCGAGGCGAAGACGAGGCGAAGAGCTGATATTATCAATAATGAGCCACCTCGCCCTGATCCATCGGTCCCCATCCGAGATGTGGCGCATTCTTACGCCCAGCATGCCGTTCGTCTCCTTAACCAGGCGACGCCGAGTCGTACGCAAGCTCAACCAACCTCCCCTGCATCAGCATCCCTTTGTCTCTCGTGGGCTTGGCTCTGCTAGTGCATCGCAAACTCCGCTCGTCCTGGCATGCAAAGGCCCCATAGCGGGCGCCACGGATCGTTGTTTGTTCGCGAGCAGAAGCAAGGTCTTGATGCACAAGGGCACCGACATTCGAGGGATCCTGCCACTGTCTGTCCGTCCACGGACGGCCGCGCGGACGGACATGCGATCGTGCGATGCATGGGTGATGGCAAGGGGCTGGGTGCGACATGCGACAACGGATAGATAAATACACTTTCCAGCCCGTGAACGTAAGGCGGCAGGCAGGGTTGCACCATTGCAATGCCGCTCGGTTTCGTTGTGCATTACGGTTCGAGTCTACAACATTTGTGGTAATTATCGCTGTAATCAACGATCTCGGCGTCACTCGGTACTACTTAGTAACTATGTACTACTCCTACTACTAACTACTTACTACCACTTGAGTATCTACGAGCGTGAGCACGCTTCGGCGTGAGGCGTGACTTTTGTGCTTCTGTTACGTTTGTACGTTCCGTCTTGTTACGTACATTGTATTTCTTGTTCCGAGTCGGACATGAGGCCACAAGAGCAGAGACATTCCAAAGGCCATGCAAGGCCATGCTAGGGAGGCCGCCAAAAAACAGGGTGTAAAAAGCTACGCTACGGCCGAGGCACCGGACGTCACGTCACGCTGGGCCTTGGATGAACCTGAGCGCACAGAGAGAGAGAGACAGAGAGAGAGAGAGAGAGAGAGAGCGAGAGGGGGATTACTGGGCCACACTGACATACTGACATACATACTAGTCTCGGGGCAGCCGAGGAGAGGCAGAGAGACTACTTACTACTCTTTTGCCATCCATCCAGATCCGAGTTCCTGGCTAGCACAATCGCATTCACGTATGCGCTACCTGGATCTCACCATTGTGCAGCATCATACCATGCCCTATGACCACAACCCACAACAGCTCCGAGTTTATCTGCCCATGGTATCCGTATGCAGCAGTAGTCACGGTGTGAATGATGATGATACACGGCTCCCAGTGAATCTGAGCTTAGAGTCAGGCCCGCTCGTCCCCGTGACGTTGTGATGGCTTTTGTATCGTTAGACTTGTCACTGCCGAACCCGCATCATCCCTTGCCGCCGCCCAACTCATGCACTGATTTGTCCAACTGACACAAGAAGCGAGTCCTATAAGGGCATGGCGAGGAACCTTGAGCGACCGCTAGCGCATGCAAATGCCGAGCCAAGCGTGTTAATTTGTTTCGCCTATTGGTTAAATCTGCATTGCTTTTCAGTTGCTTCTTCGCCTCCTGCTCGCCGACAAGAGGAACGAGGGGGCCGGAGGCCGAGGGCTGGACGCCGGAGATGTATCAGCGCCATGGCAACATGTGCTGTTGCGGGTGACACAACGGCATTCGCATCGCACTCGCCCGCGGTGGCGCGTGGGCTAGGCGGGTGATGCGCAACGCGCGAAACATGCATCTGCATCTGCATGTCGTCAAAGCAACAAGCACCATCTCCTGCATCGTGCATCGGGTGCGTTTGACCCACTTGGCCAAAGTTCACTCACCCCTTGCGAGATCTGGAACGAGCGCTATGATGCCAGTGGCCGTGGCCAGGCGCCGGGCGTTGTGTAGCCGAACACCAACACCGGCAACGCCCACACCAACCTATTCGCCACCGCCACCTCATCCGCATATCCGCATGCTGTAAGTGGGCCAGGTTGACTTTAAGAGGAAAGTGGCCCTGCCGGCAACGGCCGTTGTCAGATTGCCAGAGGGATCTGTCATCGTCGCGGGCCGCAGATGCTGCAATGCACGGCAGCGGATGCCACTGCCGTACGCAGCTACCTCATTGGAATGCGCACGAGTACTGCACTTGGGTCACGGCTAAAGAGTCAGTTACGCTTCGCTGAGACTCTCATGCACTGATGCGGTATGCGGGTCTGGGCCTGACAACGGCGTGACCTCGGCGATGCAGTGTATGGACTCAGATCCGTCTCGCCGTACTCCCAAGCTTAATCGTAACTGTGACCGAGCGGAGATGCAGCCAAGCTCGCCAGGTGGTGCAAGTGATGCAAGTGTCTCTGTCACGCATGCCAGCTTAAGACAGTGTCTATAGGTTGTCACATGCATGCCACTGTAAAACGGCGCTCAGTCGTGCCGGGGCAAGTGTGGCGGGCAGCTCACTCAGGCGTCGTGACTTGTTGCAGCCATAGATTGGCGCCGAGAGCCCAGCACACACGGCGTCTCAGCACAATCTCGGCTAACCTCTTGTGCCATTTGCCCAGATCTGTAGGCCCCAGGCCTTGTTGCTTGGATCAGCAGACCAGGCGAGAGCTGCTTCTGTGGCAGCAGCTTGTGGCGCAAGCTCAAGCCAAAGCTCAAGCGGTGAGCGGCACGAGCCACCGCTGCGGCCTGACTCTGAATCTGTCATGACTGAGGTTCTGAATCTCGACAGTGCGTCCCGGGCCCGATCCCGATCCGATCCAACAACGCATGGGCGCCCGAGCTCACAGCGACGAGGCGTCGTGCACAGGCTGCTGTGGCGCAGAGCTGGCTGGTTCCTTGGATTTGGCGAGCCGCACATGGCCGCACATGTGAG
The DNA here is from genome assembly GCA_001600335.1 of Apiotrichum gracile. Classification (NCBI taxonomy): domain Eukaryota; kingdom Fungi; phylum Basidiomycota; class Tremellomycetes; order Trichosporonales; family Trichosporonaceae; genus Apiotrichum; species Apiotrichum gracile. The sequence goes on along the minus strand of BCJO01000004.1, from coordinate 2,894,830 downwards.
CTCGGGCATCTGCGTGGCTTGCGGCGTCTCAGACATGTCTCGCAGCGATGGCTTGTGTGTTGCTACCGTATACTGAGACCAAGTGATGATTCACGGTTCGCCCTGTATGCACGATATGAGCTCATATTTACGGAGCAGGACTCGTCGGACTAGTTCTATTGAATGGCTCTGACCGCCAGCGGCTCCCATCTCCGTCAGCAATTCCCTCGGCGCCCGGTGATGCATTCCAGTACGACTGGGAAATGGATCCACAAGATAGAGTTCTGCGGCGCCTGCGGCGCCGAAAGTCGCGGAGTGCGGCGAACGCTGCAGCACCGCAGATCCGGAGGAACCTGGATATTCCGGTGGCGTCCGTGTCCCTGCGCAATCGCCGCTAGTGTCCCAAATGCAAACTCTCTCTAGGATCTTGCATTTCCGTCGAGCTGGTAAGTACTGTATTCCACTCAAGCGCCGTCGCCTCAGGGCTCGAGGCGAGCTGCACCATGCACAGCTACTTGCACTGCTCCAGCTCCATTCCGCCTCTCTCGTCAAAGCCACACGCCATACGCCACCCGCCACAAATAAGCCACAGCCACCAAGCCACGACCCTACCGAGCCACTTGGCGGACTCGTCTCTCTTCCTGAGTAAGCCAAAGGGCTCCGCAGCAGACATGCGAGTCACCTATTATCGTGGCGTTTGCCTCCGTAATCCTGGCGGCGACCCTTTGAAGTTTGTTCTCTGCTCCGTGGAATAGCCTGCAGCTGCAGCTGCGGCCTCTGCACTGGCACTGCCGCGGCGTCTGTGTACCCTCGCTGTGTACCCTCGCGTGGGCGGAGATTTACCCCGACACCCCTGGCCTTGACAGAATGGTGACTCACTTGCATGCCTGAGGTCGTCGGACATGCGCGAGGCGGCGAGCACTGCTCGATGCGCCGTTGTCTCCTGTCAAGTCGGTCAGACATGCATCCTTGGCGACCGCGGAGGTCTTGCGGCCCATTATTTCTCCAACTCCCCGAGACACGGCCATGGGTCGTGGTCGTGGGTCGTCGACATGGGTCGGCATCGACGACGTCGAGTCGAACAAGTGAAAGTTTTCATTGTGCAGGCCGAAAATCTACCGAGCGTCCCTTCGTTCCTACTGCAGCTTGCCAAGTCCGATGCCCACCGTCGATTGACGATTGAGGTGCAGGCGGCGGCGTCTGCTCCACGACCTCCAGCTGAGCGCCGCTGTCGGTGGCGTGTTGCAGCTTGTGAAAACTTTCGAATTGACTTTTCGACCATAGCTTTGGCTTTGGCCACGCCATTGATGATCACAATGTCGAGCACATTGGCTCTGGCGATGACATACTTTGGCTTTGGCTGGCACTAGGGACCTGGCTTATCCGAGATACATGCGATCGCAGAGCAGACGTACGCTAGAAGCGCACTCCTTCCCACGCCGTCCCCGAATCCCGGACACCGCACTGTGGGATTCATACCTGTTAATCGTGGGAGTCGAGTTGTGTCGAGCCACTGGACCCCGCCGATGCACGCGTTATTGAACTCTTCTTCTGTCAGCCCTGAGGTGCAATGATGGTAATCCCAGGCAGGTAGATCGCCACATAGCAAAACAGCAAAGTTCGGCGCGGGCGAAACTTTCATCCTTCATCCCCGGGCTGCTCGCCGGGTAGTACCTGCCACGCACGCATCTTCGGAACAAGACAAGACGCGGGCTCATGACGTGTGCTCGTGTGCACCTTTATCAGCGACGACGACATGCGCGTCGCCGCCCAGGGCTCGGGAATGCAATCACTGCATAATGAATGCTTCTGACCGACTTCTGCCAACCTTCGTCCACTCCCGCGTCCCGGGGGCGCACATTACATGACGTCAAGCCATTGCGGCTGTGGACGGTCTAGCGTGTGGGGGGATCGGCACCTGCGAGATGCGAACGGCCATGCACGGCTATGCGAGGAAGTGAGATGTCGAGAAATCCGAGGAATCCGAGGAATGAGACTGCTCAGCAGCTCTGAACTAGTCGGACGCCATGTTCATGGCCGAGTGATCGCCCGATCGCTGATCGCTGCTCGCTGGATTTTTCCACGCATCGCGCGCCCGGTTTCGCCGGTGCTGCACACTCTTGCGTCATGAACGGCACCAAGCAGCCAGGTGGCCGGGTTTGCCGAGATGCCATTGTTTGTGTATTGTTTGGATTGTGCTTGGATCTTGGCGTTGAATTTATGCTTGCATCTTCATCTGCACTATACTTCATTGCAGGTCGCTGATGGCTGACTGACTTGAATCGGAACCTGCTCACTGTCGACGCGGATCTTGCCTCATACCAACAGCCCTCCTTGCGCTCTAACTAATGCTGACACCTTGACACTCGAACCAACTTACGATCCATGCGCCGACTATGAGCTGGCGAGGGCGAGCTCCAAGTCCTGTGGATGCCTTGCGGCTATGGCCAGCGCTGCTGTAATGGCCTACAGACAGCTGCCAGAGTGGCAGTGTGGCAGTGTGCTGAACACAAGCTCTGTGACGATCATAAGATCTGCGACGATCTGCGATCTCAGATCGACAGATCCCATTACCCAAGGCTCTGGTCGCAGATCAAGAAGCTTCTGATGCTTCCTCGCGCATCTCTACACTCGGAACTGGGTCTGATTCCACGAGCGATCGCAGATCCCAGAGATCAGAGGCCGAATCTGATCTGCGGACGATCAGACGATGGCCCCGGTTGTCAGATTGACATTGATCAGCGACGAGATCTACGTGCCGCTCACATGTTTACAACTCATGAATAATGTCAGCCGGCAGTTCTCACAGACCGGCGAAGTAGGCGTCTGGAGAGCCTTGCTGTGGATGGGAAGGCGCTATGATGTCGGATCTGCCCAACGTTACTGCAGCGCTCATATGGCTACCCTCTTCGTCAAGGGACGCCACCTGAGCCGATTGGCCGACAGGCCAACATGTCATCGCTATGGCCTAGTGGAAAGGCGCCAGGCTCATAAGACACCTGGAGATCGCAGGATCGAAACTTGCTGGCGATAGTACTCGTACGAGCGTGGTTCTTTTTCATGTCCAGTGCCACTATGTTTTTCAGGCTCCTTCCGTCTCGAAGCAGCGCTTCATCCCGCTGCCACTGCAGGACACACTCTGCTATAGAGCAAGTTGCCAGGACTGCTCTCAAGAGGCGCAGAGAGCTTGAAGTCCGCCGCGGGGGCCTCCCATCGCGCCTCGATCCAGTGTCTCCGCGAATCGATCAAACTCGACGCCGTGGAGGCAGCAGCCGCCCCTCTGCCATGCCTCTTCGCTAGTATATCGGCTAGTATAACCGCCTCTCAAGCGAGAGTCCTCCAAGGATCGCGGTAGAGCAGGGTTCGACTCCCTGGCGGAGAAGCAGGACGTCGCGAGATGGTCCTCTCCTTTTTCCTTGTCGTGAGCTGGGAGTGGCAGCGGTCCAGGTGTGGCGGCGATCTCGGCAACGGCGCTCTCGGTGGGACGATAACCTCGGAACATGCACCTCTGCCCTGTCGGAGAAACAGGACCAGCAGCTGCTGAAGATGGATCTCGCTTATCCGCCTGGACGTCGGCGTCGGCGTCGGATTCGGCGCGGCGATTACCGATGGGCACCCTTCCATCGGTCGCGTGGCCAAATGGTACGGCGTATGACTACGATGAGTAATCATGAGATCGCGGGTTCGATCCCCGTCGTGGCCTGCAGTACAGCGAGAGCGAGTACTTGATGCTTTTTGGACGGCGGAGGACAAGGGGAGGGCTGGAGAGGAGATGACAGGAGCCTGAGGGGGTTGTACGCCTCTCCGCCGAGTCATTGCGAAGTCGCCGTCCACGCTTACAGCCACGCCCACCCCGCGTGCCTGATACCGGCCAGAGAGACAGCCCCGCGTGGCTCTCGTGCATCGCTATGGCCTAGTGGAAAGGCGCCAGGCTCATATGATACCTGGAGATCGCAGGATCGAAACTTGCTGGCGATAGGAGCTGTGGAGCTCGGGTACCCTTTTTGGTGCTTGTTCACTAAAACATGAACGGAGAACGTTCTTCCTCAAAGCTCTGGATCTCACAAAGCAGTCAACAGAGCTCTCCTCGCTCTCCAGGAGGTTCTGCGGCAAGCCCTCTTCCTCTCTCCCGCCACAACCGCCCGTCCACCACAACCTTCGTTGACACTAATAGTCTAGTGGTTAGGATGCTTCTCTTCCATGAGAACAAGAAGCGGCCGGTGTTCGAATCACCGTTAGTGTACGATGTCTTCTCTGGAGAACATGCTTTTTAGATATTGCGGTTGTGGCATGGAGCATGGACGGGGGAGGAGTGTGGTGTGGCGGATGGTGGGAAGTGCCACTCTGAAGACAAACCGGGTCTGGCGATCGAATGATCGTGATCTGCACCGCGTAGGGCGTTAACTTGGTGGAGTGGTGCAGAGAGACCGACTCTTCCTCAATGTTAGAGAGAGGTTACGTCAATCGCCCGAGCCCAGGGATCACTCCCATAGTCGTAGTCGCCCTCACAGCCAAGGTGCCCAGCTCGCCGGAGCAACACCACAGATCCTGGGTATCGGGGGCAGTCAGATGGAACAGGAAGACTGTCATCTGCCATGCCGAAGAGGCACCAGTCATGAATTAGTCTTGTCAGAGATCAGTAAGCAGGCAGTACAATAGTTACATCTAGCGTACAGTACAACTCGAAATACAACACTCTACGTATACTGATACTCTGGATCCGTCAGCTCTCCCCAGTCGGACCCCAGCGTCCCGTCGACGACCTCGCCGATGAAGCGGCGGTATCCCTCCTCGTCGTCGCTCTCCAGGAGCGCCGAGTGGAAGATACGGATCTTGTTCATATTGTTCCCCGGATCCTTGGGGAGCGGGCACAAGTCTGGCGCGCCGAACGAGAAGACCTCCTTGCGCGGCGTATACATTGCCTCGTCCATTGCGCCAAACTCCCACGCCCGCGAGGCGTCGTCGGGAATCTGGATCATTGCCGGCCGTGTGATCGACTCGGGCGTCGTCGGCATGGGCTCTTCTGACGAGTCGGACGAGGTGGACTCGGGCGTGCGCGGGAGCGAGTCGTATGACGCGGATGCCGGGGGCGGAGTCTGCAGAGCTCGGGGGTATGTGCCTCGCTCGATCTCGGTGGCCGCCCGCTTCTCAAACCAGTGCCGCTGCAGGGACCGCACGTCGGCACGCGTGAGGTGGTCGATACCCACGAGGTACACGGCGTTGAGCGGTGTGCGCTCGCCATCCGCTGTGACGCTGAGATCGTACAGGGCGTCCATCGACAGCTGGCTGAGGTAGGAGAGGTTGAGGGTGCGCAGCTTTGGCGGCAGGTTTGCGAGGAATCGCTCGAGATCACGTGCCGGCAGCCGGTCACAGGCGCTGATGGACAGCGACTCGAGGTTGTCGAATGGGAGATCACACGGCAGTCGTGAGATATCGCTCACGCCAAGATCCAGCTCCCGCAGCCCATTCCCACGCACGCCGACGTCCCTCATCCACGCTGTCCATGCGGATGACCGCAGCCTCGCTTTCGGAAGGTCCAGCCGCTCGAGCATGCCCCCGACCCGCGCGATCTCGGGGCCAATGACGTCCCACCGCTCGCCGGAGGTGTACGACCGTATGGACAGCGTCAACAGGCGGTCATCGGGGATCGCACGCAGGATGCCCGACACTGTCTCCCTGAGACGCGGCGAGGAGCGCGAGGGAAAGAGCAGCCACGAGAATGCGCGACTCGGTGGGTCGGTGATGTACAGATGCCGCACGTTCGGCAGGATGTACTTCGTGAGCACTTCCGGGAAGTGGCTGTGAGACGCGCACGGCACGGCCAGCGTGTGGTGCAGCGACGGCGACAGAACCAGCGCCGCGACCCGCTTCGACGTCGGCCGGATCGCGACCAGCTCCTCCCACGGCAGATGGGAGAGCACTTCGAGCCACAGCTCGTGCGGCAGGTGGCTTATGGGGCTGCGGCCGTCGGGCGGCGGCCGCCGGAGGGGGTACTCTGCCCGACGACGATGCCTCGCGCCAGGGGTCGTCATCGTAGAGCAAAAGTGGTGTAAGTGGTAACGGTTGGTGAAACCCAGGGTAGTTAGACAGGGAGCGGAGGAGGCCGGGGGGGGAGGCGATAAGACATGGAGTGGAGGTGGTTGAGAGACAACGAGAATTAGACTCGTCTATCAGGTGCTGTTGATACTATCGTAGACGATGTTGTTGTGGATGGTCCAGTCCATTACGTCTGCTCACGGTCGAGATATTTCCATGTCAGCGAGGAGATTGATAGTGGAGCAATGTTTGTGTCGATCCATGACACAGGTGGCGGGCGGAGGTGGGTGGCGGTAACTTTCCCACGGATGTATGCTCGGCTGAGCAATGTTTGGTCCTGGGGGTTTTCCGCCCATCGCATGGGTTTACGTCATCCACCCCGTTGTTTGTGTGCATTCTAGACCTTTTGGGCAAAGGGCCATCATGATCGACAGTCAAGTGACGACCTCATCGGCTTCCGCTCCGCCAGAGTTGGCAAGTATTATGACATGCAGCGACACGGACTACTTGCGGACATGTTCGGATCGCTTTGTTTGGTAGGAAGAAAGTGCTACTTAGAGACGGGCAAGGAGACAGCGACGCAGCTCCGTATGGCGGCAGAGGTGTCATAAAGCAATTATGTGAACATGCAAGGCGAATGGGGCCGAGACTAGAAGAAACGCGTCCTTGGGTAGGTGAGCGTACAACAGGGCATTGTCTCCCTTTGGCTCTACACTGGTCCACTGGGAGAATGCAAACGGCCGCAGCAATGAAGGTGGCACCTGTCTTTATGGACACACAACAAATAACATTCAGCCTCACGCCCGCTTCTTGAACGTCTTACAAACATGCGTGACGCAGTACTCTGCCATCAGCGCAGCAACACCAACGCTCACCATAGCCATGCACGCCCATCCCGCAGACGACAGCGACGGCCTTGTCGGACAAGTAGGAGTGGTGGCGGAACGCCTCGCGCGCGTGGACATTACTGATGTGGAGCTCGATGAACGGGATTTCCACCCCAGTCAGGGCGTCGCGGAGAGCCACCGATGTGTGCGTGTATGCGCCTTGAGTCAGATACGACGGAGTGCTTACTCACCGGCATTGATCACGATGCCGTCCACGCCCTCGGTCCTGGCGGCGTGGATCCGCTCGACCAGCGCACCCTCGTAGTTGCTCTGAAATGCCACGAGTGTGCCCCCCGCCGCCTCGGCAGCGGCTGTTGCACGTGACTCAACATCACCCAGGGTGTCGTGCCCGTAGGTCTGAGGCTCTCGCGTGCCCAGGAGGTTGAGGTTCGGCCCATTGATCAGCAGGACGTGGATCGACATTGTGAGGGGGTTTCCTGCCGTGGCGTCTGGTTTCCGCCCGGGGGCTGTTATGTCCAAGATGATATCCGTGCGGCCATCGCGGGGCCAGCACGGACAGAAGGGGGCCGCTCGAGCACTGACACGGAAGTGGACGAGCTGGAGAAGACTGGAAGCCGAGGTGACACTCCTCGGCGTCTTGAACTCCACAATCTCGGCATCTACCGCGGGGTGTCCGCGGTGGCCCCGTCCATGCCGGCCCTCGCGACTGTCCTCCAGCATAGCTGGCAGGTGGGGGCCGTACAGTATATGCCGATATTGCGCAGCTCTGACCAATGGGGGACATGCTTCCTTATCAGTCGGCGGAGCGATGGCCGCAACCCCACTGACCTATGTCGGTGTCTTGCTTGCGGCGTCCTAGTTCCTGGAATAACTACTGCGGGGGGTGGAGCACGGCTGGGGATGCGGCGTGAAGATGTGCCGAGATGGTTGTGGGTGGAATATATCTGTCTGGTATGGAGTTCTGTTGCTGCAGACACCACTGCCGCCTTGCACCACCCTTGCGACAACATGACAAACGACAACGCGCCGCACCCGCTGTACTCCATCGCCTCGCTCTCTCTCGGCAGCGGGGTGCACCACGACCTTCCGCACAAGATCCGCGCGACCGCAGCGCTAGGCTACGACGCGATCGAGATCTTCATCCCCGACTTTGAGCTGTTCGTGACGGAGGTGAACCAGGGGCACCACGCGGATCTCTTCAGCGCCGCGGACTGGGCGACGGTCGCGGACGTGCATGGGCTGGAGATGATGTGTGCCGCGGGGATTGGGCGGTATGTGCGCCAGCACGGGCTGAAAGTGACTTGTTTCCAGCCCTTCCGTCAATTTGAGGGCTTCGACGGCGCCGCCGACGCAGTGAAAGCAGGCCACTCCCTCCCACCCCGCCTCAAGGTCGCGCTGGACCGCGGCGAGATGCTCCTCCGCCTCATGCCCGCGATGCACTGCGACCTGCTGCTCGTGTGCTCCAACCTCCTCCCCGCGGACCCTGGGGACTGGACCACATGGGAGAGGTACAGGGATGACCTGGTAGTCGCTTTCCGCCAGCTGGGCACTTTGGCGGAGAAGCACGGGGTGCGCGTCGGCTTCGAGCCGCTCGCGTGGGGCACGGCCGTGGCGCGGTGGGAGCTCGTGTGGGAGGTCGTCGACCTCGTCGACCGCCCCAACGTCGGCATCATCCTCGACTCGTTCAACTGCCTCGGGCAGAGCTGGGCTGACCCCGAGCAGCCCGACGGCCGCCGCGCGGTGCCAGAGTCGGAGCTGAGTGACAACCTCGCCAAGCTCGTGGCCGCCATTCCCGCGCACAAGATCTTTCTGTACCAGGTGGCTGACGCTGCCCGCCCGCCCTCCCCCATCCCGTCCTATCCGACCTTTCCTGCCCGCATGGCCTGGAGCCGCAAAATGCGCGTATTTCCAATGGAGCCGGAGGGATACCTCCCCGTCCAGGAGTTTACGCGCGCGCTCATCAAGATGGGCTACAAGGGGATCTGGAGCTTGGAGGTGTTCAATGCCAGTCTCGACGGCCTCGAGGCTGATGTCGTCGAGTCGCATGGGAAGAGGGGCATTGAGGGGCTGAGGAAGCTGTATGCGGCGTGTTCAAAGTAGTATTGTAGTGCTCTTGCATGTATGCCATGTATGCGTGTCGAGATCAACTATTGAAGCAGCCGGGTCAAGACGATGATCATTGGTTTCCGTCAGAGTCGTTGGTGGCAGTATGACTCCTCTTCAGAAGCAGTGTGCAACTTGAGGAGCTGGGGAGGTTCAAACAAACAGGAGACCAAGTCCTATGCACTTCTGCGTCAACGATTAACCAGTAGCTCTGCATACATGTACTACAGCCTTGACCGATCCACCTCCGGCTCGGCAGCCACAATATCCTTCAAGTTGGCAATGAGCTCCCTTGCCTTGCGCACCGTCTCGGCATCGAGCAGGCTCTCGTCCGAGGCCACAGCAACGCTCGCGCTGCCCATCATCCACATGCGCTGCTGCGCGAGCCCCTGCTCAATCATGGCCTCCACGCCGCCGACGTCTTGCCAGCCAAGCGCGGAGGCCATGCGCAGCAGCGGCGTCATGCGGGGCTTGTACGCCATGTCGAGAAAGATGCGGGGCGACGGCAGGGGGAGGCCGGCGGTTGCCGCACCGGGGGTAAAGGGGAGTGTGAGCACGTGCGTCGCGATGGTGTACACCATGCGCTCATCGAAGGTCTGCGGTGGGATCGCGGGGATGGCGCCGACGATCATCGCTACGCCTGGCGCCGTACCACTCGGCCCGAGGTACGCCTCGACGTCGTCCACTGATGTCAGGTGGATGAGACGAATCGGGTTGGGTCCACTCTTCCGGGCGTCAAAGTGTGCGATCGTATCCCGCACCTCGCCGGCGTCGCGGTTCGCAAGGAAAATGGGGTTCATGCCGAGGGTGTACAGCGCGTGCACTGCTGAGCGGGTCGTCGCGCCGCCGCCAATGACCATTCCCGATGCCTTGCCGGGGGCGTACGTGGACGTAGTCGCGATAGACACCGAGGGGTCCTGCGTGCCCAGCGCAGAGAGGAGCGAGTTGCGCACCCCGAGAAAGTCCGTGTTCGTGCCGACGAGCTTGGTGCGGCTGCCGTCCTGTACGCGCACGACCGTGTTGCACGCGCCGGTCGCGTACGACTCGGGGGAGATCTCGTCGAGGTGCTTCATCACTTCGGCCTTGAGCGGCATCGTCACCCTGCGGTGTTAGCACCCATAGGTCTGCATGTACCTACGCCGCACCCCCAGAGGTCGCGCTCCGCAGCTCATCGAGCATCGCCTGGTCCACCCGTGATGTCGACCATCGCTGGTACTCGCGCGGGCTCCCGATCGACCTGAAGATCAAGTTGTGCAGGCTCGGCGCGGCAGAGTGCGCAATGGGGAAGCCGAAGAGGTAGACGTCCTTGTGCTCTGTGTCGGTTGTCATTGCAAAGTGTCGAAGTTGTGGAAGATAGTAAAGATCAGGACGAATCAGGCGAGGAGATAAGTTGCCGCAACATTTGTTGACTCGGGGGCTCCGCGGCGAAACCGCGATTTGTGACCGGCCCGGCGGCGCGGTGGCGGTCTCGCTATGTCCGGATTGCCGTTCGTCAAGATAATACCCCGCACAGCGGCGACGATGGGGACAGTAAGTGTCTGGAAGGATGGATATCTGGCCGTGAGTTGGCCGACGATGCGGTGACTGAGTTGAAGCGCGATAAGCGTCGGTAGAGTGGGCGAAAAATGCCACTGTTGCAGATCAGCGGCGCAGGCCGCACTGCAAAAGTCGGTTAATTTCTATGTGTGCCTGGCGGTTCTCGACGGGTAGTCACAAAGCGTCAAAGTGGGGTAGCTGCGAGACGACGAGAAAAGACCAGACCTTGACCGCAGACAGAATGCCGATGCTGCTCCACGCTCAAACTGAAACGGACATGTCGGCTCCATGAATCGGGGCCGTGCTATTGGTGGAGCTTCTCGGTCGATCGTTGGGCCGAGTCCGAGCGGGGTCGAGCCCGCAGCCCGGTGACTGAGCACGTCAGGTCTCTTCTTTGGAATCACCATGCTGCGGACCGGTCGAGGTGGACGGCTCAGACGCAGCGGCCTGCTCGGTGTCTTAAAAAAGACGTTCGCGAGCGGATGAATGTTTCCCCAGACCCCACATTGCCCCGTCTTTGCGTGATCTCATCTCGACTTATCTCTTCACTCGTCAACGACCAGCCAACATGGTCAAGCTCGCCATTGTGGAGGACAGGCCGACGCCAAAGGAGGTGTACAACTGGAAGGTGTACTTTTACACCTGCATGGCATGCTGGGCCTCTGTCATGATCGGCTACGACGTAGGTCAATGCTCGACATGCAGTTGCTGACCTTACAGTCGGCCTTCATCGGCTCGAGCATGGCGCTCAAGTCATTCAAGGACGAGTTCAGCCTCACGGGCCACACCAAGCAGCAGTCCGACCTGCTGTCGGCAAACATTGTCTCGTGCTACCGTAAGTGGAGGTGGACTGGTGTGGACCTCTGCGCCACATGCCACGCCCGTGCATTTATGGTTGTGCAAGCCACTAACGCTCAGAGGCGGGATGCTTCTTTGGCGCCTTGATCGCCTACTTTATGGGCTACTACCTCGGCCGCCGGTGGGGCCTCTTCACGGCCGCCATGGTCTTCCTCGTCGGCGCTGTCCTCCAGACTGTCGCATCGCACAAGACGGGTCTGGGGATCATGTACGCCGGCCGCGCGATCGCGGGCCTGGCAGTCGGCATGGCGTCCAACCTGACGCCGATCTACGTTGCGGAAATCGCGCCGCCTGGTGAGTAGTCGTCGAATCGGGTATGTTCTCGCTAACACGCAGGCATTCGCGGCCGCCTGGTCGGCATCTTCGAGGGCGGGTGGCAGATCGGCGCGGTCGTCGGCTTTTGGATCGGGTACGGCGTGAACCAGACAGTGCCGTACTCTACGCGGCAGTGGCGAATCCCGTTCGGCGTCCAGCTCGTCCCCGGCGGCTGCCTCGCGGTCGGGATTCTGCTCACGAAGGAGTCGCCGCGCTGGCTCGCATCCCGCGGCCGTCTCGACGAGGCACTCCGCAACCTCTCAAATATCCGCAATCTCGACCCCAACCATACCTACGTCCAGGAAGAGCTGTACGAGATTAAGCTCGCCATCGAGAACGATATCGCGCACGCCGGCACAGGCGTCATGGCACCCATGAAGACGCTGCTTACCAGCCGCACGTACCTCAAGCGGCTGGGGCTCTGCATCATGCTGTTCGCCATGCAGAATGGTACCGGTAAGTTGGATCTTGGGGCGCGTTCACCTTCCGCCCTGCATACACGTCCGGAAGTTGCATTAGAGTGATCGACTGCGCCCTGGGGACCCCATGTGTTGTCTCGCGCGACGCTCTGTGGCGAGATTGCCCCAAAGGCGCTTGCCCCTCTCCATGTTTCGCTGCATCGCCCGTCTGCACCGCCCGTCGTTCGCACACTGACCGCCAGGCATCAACGCCATCAACTACTACGCCCCCACCGTCTTCGCCTCCATCGGGGTGACCGGCACGAGCACCTCGCTCCTGACCACTGGTGTCTTCGGCCTGGTCAAGTTTGCCGTCGCCATAGTGTGGCTTCTGTGGCTGGTCGACGCATTTGGCCGCAAGCTGCTGCTCATCATCGGCTCCGCTGGCGGCTCAATCTGCATGCTCTGGATCGCAATCTACATTGCCGTCGCGCAGCCGGCCAAGCACCCGTCGAGCAGCATGTCCGGCGGCGGCATCTCGGCCATGGTGGCGTTCTACCTCTGGACGATCTTCTACGGCCCCACATGGAACGGCACGCCGTGGGTGTTTGGCGCCGAGACGATGCCGACCTTTATTCGCGCAGGCTCGCAGGCCTTCATTGCCGCCGCCAACTGGCTGTTCGCCTTCCTCATCGCGCGCTTCACCCCGCAGATGTTCACCAAGATGGGATTTGGCGTGTATCTCTTCTTCGCATCCCTCATGCTCATTTCCATCCCCATTGTGTGGCTCACCATCCCCGAGACATCCGGCATCCCCCTCGAGGCCATGGACGAGCTCTTTGCCGAGTCGCCACGCCGCGCTCACGGCATTGTCGCCGAGCGCCTCCGCACGCAGCACCAGCTCGACGCGGACATGGACATGGACGCCAAGGCCGTGCAAGAGCAGGTGGAGGATGTCAAAGTGTGAAGACTCACAGTCTAGGGGGGTAACGGCTGGATCGAAGAACGATTGGAGAGGACTCGAAGGGAGGGTGATCAGACGGCCACCGCAGGGCCTGGTTGTACAGATTATTGGTTAGCTGAGCAGACTAGAAAGGAGTATGGGTATCCGCTGCGCATGCGCTGTATACTGTAGGCTGTAGGGTGTGAATGGATACATGCATACAATAGGACTTTGTCAGAGCGCCCATGTCGTCCATGTCCGTGAGCTCTGTGGCGCATTGTGAGCCACCCACGCCACACCCAGGTACAAGGACCAGGGCTCATTGCTGATTGTAGTGGTCACCTTATTACGTAGTGGGATACAGTGCCAGGCAGCGCACAGATGCAGGTTATGCAGGTTCACATTCCGCCATTTTGGACCTGTTTTTCAACCTTTTGCACTGCTTTTTGCTCGCTCGCTCCTCAATCGATCCCAATCGATCCCATATATCCCTCGTGTCCCTCGCGTCCCTCACGTCCCTCACAGGTCTTTCCGTCGTTCTTCACACTGGCCCCGACGCTGTCTAGACTGTCCGAGCTGCTATTATTAAACAATGGCATTCCTGGCTCTGGCTCCGATGGAGGATCCCAGACGGAGATGCCGCAGGACGAGTGCGAGGGTGCCAAGCTGTGGGCATGCTAGGCAGGCTAGGCAGGGCAATCGATTGAGTGCTGGCTGGTGTAAGCTTGTACGTTTTACACTACTCCACTGGTGCTTGTAATGTAATACCGGTTGCCTCCCCTCTTGTTTGGTTGCATAATACCCATCGGTAACAGCGTCCATGTTAAACATGCCCATTTCGTGGAGCACATGTGGCCCGCAGCAGTTGTGCATGACGCATGATCCCCCTTGTAGAGCAGCTCGTATGCATGCATTCGTAGAGGTTGCCCCAAAGCAAAAGCAGCATCATGGCAGGATCACAAGCCAGGTTTGTAGGACGAAACAGAAATCCAGGATAAGTACAGAGTAGGGAGTACAGAGTTGTGGTGCGGCGTCGATCCCTTTCTCATGCAGCCAGCAAACGAGTCTTTTGCAGTGATTCCGTTTTCCTATCTCCACTTCTCTCTTTTTGACCACTTCTTGTTTCCCACATCTCCATCTCCCAGTCTCGCTCAATCTCTCATCCCTCTTGATCTTTATCCCTTCTGCTTTCTCTCCATCGCTCCATCTCTCTTGGACACAGCCCCATCCGTCCGCTCCACATCCCAGGCTCCAACTCTGCTGGTGACCGCACGTTCAGACCCAAAAGGCCGTCAGTCATCGACGACTGCGCTGCGGTCCCCTCGCAACCGACACTTTGCCAGCCCCCGGCACCCACAACGCTTGCCATCTAACCCTCAAACAATGTCGGGTAACCCCAGGGCGGCAGTGAGTGTGCTTGCAACATGCATGTCGAACGCGCGCTGACGAGGTGCCTAAAACGATGATTTGTCTCCACTGCGCCCTTGTTTAACCCACGTTTGATCCTTTGCCGCGATCCCAGCTCCGCCGAAAGCTCGTCATTGTCGGTGACGGTGCAGCCGGAAAGACGTCGCTGCTGAACGTGTTTGCCATTGGAGAGTTCCCTGCGAATTATGTGAGTGCGCGCGAGGGTCGCCTGTGAAGACACGTGCTGACACTTTCCCTCTGGTTCACACCCACCACACCAACCCTCAACACTACAGGAGCCAACAGTGTTCGACAACTATGTAACAGATATCGAGCTCGACGGCAAGCCGATCCAGCTCGCTCTGTGGGACACGGCCGGACAGGAAGAGTACGAGCGTCTCCGTCCTCTGTCGTATTCCAAGGCGCACATTATTCTCATCGCCTTCTCGGTGGACACACCAGATAGTCTGGACAATGTCACGCAGAAGGTGAGTTATTCCGACTGCGCTCGCACACTGCTTTGATCCGGCAACACTGACACTGCAGTGGATCGAAGAGGTGCGCCAGATTTGTGGACCGTCCATTCCGGTGCTTCTTGTGGCGTGCAAGGTGGATCTCCGAGACAAGGCGGTTGCGAATGGGACCTTTTCGCACAACACTTTCATTGATGCCGAGACTGTGAGTTGGAAACGTGTACGTCACACGCTGACAATCAAGGGAGGGCGAGTCGCACAGTCCATCGGTGCGCGCGGATACTATGAGACGTCGGCACTGCTCAACCAGGGTGTCGACTCTGTCTTTGAGGCAGCAACGAGGTGCGCCATGGTCGTCCGCGACCAGGGCTACGGCGGAGTTGGCGGAGAGAACAAGCGCGACACGGTCACGAGCTCGCGCCGCGAGAAACAAAAGGACGAGAAGATGAGCTGCTGCATCATCTGCTGAGAAGACATGTCCTCTGATTCCTTGATTCGACGCACAGGTGTACCGCAACCTGTGAACGAAAGCGCAAGTCTCCGTCCGCAGCTGCGCTAGAGGCTCGAGATACATTCATCGACCACGACCGACACCTCGCCCATACACTGATTCCTCCTAGCTGTCTCCTCCTCACCGTGCGGCTCGCTACCGATCCTGCTTGGCCTGTTGTACACTGTCCCCACGTAGAGCCACACATGATCTCTCTACCCCCCAAGCAGTCTCCGTAGTGATGTTCGTGAATGCATTTATGCACATAGAAACATGGATGCCGGCCTGATTGCGGATCTGGCAGTGACAGGTGATCATAGCGGCTGTCCAACGAGCCTGCGCGGGTGACCACGGATTGCGTAATGACGTCGTGGCTGAAGGCATAAAGTGGATATTTTTACCCTTTCCACAGGCCAATGGCCCACAGGCGCGCTTTGAGAATGGTGATCCGTGCGAGCGTGCGAACAGAACAATAACAAGTCAGCCATCACTGTCATCACTGTCATCACTGCCATTCACTGCCATTCACCATTCACTACCCTCACTGCGCATTCCGAAGAGCCCAGACCACGACTGCGCTTGGCAGAAGAATCACAATTGTCTGGGGAATCAAATACATCCGAGAAGCAGACTCTCTGCAGGATCTCGGTTGCATGATGCAGGGCAGGCGGGGCCCCAGGGCCCAGCAAACCCTTTGGCGCTAGTGCAGGTTGATAACCATGTGGACATGAATGGACGGGGAGGACGCATTCATGCATGCTTTCAGATGCCAGATGCATTTAGATGCGACTACTCGTCGAGGAGTGCTATCGAGCTGTCTGCGCTCCCTATGCCCCCGTTATAACCTGACTCTGCTCTGGGCTGGATTGTCATTCCTCTGCTGCTGGCTGTTCACCATCACCATCCAAGCCCACTGGATCGTTATTAAGCTCCTCACGGCTCCCTTTCCACAGCCACTATCCACTTCTGCTACGCCATTGCCCTGCTGTCGATCAAGTATCTCTATGGCCCACCCAGCCAGCCTTGCTGCCGAGGAAGCAGAGACCCGGTGCCCGTACACAATGCCACCTCGCAGTGCTCCAGGGGTCAGCCGTTGTTCGTCTTTGGTTCCTTTGGGATGACAGTCCGCCAGTGCTTCAGTAATGGATTTGTGGTCAGTACCGATGCTCCAGGCTTGTGTCAAGGGCTTTAGGACGATGTATAATGAACTGGTGGTGTAGTTAGTGTGCAAGGAACAAAGCAGCAGACCTGTGGTGCATGCAACGTCTTCACATCACACCTGGATCCCCTGGATGGTTCGTGCAGCCAGAGATTGCAAGTCTGAAGGAGCGGGATCAAATGTATCAAATGTATCAAGCCAGTTCCACAACACTGACAATTTTAATGATGTGTCAGTTTTCAAAGTGCCAACCAACCAAACTGTCCCAAACGATTCAAGAAAAAAAAGTGGCTGTAGATTTGCCCCCGTCTGCAAAAAACTTGGCTGGGAGAGACGATGGCGTGTGGCAGCGCCGTTTTTCCCCAGCCTGCGCTGCCCCCCACCCCTGCCTGGCTGGTCGCTCGCACCGTTGCTCACCACGATCAACCGTTTTTTCACTGTCCGTTTCTTCTCTACCCATCAACACAAAACAGCAAAAATGGCCGAGCAGTCTACTCAGCAGCAGCGTGGTGGTTTCGGACGTGTGAGTAGACCCGTCAAGACTAGAGAGAACAGCGTTGCTGACGATCGCAGGGCCGTGGTGGTCGTGGTGCCCGTGGTGCCCGCCGTGGACGCCGTGGTGACTCTGGTGACAAGGGTGCGTTTTGCTGCAGCCAGCAGAGCATGAAAAGCACAGTTTTCTAACGCTTCCCAGAGTGGGTCCCCGTCACCAAGCTTGGTCGTCTCGTAAAGGACGGCAAGATCAAGTCGATGGAGGAGATCTACCTCTTCTCGCTCCCCATCAAGGAGTACCAGATCATCGACCTCTTCCTCCCCACCCTCAAGGACGAGGTCATGAAGATCATGCCCGTCCAGAAGCAGACTTCGGCCGGTCAGCGCACCCGCTTCAAGGCCTTTGTTGCCGTCGGTGACGAGGACGGACACGTTGGTCTCGGTGTCAAGTGCGCCAAGGAGGTTGCCACTGCCATCCGCGGTGCCATCATTGTCGCCAAGCTCTCGATTGTCCCCGTCCGTCGCGGCTACTGGGGCTCGCACATTGCTGAGCCTCACACCGTCCCCATGAAGGTCTCGGGGAAGTCGGGATCGGTCATGTGCCGTCTCATCCCCGCTCCCCGCGGTACCGGCATTGTCGCCGCCCCCGCCTCGAAGCGCATGCTCCAGCTCGCCGGTATCCAGGACTGCTACACCCAGTCCAAGGGTTCGACCGCCACCCAGGGCAACTTCCTCAAGGCTACCGTCGCCGCCCTCTCCAAGACCTACCAGTTCCAGTCGCCCGACCTCTGGACCGTCATCCCCGTCGGCCAGACCCCCTACGACGAGTTCTCGGGCCACCTCGCCCTCGCCGCCCGCAAGGCCGCCGCCTACTAAGCGCGCGATCTCGTGTGTGCAAAGGTCTCTGTTTGTAGCCGTCATGTTACGTCTTTGATGGCAAAAATTAATAGTGTACTGTGGTTGCAGCGAAGAGCAACTGCGGACTGCCTGTGGAGTGGATTGAGTCGGTGGAGGCGGACTGCAGAGTGCTAGTAGTGGTCTGCGCGCATCTGCAGCCAAGGTCGCGCCGTCTGCCATCTGCAGGGTCTCTCCGCACTGAGCAGAGCGAGCGGCTGGCCTGGCCGCGTCCGCGTACGCGCGAGTGGCGCCCGCTCCTGCGTACCTGCGTCCTACTGGCCAAGCAAGGGTCGACGTCAGTGATGGAGATGGCGAGATGGCGGTGCTAGTGCGCCTGAGTGTCCTGCGCGCAGCACGAGCGGCATCACACCTTGTCAGCTTGTCAGCTTGTCAGCTTGTCAGCTTGTATGCATCGCGCACCGAACGCATACACTGCACCTCGGCCTCGGTGCTGGATGCATGCATGAAACGCACAAGTAGAGCTGCGCAGCGTTCGGTGCCTGCCGTCAGAGTTGTACTCACGTGCTCGCCCCCGGTGGCGAGTGATGTCAACAACAAAACATTACAGCCAAGCCCGTGTAATCTCCGTTTTGTCCATTGCTCATTCTTTGCTGTTACCTTTCTTTCTCTGTCACTACTTTGCGCTCTTTCACGCCCGCTTTCTCTCCGCACACCCTTCACTCGCTCCACACCCGCTTCGTGCTCGCTCCGCTCACACTCGCGCTCGACATGTTCGGCGGAACACCCCGCTGCGAACGCTGCGGCGGCGCGGTATACCATGCCGAACAGGCCATGGGCCCCGCGCGCAAGGTGAGCGCGCCCGACTTGTGATTTTTGCCGTGATGCTGACGCTCGCCTTTACCGTCCCCTGCTCTTCGGTCTGGTACATGTTCAACGTGTCATGTATTGTGCTTGTCCGTGCCCGCGTCATCGCCCGCACCCGCTCGGCCCTCGCACCCTCGCACCCTCGGCACTCGGCACTCACCGACGTCCCTCGGCCCTCCACCGCTCGCTCGCTGCAGATCTACCACAAGCTCTGTCTCAAGTGCGAGAACTGCTCCAAGCGGCTCGACCCGGGAGGGCTGGTGCAGCATGACAACCTTGTGCGTATCGGGCTGAGCTTCGGGCAATGGATAGAGGGGTGGGTCACAGGTCGGCCATTCACCCCTGTCTGATGTCCTCGGCTCCGCATACTCTGCCCACTCGGCACGCTAACCCACAGCCCTACTGCTCCCGCTGCCACACACAGCTCTTCGGCACGCGCGACCTGCGGCACGCCAACCACCTCCCGGCGCGGCGCGAGGGCTCCCCCACCTCGTCCGAGGTCTCGTCCCCCGAGCTCGTGTCCGCTCCGACCATGCCGCGGATCACGCCGCGCGCCGTGCCCCCGCCGCAGGAGTACTATGTGCCGCCAGACCTGAGCGCGAGCGCGGAGACCGAGTCGCCCGTCAAGCCCGCGGCTGCGGCCGCACCTGCCCTCCCGCCCCGTCCCCCCGCRGGCGCCAGCACCGCCAGCGCAGCTACCGCCGCATCGCCGGTCCGCACCATCTCCGTCCCCCTCGTCCCAGGCACATCGCCCACGCGCCCCGACTTCCGCGCCGACCGCCCCATCCCCCGCGGCCTCCCCGCCACTGCGGCCGCCAGCGGGCTGTCGGACCGCGGCCTCCTGCGCCGCACCGACTCGCCGCGGTCAAAGGTCGGCACGCGGCCCGTCGTCGACGACCGCTGCGTGTGCGGCCAGAGGGTATATGCCGCCGAGATGGTCATGGCTATTGGGCAGAAGTGAGTGTGAGCGAGCGAGCGGGCGACTGGAAGGTGGGAAGTAGGAATCACCAGGCAGTGGGGATTGAGCCGTCTGAAGTCGTACTCGAAGTGTAGCTATGGTCAGCCTCACGTTGGCTGCAAGCTGTAGCTCAAGCCGTGCAATGGGGCTGTCCGCACTCTCTGCAGGCTACAGAATTTGCGGAGCTCTCCTCGCTTGGCCAAGACATTCTCTCACTCCTATCACTTGCTTTTGCTGACACACAGATGGCACCGCGGCTGCCTGCGCTGCACGGCCTGCCGCGCATCTATCGACCCCGCACGCGTGTCGGACCGCGACGGCGCGCCATGGTGCAAGAACTGCTATGCCAAGACGCACGGGCCCGAGGGTATCGCCGGGAAGCGGTAGAGCAGTGAAGTGGACGCGGGCTGGCACTGGGTGCCACTGTTGTGACGAAGGCCGTAGATTGCATGCACTGATCGGCCGAATCATTACTGCACGATCGATCGACGCACTGGTGCACTGACGCACTGACGTCTCCTGGTGCTTTATATGACTGCATCGCTACATAGTCCTAATGCTTACAGAAAGTACGTGCTTACAAGTCGGAGCGGCACCATGTAGATGCCTTCACACTGTCCAGAATACAGATTCCGAGTCTTTACCATGACCAGGTCAGATCACACCCTCCGCACCTCACCGCCCGGCGCGCTCGAGCGCCGCCGGAACGCCTTCCAATAGCTCGACCGCCCGCCGACGCGCGCGAGCTCGTCCGCCGTAAACGTGTACGTCGGCGGCGTGTATTCCACAGTCCCCGCCGGGCTGCGGAAAGAAGCAGCAGGCACATCATGGTACGCGCTCCCCGTGCGCAGCGGCGGGGGCGGGCGGCGGCGGCGCACATCGACGCCCGCGAGCTCCTCGGCCGTGAACGTGTATGTCGGGCCTGAGCCACTGCGCTCCCGCCGCAGAGGCGCGCCCACCTCACTCGAGTGCAGCCCCAGCTGCGCAGTGTACGCGTCCCGAGCGGTGCCGAGCCCGATGCCCGCGAGCTGCGCCGCCGTGAATGTGTATGTCGGCCCGGGCGGGGCGGGGGCGGCGGGGCGCGGCTGCTCCCAAATGTCGACGTCGGCGTCCACGTCCCCTACGTCCTCGTTCTCTTGCATGTTGACCTCGTTGTGGTGAGCGTTGTCGCCGCTCTGGCTCTCATAATCTGGCGAGCAGGGCGACATGGGCGACGGCGCATCATACGACGTGACGCGCGTCATGGGCTCGGCGTCGGACACGGGCGACATGGGGATGGGCGAGAGCGGCGCCGAGCCGGGCACCGAGCCGGGCGCAGACCCGCACGCGTCGTACCCTTCGTCGGGGCGGAAGAAGGCGTACCCCGGCGCCGGGACTAACAACGACAGCCCCAGCCCGTCCGCCTCGGCCGCGAGGCGCTGCTCGAGCAGGCGCGTCGAGCTCGGGTCGGGGTCTTCTTTTGTGTAGTCTGGCGGCCGCTCCGTGAACCCGGCGAAGCCGAACTCTGCCGGCGGGCTCAGCTTCATATTGCCCAGCCGCGGCGAGGCGGGGGACAAGGACCGTGCCGGGCCGAGGAAGGGGGAGCGCGGCATCGCGGAAGAGGTTGGCGTCACGGGGAGCGAGCCGGAGCACAGCGGGGGAAGGTGCCATTCGCTACGGATGTACGCGAAGGCCTCCGCGTGTTCGGGGAACTGCGTGTGAGCGAGCAGAGCGAGGGAGCGAACGCGGTCAAGCCGAGAGGAAACTGAAGGATACTACTCACCACACGCTCGGTATCATCCACAGCACCGACCGCAAACGCGCTGTCCCAGTCGCTGATTGCGTCGACGAGAAAGTTGTCGAGCGCAGTGACGGCCTCCGCGTGGCTGCCGCGGAGGTGCGCGTGCAGCTCGTCCGTCGCCGCGCGCTGCTCCGCGAGCTCGCGCAGGCGGTGCTGCTGCCTGTTCTGGCGTGCTGGCCGGCGGACGCGGGGAGAAGTGGAAGTGGACGCCGACGACGAAGAGGCGGTCGGAGGCGCAGGCAGGTGCGTCCGGATCCCGTAGGCCGAGCGGAGGCGGCGGAAGGCCTCGGCGTGTTCCGGGAACTGATGTCAGCGAAGTTGAGGGGAGAGGATGTCAGGCGTCATGGTGGCGCTGGCTCAGGTCTCGAGATCAGGTCTCGATTCCGAGGTCTTCAGGTCGTGAGATCAGGTCTTGGATCAGGTAAAGGTCGCGCCGGCGCAGTCGGCACACGTCTTGGCGTCCCCCCGCCCTCGTTCTCATCCCTCGCCAAGCCCTGATCACTGATCCCTCATGATCCCCGCACTGATCCCCGCAGACCCCACGCAATCAGACCCCAAGACCCCATTTCCGCCGCCCACGCCGCCCGCCGCCCGCCAGATCGGCCCGATTGTGACTCACCGCCCGCTGCGCCTGGTCGAGCCAGCGCTCCACAAACGCAATGTTGGCCGGGTAGCGCGCTTTCGGGGCCACAAAGGCGTTGAGCGCCGCGAGCGCGTAGCTGCCGTCAGTGGTGTGGAGGGAGGTGGGAGGTTGGGGGTTGGAGGGTTGGGTGGGATGGAGCGAGATGATCGGTCGAGGATCGTGGGCTTGGCGAGCCAGCTAGATCGCCATCTGCTGCTGGTCCGACGCCCACTGGCGTCTGTTGCCAGCCGCCCTCGCTCTCGCCTAGTGACCAAGCCGCGTTCCCATCCCTCTCCCGTCCTACTCACTCAGGCCCCGCACTCCGCAGCTCGCAGTGCAGCTCGGGCAGCGTCCGGATAGGCGGCACGTGTGGCTAGATGTCAGCAAGTTCTGTTCGCCCCGCTGGGGTACGCACGAGACCGACGCCGATGCCGTCCGGCGCGGGATGGCGCGATGGGGCCATGAGCAGTTGAGCGGTTCGAGGGAGTCGAGGGGAAGTTTGGAGTCGCGTGAGGCGAGTCGCGTGAGGGCAGGCCGTTGTGGCGCGAGCGTGCAGAGTAGCCGCGGCAGAGGTGGATATAGATGGTACAACAAGAGTACGATGCCAGATGTCAGAAGTCAACTCGAGAGTTATTGTCCTCTTTGGATGTTGTGGCTAACAGCATGTGGGCCCTCGTGTGGCGACTGGACTTGTGGTGGTTATGTAATTGTTTGTGCACAGCCATTTTCAATGACGACCATTTCAGTGTACCTGTGTCTGTGTCTGCCAAGCACCCGTCGCCCGTCGCCCGTCGCCTGTCGCCCGTCGCCTGTCGCCTGTCGCCTGTCGCCCGTGGGCCGTGGCTCGCATTTAGGGTTGGAGCAATGTCTCGCCGTGTTTTTCCAACTCTGCATGCGCCATGCGCCATGCATTGTCCCTCTGCGCGTAATCTCGCAGCCAGGAATGCAGAAAGAAGAACAGCGCCCAGCCAAGCGTCAGCCAAGAACGGCAATTCCAATCCATTCAACTCCATTATTGTCCCTCTCTGTCTACGCGGTATTTTGCCCAAAATCCCTCATTCTCGACGTGGCTCTACCACAATCCCTTATCCCTCACTTGCTTCTTTCAACCCCCGTCCACTCGTCGCTCGTCACTCGCCACCATTCCCTGCACCTCCACTCACTGCTCAGACCTCTCTTCTATAGACGACGCAATGCATCGCATCCAAAGAACCTAACAAGAAGAGGGAGGATTACGATGGCCAGCCATGCAAATGAACTAAAACAGATGTGATCGCGCCTGCCAACGCGAGGGGTGGGGGGTTGTGCCAGAGGTAGGTATATCAGGGGATGGGAGCAAAATAAAGAAGAGAGAAAAGTAAAAATAAAAAAAAAGAGAGAGAGAGGAAGAAAGGAGAGGGGGAGTCATGACAAAAGGTCCGTAAAAAAAGTGTATGGTGTGATGATGGATGAGGAAAAGAAATGGGATCCGGATCTGGAATCTATAATAAAAAGCACAAGCCTGCGCTCTACTACGCCTGCGACTCTACTACAAGCGGTAGTCATAGTCGTTAAACTCGAGCGAGTTGCCCTGCAGTGTCGGCTGCGAAATCATGCCCTTCTGAACAGAACGGCGCTGAGGACGAGACGACATGCGAGGCGAAGTCGGTGA
The DNA here is from genome assembly GCA_001600335.1 of Apiotrichum gracile. Lineage (NCBI taxonomy): Eukaryota > Fungi > Basidiomycota > Tremellomycetes > Trichosporonales > Trichosporonaceae > Apiotrichum > Apiotrichum gracile. The sequence goes on along the minus strand of BCJO01000004.1, from coordinate 2,871,060 downwards.
CGTACGCTGGGGGTAGGGCGATGTCGGCGAGTAAACGTCGTCGAACGGGTTCGTGCTGACACGCTGGGCGCCGGCACCGGCAGCTGCTGCTGCAGCACCGCCGCTCGTCGCATGGCCAAGCCACGAGTTGGTGTTGCCGCCGTACATCGAGGCAACTGTCGGCGACGTGTCACCAACACCCGCCTGGTCGGTGTAGTACGACTCGACCTGGCGACGGCGCATGGCGGGGTAGTTTTCAAGCGGCGAGGCGTAGAACGAGCTAGGCCTGTCATCAATCTCAGAAGCCGCAATGGAGGGAGTGTTCGAGTGGCGACGCTCATCTCCAAAGGGGTTCTCGCCGTGGCGACCAGAGAACATGGACATGTGCTCCGAGAGACGCTTGTTGACAGTGCGCTCGTTGGCACGCTTGACGCGCTTGTAGATCCAGAGAACGAGAATGATCCAGAGAAGACCACCAATACCAACACAGACGCCAATGATAATGTCACGCTTGCGCGAGCTAGACGAGCTCTTAGCAGCATTGGCATTCGTGGCGTTGGCCTTGAGGTTGGCGGCAGATCCAATCGGGTAGGTCGAGTCAATCTGCGCAGCCAGCTTGCCATTGATTCCAGTCTGGTTGTAGATTGGCGACGAGGTGGTCGCAATGTACGACTGGAGAGTCTGGAACTGGTTGTGGGGAACGTAACCGAGCCACTGGGTACCGAGGCTGGCCTGCGATCCATCCCACGACGACGGCTGGTAGAGCTCAAGACCGAGCGTCTTGACATCGCTGGGGCTAATCTCAAGAGCAGTGGCAATGATCTTGGGGAACGAGTCGAGAATCTGTCCAATGGCATCGTCAGAGTCCTTGACAAACATCCAGGGGTAGCTCTGGATGCTGAGCAGGATCGACACAAGGGTCATGTCCTTGACGGGGTCGTTGTCAGCTCCAGTGTTGTAGTTGGGCTGCAGCTGGACAGTGTCGCCAGGAACAATGATCGTGGGGATAGACTGCGACAGCGAAGTGGTCGTGGGAGTAGCAGTCACGCTGCCGCTGACCGACGTGTCTGTGGTCGACGTCGGGGTCGGGGTCTGAGTGTTGATAACCAGGCCAGACACGGTCGGGGTCCACCTGTCGTAGGTGCTCGAGCTAGACGTGAGAGACGTCGCCGACGCATCCATGGGCGGGACAGAGGAGGTGGGCACAATGTTGTCAGAGGAGGTGGGCACAATAGGAGCGCTGGTAGGCTGGACATTGTTCGACGCGTCAGTGCCCGGGGCAACCGAAGTCGGCGAACCAGTGGGCACGACGACAACACCCGAAGTCGAGGTTCCAGAAGTCTCGGTGGGAGGGGTCGTGGACTCGATGGGGGGAGCGGTCGTCGAGGTGCTCGTAGGGCCAACAGGAGTCGTGGTGCCATCCGAAGGTCCCGCCGACGTGGTGTCAATGGGAGGCTGCGAAGTGGTCACAACCGGCGGCTGCGAGGTGGTCTCGATCGGCGGCTGCGAGGTAGTCTCGATGGGCGGGGGCGAAGTGGTCGAGGTAGTCGAGGTGGTCTCAATTGGAGGCTGCGAGGTAGTCTCGATGGGAGGCTGCGAAGTGGTCACAACCGGCGGCTGCGAGGTGGTCACGATCGGAGGCTGCGAGGTAGTCTCGATGGAAGGCTCAGACGTAGTCGTAGTCGAGGTAGGACCAGCAGTCGGCTCAGTCGAGGAGGTCACGATAGGCGGCTCGCTGGTAGTAGGCACCACAGGCACCGAGGTAGTGGGCTCAGGCGAAGTGGTAGGCTCAGAGGTCGTCGTGGTGGGGCCAGCAGTCGAGGTCGTGGGCTGGGTAGGCTCAACAGAGGTCGTGGGCTGGGTGGGCTCGACAGAGGTCGTGGGCTCGTTCGAGGTCGTCGAGGTCGGGCCAACCGAAGTAGTAGGCTCAGTGGGACCGACAGAGATGGTGGGCTCAGTTGAGGTAGGCTCCGACGTGGTGGTGGGCACAACCGGGGTAGAGGGACCAGTCGGCTCCGTCGAGGTGGGCTCAACAGAGGTAGTCGGCTCGGGCGAAGTGGGACCAGTCGAGGTAGGGCCAGTCGAAGTAGGCTCGGTCGAGGTAGGGCCCGTCGAGGTAGGCTCGGTCGAGGTAGGACCCGTCGGGGTGGTAGGGCCGACAGAGGTGGTGGGCTCAGTCGGCGACGAAGTAGGCGACACCGAGGTGGTAGGCTCCGTGGGAGATCCGGTGGGAATGACAGGAGTCTCCGTGCTCGAAGACGAGGTTGTGTCAGTAGGCGGCACGACCGACGTAGTCTGAGTAGTCTGAGGAGGAGCCGAGGTCGTCGAGGACTCGGTGGACTCGATGGAGGAAGGTCCAGTGGTCGTGGTAGGGGGGACAACCGTCGTCGAGTTGGAGGTCTCAACCGGGGGAACAGTCGAGGTGGTCTGTGTAGGAATCACCGACGTGGTAGACGAGCTCGAAGGAGGAACCGCCGTGGTGTTGTCCGAGGGACCGACCGTGGTGGTCGGAGAAACCGGAGGCACAACGGTGGTGTTGACCGAAGGCGACTGCGTTGTGGGAGGCGCAGTGACCGACGAGCTGGACGAGGTGTTGGTAGGCGAGACCGAGGAGGTGGGAGAAACCGACGGCGACTGGGTCGAGCTCTCCGTGGTGTTCGAGGAAGGGACCGCAGGGGTAGTCGAAGGAGCCACCGAGGTCGAGCTCGAGGGGATCACAGAAGTGGTGGCCGACGACGAGGGCGAAGCCGAAGGAGAGGCCGAGGAGGAAACCGACGACGAGGTTGAGGGAGCGACCGAGCTCGAAGAGACGGATGAGACTGACGACGAAGGAATCTCCGAGCGCTCAGTCGAGCTCGACGACGACTCGAGGGAAGCCGAGTCCGAAGAAGAGCCAGAGGACGACGAGCCAGAGGTCGAGCCAGGGGTAGAGGTCGAAGGAACCTTAGACGAGGAAGTCTCCGAAGAAGTGGTCGACGATGAGGTAAGCTCGGACGAGGTGGTGGTCGACGACGACGAAACGGGAGTCTCAGTAGACGAAGACTCCGAGCTGGTGGGGGGCACGGCACTGCTCGAGGGCGACGGGGCAGCAGTCGTAGAAGGCGGGACGGTGCTGGAAGACTCGGTAGCAGTGGAAGACGGAGCAGTGCCAATGATAACACCATTGGAGTAGGTGTAACCAGCAGAGACGCTCAGTCCACCGCTTCCAAGGCTAGCCGTGAGGCCGGCGCTCAGGCCAGAGCTGAGTTCCGAGTCGGTGGACCGCTCAACCGAAGTAGTGGTGTCCGTCTGCTGCTCGGACGATTCTGTGGAAGGGGCCACAGAAGGCGAGGGCGAGGGCGACGAGCTGGGGGTCACGGGCGCCTCGGACGAGGACGAGGGGGCGGGTGCCTCCGGGCTCGGCGAGGGAGAAGGCACAGGAGGCGTCGACGAGGTCTCGGGAGCCTCGGTAGTCGTAGAAGTCGACGACGAAGGCTCTGTTGTCGGGACGATAGAAGAAGTCTCCGAGGTGGTGGTCTCAGTCGTCTGCTCCTCGGTCGAGGTCGTCGAAGAGGTGGTCTCGGTGGTCTCCTCGACAGGGGTGTCTACCGGGGTCAAAGCTGAAAACGGTGTCAGTAAATTGTACTAGGTGATCATATGCTGCGCAACGGCCCGCGACCCGACGCCCAAATGCAGGATGCAACTAATTGCGCCATGCACGATGCACGATGCACGATGCACAGATGCACAGATGCGACGAATCGAAAGCATCCCCTCGTTTGCAGAGGGGGTTGGGTCGCGTTGTTCCAGGCTGCCGGCAAAGGGGGAATGTAGCAAACTTACGGGTGTCAACGGAAGCATCCTGGCGTCCATAGAACTGGACGCGGGAGCGCGAACGCGAAACAGCACGGTTGCCGCCTTCAGCGCGGGCAACGTGAGCAGTCGCAGCAACGAGCTGGGCAAGGAAAGCGACAACGACGAGGAGGGCGAGGAGCATGTGGCGGTTGCCGCCCCTCGCAAGGCGGCCATTGCCAGTGCGCATGATCTGAAAGCGCTCTATAATCTAGGTATCCGGGGAATGATAGAGATGGAGCTCGGTTTCAGAGCCTGATAGGAAAGGGATAAGGATCTCTTTCTGTTCAGCAAGACATGCAGTCAATGGCGATGGATGGGACGTGTCGACGCGTTGTGGGATGCAAACGGGTCAACGGATTACACACAGCGATGTGCGTATGTGTGTGGGGTGACTTTTATGTGTGTGGTTGGCGGGGACACACAAGAAAGACGAGATACTGGGGGGGCCGAGAGATCGAATAGAAGCGCGGCTTGCGAGAGGATGTTGGCAGGCGTGATAAAGTAACGAGGAAATAGAACAGAACAAGTCGAGTCCAAAGTATAAGCAATAGTATAAAGTCGAGAGTGGCCCACAAGAAGAAGAGAAAAGAGAACGAGGCGGGTTGTGGTGGTTGTGGTTGATGGGATGGGAGAGGGAGAGGGTAGCGTTCGAGGCTAAGAATCGATCAACGAGTCGTTAAAAGAGGTCGGTGTGTCGGACTAAGTTCCAAGGACGCGCGAAGGGAGGTAACGGTGATGGAGGGGGGGGGGGGGGGGGCGGTCGAGATGGTGAGATTCGAGATGAAAGAGCGTGAATGTGCCTTCTGTCCAAGCAGGTTGCACCGAGTCGGAAAAACGGAGATGTCGAGGAGGGGGGAGGGGGAGGGGGAGGTCGGAGGGGGGAGATGGGTTTTTGTCGAAGTCGAAAGTGTCAAAGTCGAAGTCGATGAGAGAGAGAGGAGGTGAGAAAGGTTGTCGATGGAGGATGTCGAAAGAGTAGGAGACAGAGACAGAGACAGAGGCGGGGACGGGGGGGACGGGGGGGACGGGGGGGGGGAGGGGGAGAGCAGGGAGGGAGAGAGAGCAGGGAGAGCAGGGACAGAGGAGAATGAATGATCGTGTCAGTAGTAATGGGTGACAAAGAGACGGACCAGACACAAACGAAATAGACTGGCCCTGGACTGTATACACACTACACACACACTGTGAGATGGGCTGCTCAAAAGCAATCCGTAATGCGCGGGACTGGTAGTATGGTAGTATGTATCCAGCTATACAGGGCTAATATCAGCTATTAGAAGAATATAATAATATTACGACGAGGTAGATCAATCCTTCTCCCCTGTCCAACACCCTGTCTGCTTGTCTGCTTGTCTACTTGTCTGCTTGTCTGGGCTATTGAGGAATCCAGAATACGCCGGGTTACAGGTAACAAAGGGAACAAAGGGAGGGAGAGGGACTCGTACTAGGCTGCGACTGCGAAAGAGGGCACACAACGCGAGACTTGGACCACAGTGCACAGTGGACTGGACTGGACTGGACTGGACGCGCGCGGGCCAAAAAAGAGGGCAGTCAGACAAAGAGGAGACGGGCTAGGTTGGATTAGGACCGGGGGAGGGGTGGGGGGGGGGGGGTCTGTGCACCAATCCAATCTCTATGTCAAATTCTAATTCCGACAAGTCTCCGTCCGTTACAATAAATACAATATGCATCTGACTCAATAATCTAATCGAACAGCATTCGGCATTTGAACAAGTATTCAATAGGAAGAACCGGGTTGTTATTAGTCATTGTATTGATGTATGTATGCATTGGATTGGATTGCGACAAAGTCACAAAAACAAACCGTTAGATTGAACTAAGAAAGAAAAAAATGCAGGGTCTGGAATTGTCGTCTGGAAGAAAAGAGGGAGGGAGCGGAGAGAAGGGGAGAGAGGGGGGAAGGGGAGAAGGGGGAGGAGAGGGTGGAACGCAAGAGACAGAGACAACAGACAAACAGACAGGACCAGGATGCTAGAGTATTCAGGGAAAAGCACCACACGAGAGGGCAGTAGCCAGTAACCCTGTTGTTGTTTGTCAACAACACAATAATCCCAATTAGTAATACTGATCACGTTCCTTAACACTCAAGCTGGGTTATTAGAGCAGTTGTTCATAAATGATTAGCAATTTGCCCTGAGTACCAGGCCTCAGTGACAAGGAACCCAGGAACGAAGATAGGAGCACGGCTCGCGGCTCGCGGCTCTCGGCAAGGCACACCCCAGGGTCCTTGCTATCCTGTCCTCCTGCTCTCCTGCGCTCTCCAGCGGGGTCCGCTCTTCTGCTTTTGGCTGTCTCCGGAATACGTTCAACTTTAGCCTCGCGGGACACTTTTAGGCAACAATTAGAGTGGAGGCTTTGGAGAGCAACCATGCAGTCATGCAGTCATGCAGTCATGCAGTCATGCAGTCATGCAGTCATAGCATGTAAGAGTGCAAGAGTGGAGACGGAAGCGCTGCACGCGGAGGAGCGGCAGAGGCGTATTCAGGGAGGCTCAAGCGCGGAAGAGCGGAAGGGCGATCGAGGTCTTGTCGGTAAGTGACGTTTCTTTTCCACATCTGGGATTCATCTGGGATTCATCTGGGACCACCTGGGCTGGGATTACCTCGCATGACACCCGCAGAACCCGCAGATACCGCAGATGCCGCACAAACCATCACGCTTAACCATGCACGATAGACCCAGGACCCAGCCTATAATCCGTTCCAGCGTTCCCGCACGGCCGCCGTTGCGATAGCGCAGATTGAGACAGGATGACGCGGAGACGCGCCCGGATCCCATTGTCCTTATGCGTATTCTATCTCGCTTGCATGCCGAGCTCCACTATTCACTCTGTAGACCTGCTAAGTGTGCGAAATGCATTGAGTGTGTCACCACATGAGCACCACTGAGGTCACCGCCGAGGTGCGCCACATGCAGATGCACCAGATGACCGCCGAGCCGAGAGGTGACCATGCATGACTCGCTTGGTTGCCGGTGTGGTGTTCAGGGTCTTGACACCTCATCCATTCAGGGTTTATGGATCCGAGGGTGGACTCGATGGCAAAGTAGACAAGGCATCAAACGAGAGGATTGAGCACGACCTTGCCCCAGGAACGGGTCTTTCAGGGTAAATCTCCCCGGAGTCTAGGCACCGGGTCCCGGCAAGGTTACCTTAACAAAGCAGGAGCGAGTGCACACCGTGCACACAGTGGGAAGGAAGAGGACTTTCCGTATTTGGTAACATTTTTTCGCGTAGAGAGAAGAGTGCGCACGAGTAGTAGAAAGCTAATCGCTTATTTGGGATTCGAGCAAGCGCGCAGTCTAATAATTCAATCTGTCTTTGGCTGTGCACTAAGACTGTCCATGACCCAACAATGACTGACAATGACCAACAACGACCTTGGGACCAAAGCACTAGTGCCACTAATCTCACCAACCTCGCCAGCGAGCGGGCATTGCGCACCAGAAGCCGTCTAGCGCAGTGGAAGCGCAGTGGGATGCTGATGGCGAGACATTGAGACATCTTTGGGAATTATCAACCGCGGCGTTGGCTGCAGTGGACGGAATGGATCTGGGGACGCTGGGCTCGGCATCGCTGCTGCTGTCGCCGCCACACGACTGCCACTCTCGCTCGCTACTCACACTCTGGGCCCACTCGGACTTTGCATTCTCATTATCGTCGCACGCCCGTCACTCCCCACTCGCTACCGGCCGTGTCCCCATTTCTTGCAGGAAAAAGCAAAAACCTACGGCGCACCTCGTCTATTCTTGAATGTCGGCATGGTCAGGCGCGTGGCGACCTTATGTCCTCGCAGGGCGTGGGCTACGTAGCTCACGTACTTTTCTCGTACTCCAGCATCCAAGGGCATCCAGTTTGTGGTTAGCAGCAAGGCAATAGGGCAGCTGCAATAGGGCGATTGAGTGGAGCGGATGATCTCTGCAGTGGGTGCGTTCCGACATGCCGTCAACAGCGACCCGTCCGTGTCCTAACAAGTGTCAACTGAAAGCTCCACGATGATGCAAGCGGCATTTGCAGAATCAATTCCCAGCATTCTCTTGGTCACAAGCTCACCAGTCGCATCTCGCATCTTGGTGAGAGGCACCCCATCTGGTGCCTGCGAGCAGTGCAGAGTTTGTCCACGGCACGATCTGACGTGTTGCCGCAGCCCAATCTCTGTGCCATACGATGCGGTTCTCCAGTGCAAACCCAGACCCAAACTACAAGCTCATCCAACTCAGCGTGTCTGCAGATCTCACCACACCAGCTGGAATCGGAAGCAACAGCAGCCAGTTTACGCGCATACTCCCGCGCCAACTCGGGACTCGTTCGGCTCCAGTCCGGGCTGCCCATCTCATTCCCTTGCGCTCAAGCTCATCTCGCACGCACAGAGGCATGTCATGCGACCTAGGTTGTGTGGCGCTCGGTGGGGCTGCAGGCACCGGAGGGCATGGAGCCACATTGACTTGACGAGAATGGGACATGTATTCAGACTTGCGCATCACCACCCCACGCACCCATGGCGCTCTGAATTGGTAACGCACCGCGTACTAGTCCAGTCGGGAGCAGCGGCAGCCTATGCAGGGAAAGCGCAAGCAAGCGTCCGGTCTGGGCCGTGGCCCAGGCTCAAAGTTCTGCTAGGCTGGGAAGGGAGTCGTTGGCGGGCGGAACATGGTTATTACGCGCCGGCGGCCAGCGGACGGCCAGGCGACCAGGATTCTGGAGAGAAGTCGTTCTTGCAAACTGGTTGTTTGTTCGTGTTGCTTCCATTGAAGTGTTGCCACCTGCTGGCGAGTGGCGCGGCTTGGTGGATGCATGAGTGCCTCGAAGTCCTGATCAAGTCAAGAGACTCATCTTTGCCTGCAGGCTGGTCGCTCATTCGTAACCACGTTGCTCTCTCGTGTCTGTGTCTCTCTTAATCATCTGTGTGGCAGCGATAGTTAGGCAGCTCTTCTCGATCTGCTCGTACGCTCTTCGCGAGGGTGAATAAGACTCGTAATCGCTTCTACAGTATGAAGGCCGCTCTGTCTCTCTACCAGCATGCAGGTGCGCGTATCGTTCTACACATGCAGATATGTACACACTTACACGTGTCGGTAAATCACGCATCGCATTCTATGTTCTATGATCACCCATCCAGCATCCAGCATCCCCACTGACGCCATATTGACGCTACCTAGCAGCACCTAGTGCAGGTAGCCGATATGCACCTGTCCGCATCGGATGAGCCGAAAGACGAAGGCTGGCGGTCTAAAGTTGCGGTATTCGGCAGGGTCGGGGGGTCAGGTGCAGGGGCTGGAATGACTGGGGCGACTGGGGCGATTTGGGTGGCGACTGCAAGAGAGTGACGCACAAATATTACTGCACTGATCTGCATCATCATCATCCATCTCCATCCCTTCACTCACTCACTCACTCATTCACTCGCTCCGATCCACCACACGCACGCCGACCACTCCATTGGCTGCGTGCCAAGCTACCGCGTTCACATCGAGTCTCTCCGGCACCGGCACATTCACTGCTGCTTCACTTTCACGCCTGGTGTTCCGCCAGCGTTCCAAGCGTTCCGCCAGCGTCGCCAACGTTCCGCCCCTGGTGTCGCGGCTTTCCAACCTTTGGCACTTTGCTCCGAACTTTTGTCTGTGCACAGTTGCAGTCAAGCGCGAGTGAAGCGCGAGTGAAGCGCGAGCTTGGACGGAGCATACATTAACTGCAACTGCATCGCGAGCAGCTTCCTCCCCAGCTTCTTCTTCTACGCACCGCATACCGGCGGACAGGTCCAGTAGTCCCCAACTTGACTCAGTCAACAACAACCACCTCACACAACAACACAACTCGAAACACACTTACACACAACCTCACTCACCCACCAATGCCCAAATCGCGAGAGTACGGCACAATCGTGGCCGTATACCCCGCCTCCGAATCGAGCAGTATGCCGCCGACGCCGACGACCCCGCGCACGCCGCTGTTAGGCGAGTTCCGGTGTCCGCGGTGCCACGGCGCGATGCGCCGCGCAACACGCAGCGGGCACTGCGAGTGCGAGCTCGACGAGGACGATGTCGAGCTCACAGAGCACGAGCGGCGCGAGTACGAGCGCGGGCTCGTGACGTGGGAGCGCGCAAAGGACTGGCATTTCTGGGTACGCCGCGAGTGGGTGCCGCTGTACGTCCTCGGCGGCATGGTGCTTGCTGCCGTCAGCTTTGTCGCCGTGTACCATCGCGAGGTGAGTAGTAGCTGCCAAGTCGGCTTTGACTGACGCACAGATCATCGAACGCCTCATGCCGCTCGTCAGCGAGATCCGCGAGGTTCCCTACGGATACCTCGTGCCCGTCGCGGCCATCACGATCTTTTCGTTTCCCCCGCTGTTCGGAAGTGGTGAGTAAATGTAACTGTGGAATCGTTGCTGACTGCAGAAATCGTCATGATCCTCTCCGGCGTCGTCTGGGGCGTCCGCGGCGGCTTCCTGATTGCTGCCGCGGGCACCATCCTCGGCGAGATGGCTTGTTTCACGTACGTACTGGATATTCCTCGGAGAGACCCCGCTGACCATTAGGATGTTCCGCACATGCTGCCGCGGACGCGCCGGCCGCTTCTCCCGGCAGAGCCTCAACTATGCCTGCCTCTCCCGCGTGGTATCTCGCGGCGGGCTCTGGATCGCATGGGTCGTGCGCCTCAGTGCGATCCCGACGCACGTCTCGACAGTCATCTTCGCCGTCTGCGGGCTCGACTACCTCCGCTTCCTCGCCGCCCTCATCCTCGCGCTCCCGAAGCAGTTTATCGCAGTCTACGTCGGCGTGATGGTCACCTCCAACCCGGGGCGGGACGACATTGTGCTCTCCAACGTCGTCCTCGGCGCCAGCATCCTCATCACCCTCCTCGCGCTGTGGTACATCCACCGGCAGATGCTGCGCGTGCGCAAGCGCGTCTTCCTCGAGGTGCGCGAGGAGCTGCTGCGGCACGGCATCGAGGAGCCCTTCCCTCCCAGCGAGGACGGCGACTCGGACTATCTCGTGTGGACCGGCAGCGAGTTCCGCCGCCGCGCATAGCACCAAGGATACCCCCATTTCATCCCATATCAGCATTCCACCCATTGACACTGCTTTGTAGACCCGTAGAGCATGTACAGTACTTCTGTATCGCAGCGTGAGCACCTGCACTGTGCACATGCACTGTGCACACTAGCACTTCAGGAGCAATCAGGCGCGAATCCGCGTCGCGTCGATCCAATCGCTGTGATCGTGTGCGGAATGAGGAATGTGGCGGTGCACACACCAGGTGGCACTTTCCTGGCACTCCTTGCACTCCTGGCACTCCTCGCACTCCTCGCACTTTCCTGTCCTCCCGTTATCTCTCCGTTGCGTCCAGCGTGCCTCCTACGTGCACCACTGATTGGCAAGAACATCACAGCAATGTAGGCATGGAGCTGCGGAGTGGAACATTCGCAACAGAGGTCCGGTCGGGAGGCACGTTCGATCTCGGAGCTAGTGTCGGTGTCTTGGCGGTCAGGATAGAAAGTGTCCAGCTCGCGATCCTCCGTACATGCCCATCCGTCGCCAGTCCCCCTCTTGGGGGCCGACTCGCCAGTGACGCGGGCGGATGTCGCGCGTTGTGCTTTCGATAGTGATTCTCATGTGGGGTATTTTAGGGTGTTTTGGGGTGCATTTTGGACGTATTTTGCACGTATTTTGCTTTCATTTACATGCATTTTCTTCGGCATTCTTTGCTCCTGTACTCAGAGGTCCGTCCTGTTTCTCGATTTTGGGTTTGAATAATGAGCGTTCTCTGCGCAAGCTTCAGCATGCCAGCTGCATGGCAGGCCTCGATCACGCTCGGAGCCAGACCACACACTAGACAGCCATGCACCGCCCAGGTCCATTCCTCGCCACAGCCAAGCCCAGCAGCGCAAGGCCGTGGCAGACGCGTACGCCCTCCTCGCTGCCCGTCTGCCCAAGGACGCCAAGGACCTGAACGCCCAGGAGGCGGCCCTCCGGCTCTGGATGCAGGTCGCGGCCGTGGATGACAAGGCGCCTTCGGGGCGGCAGACGAAGCGCAACGCCATGATGCTGTATGTCGCGATTGCGCGGAGCATGATGTGAGTGGCCGCTGGCAGGTTGTCGGTGGAGAGTCTCGTTAGTCATCAGCAGCACCCCAGGCAGTCTCGCCGTTTCCCTCCGAAGGTTGTAAAATAGCACATGCACTGGCTGGAGGTGAAGAGTCGATTGCAAGGTGCAGAACACGAGCAAGGCAGTGTGGCAGGCAAGCCGAGCTCGAGGTCTGAGCGAGCCGGGTGTCACTCCTCGATGAAGACGCCATATTTTGCTCAACGCCACTCGGTGTGAGGGCACGAGGACATGAGGACGCCACGGCCAAGGTGCCTTGCTTCATCCGCATGGACGTGGGAACTGGTGTCTTTGAGGGGAGCTGGCAGCGAGGCAGCGAGGTAGAGGCAGAGAGCAGCGAAGCAGTGAGGCAGACAGGGAGCGAGACAGCATGGGAGACTGGCAGCACAGAGCAAAGAGGAGAGCACAGTGGCGCGCTCAGAGGGGAGAGGCTATATAGCCTCACCTCTGTTGTCTATTCTACATGCCCTTTATCCTCGTTTCTCGACTATCTGTAAGTACCACCTCTCACCTAGTCGCTAGCATCCGAGCCCCGCTGACATCCAGCCCAACCAGAAATGCAGTCCAATCCCGACCCCGCCGCTCCTACCGCGACCACCCCCGCCAGCCACCCCGGCGCCTCAGCCTCGGCCGCCTCGGATCCCGACAACCGCTCCGACATGCGCACGCGCCTCTTGGCCAGCCTGGTAGCCATGCGGGGTCTGATGCTCGACGCGGGGCACGCCGAAGGCCCCATTCACTTCCATCCCCCCGAGGGCGATACCGCCTCGGAGAGCGTGCGCGCCGAGCAGGCGCGTACCGTTGACGCATTCAACGCCTTTGTTGCAGAGGAGAACAGGGACAAGTCCGAGCCTCCGATGGCCACAAAGGATATGCCCGCCCCCGCTGCCGGAGGCGCCGCCGATTTCTGGGCCACAGTCATCACCGATGTCGACGGGCCCCTCGCAGGCGCCCGGCGCGACGAGCGGGTCCGGATGCTCCTCCTCCTGCAGCACATGCACGGCGGCACGGTCTTTGAGCACCACCCCACCCCGCTCACGCCCACGCGCTCGCAGTCGCTTGCCGAACACAAGGCCCGGGCCGAGGAGCGCAAGATGATGATGGAGGTGTACGAGTCGCTCGCCCAGTTCAAGGCCGGCAGGGTGGAGAGGGCGGAGCGCGGGGGGGATGAGACCGAGGAGGCGCTGGAGATCGCCCATGTCCAGTACGCTTATCGCGCGCTCATGGCTGAGCGCATGGAGAAGGCGGCTGTCGAGGCCGATGACACCGCCAAGGTTCAAAAGTCCGAGACCAAGGACGAGGACGGCACGGACAAGACCAAGAAGAAGAACAAGACCAAGAAGAAGAAGGCTGTGCCCCCCGGGACGGCTACCCAAGCCTCGGTCCCAACTTGCACCGCCACTCCCCCCGCCGCGCCCACCGCCGATCCCACCGCCGAGCCCACCCCAGCCGCGCAGGACTTGCCCGACTTCATTGTCCTGCAGAACAAGGAACGCCAGGCCCTGGCGGACACGTACCACGGCCTCGTCGCCGCCCAACCCGTCAAGGACGCGCAGGACATGACCCCCAAAGAGGCGGCCCTCGCGCAACTCCAGATGAACGTTGAGGTGTGGATGAGAACGCGCCCTTTGGGAGGCAGATGAAGCGCGCTGCCATGATGATGTACGTCACCCAGGCCGGGGGTGTCTGAGCCAGCCGGAGGTTGCTCGATAGTCTTTCCGTACTTTGAACATAACATAGGAAAGAAAAATGTACTAGGCGAGGCAGGTCTGCCGTACCAGTGGTTCGGGGCAAGGTTCTCGAGTGTTGGCTGCAGACGCTACACTGAAGCTCAGCTGTGGGTCACGTATCGCCTGCGTTTGGAACAAGCCATCGCAGGTCTGTGCTGCAGTCTGTCTGAGTTTCCATATAACTAATTAATTAGTTTGTTTATTCATTATTTATTTTTATTTACTTCTTTTTTACAGTGCTGGACCATTCCCGTCTCATCGACCAGCACCCGGCCCCCACGAAGCGCAGCGTCTGCCTACCTACCCTCCTCCAGTCCACTCGGCGGCTACTCGCATTGCCAAGCTGCCATATACTGCAGCTAGACGGTCTTACGCCCATGACCACTTTTGCCAATTCCCGTCCTGGTCTCACTGGAGCGACTATCTGGCGTGCCGGTGTGGATTGATGGAGGGCTCGTGCAGCAATAGGGAGTGGGTACCTGCGGCGAGTCCGAGCTCAGATCCCCCATGTCCCCTCGCCACAGGTGACTCGTCGCCCCGTGCTGACATTCCTCGCATCCTGATTTCCCACTTACACCTCCTACGGCTCCAGACACAAGGCAGCTGCCAGCGGAGGAGACGCGCCGACGCCACGGACAATGTGGCTTTCTGTCCTCGAGGCGGTGGGAACCAAGATCGGGGACATGGGAGATGACATGGTACCTTGGCACCATGGCAGCAAACAAGCCAGGAGGCAACGGAAAACAGAGCGAAGCACTGCAACGCCGGGGCTCTCGAAGGAAGGAGGGATATAACGCTCCCGCTGTCTGTTCTCTCGCCCTCTATCCCTCCTCATTTACACATCCGTAAGCCCCACCTCAATACCCCAGAGCCCCGCTGATACGGACCGCAGAAATGCAATCCGAGCCGACCCCCGCCGAGCCGACCCCCCGACCCCTAGACGAAGCCCACCGCGCCGCTATCCGCGCCGAGGAGCACAGCTTCATCCTGACCATGCTGAAGAGCACGCGCGCCGACCAACTCCGGGGGGAACTCCGCCACCCCATCACCATATGGATGCCCCACCGTCCGGACTCTGAGGAGCTGCGCGTGCGGCGCGAGCAGACGGGCCGCACTGTCGACTGGTTCAATGCGCAGTATCCGGCAGAGAGAGCGGTTGAGATTCAAGAGGACGATGGGGGGCCCGGCAAGCCCACAGCGACTGCCTCCTCCGCCGTTTTCGCGCCCACGCGCCTGTCCGTTCGGCAGCAGGAGCGCCTCATCCTGGGGGCGATCTTCGTTATCTTGGCTGCTAAGCTCGAGGAGAGGGCTATGGCGGGGAGCATGGCCTGAGGATGAGTGGAACAAGAGCTCTCGATTAGTCACAGTAGCCCTCAATAGCACCCAGTCCGCCTTCTCGCGCTCGTTTCCGTCCGATCGTCCAGTGTCTATAACCATAGCTGATGCAGATCTCGCCGCAGAGGGATCAATAGCAGGCTGTAGGACAAGAGCTGGGGGCTCGCGCGTCTCACTCGCGTTTCGGGCTGGGGGTGGAGGGAGCCTTGGGTGAATGCAGCGGCTCCCCCGTGGGCCTTGTGCGGCACTGTGGCACGCAGGCGATCCTGATCTCAGATGTATGAGCCTCGGTCAGCCGACAGATGAGTTGTGCACACCGCAGTACGGACAGTGGCTGTCCTCGAGGCCGTGGGATCTTGGGAAGATCCAGCTAGGCAGCCAGCATGGCCCGCAGACAAAGGAGACACCAGCGGGTTGAGGGAAGAGGATATCTACTCCCTCTGTTCTCTCTTCCATCTGTTCTCCCCCCATCACCCTCTCTCCCGTGTTCTCATCCGATCCACGACTCGACAGTAAGTCCCAGCTCTCCAGCCCCATACCAGAGCACTAACCCCAGACTTTCACAATGGACTCCAAGCCCACGGCGCCCACAGCTCCCACGGGGCCCACCACCCCCGCTCCCTCCGCCGCCTCGGACCACCCCGAACTCCGCGCCGAAGTGCATACGCGCCTCCTCGCCGACCTGGTGGGCATGTGGGGCACGTTGCAGGACGCGGGCCAACCCGGCGGGCCAGTTCACCTGCGCACGCCCCGCGACCTCCTTTCGCACGTCCCCCTGCGGGCCGAGACCGCTGAGGAGAGGGTGGAGCGCGTCGAGAGCGCGCGCACCGTCGACACTTTCAACGCGTACTTTGCCGCAGAGGGTGACAAGTCTCCACTGGCAGCTGGCGGGGATAGTCCTGCTGAGGCCCGGGGACCCCCTCTCGCGGCCGGCTTCTGGGCCGACGCCATCGACGACGTGGAGGGCCCGCTTGCTGCCGCGCGCCGTGACGAGCGCATCAAGATGCTCGGCCTCCTGGAGTACATGGGCGGGAAGGCGTTTGCCCTCCCTCCAGGCGTACAGGCCGCCCCAGGGGGTGTGCGCTCGTCTGAGGACCGACGTGCCCGCAACGAGGAGCGCAAGCTCATGATGGGCGTGTACACTTTGCTCGTCAAGACCAAGGCTGTCTGGGCGGCACAGGGGTGGTCAGGCTTGAACACGCTCCCGCTGGAGTCGATGGAGCTTGGAACTGTTCAGTGGGGTTATTGTGACCTCATGGAAAAACGCAGGGCGGCTGCCGAGGCCGAGGCAACCAAGGCTGCAAAGGTCGAGGTCAAGGACACCAACAGCACGGATAAGAAGAACGATAGGGGCGACAAGGACGACAAGGGCGACAAGGGCGGCAAGGACGACAAGGGCGGCAAGGACGACAAGGGCGGCAAGGACGACAAGTACGACGGCAAGACCAAGAAGAGCAAGACCAAGAAGAAGAAGAACAAGGGCAGCAAGGTCCAGGCTTCGGCCGCCGCGACGGCTACCCAGACCACGGTCCCAGCCCCTACCGTCGAGCCCATCGCGGAGACTACCGCCGCTCCCACCGCCGCTCCCACCGCCGAGCCCACCGCGGACGCAGACTCAGACGCGGACGCGGACGCGGTTCCCGACTTCATTCTCGAGCAGCAACAGCGGCACCAAGCCCTGGCGGACGCTTACCACCGTCTCGTGGCGCTGCAGCCGGTCAAAGACCCGAAGGACATGAACGAGAAGGATGCCATGCTGGCCGAGATCCGCCTGCGGGTCGAGACCATCGACGAGAATGCGCCGTTGGGCGGCAGGAGAAGCGCTGTGCCATGATGAGTTATCTCACGGTTGGGGCCATCCTTTGAGCCGGTTAGCGGCGCAAGACACTTTCCGTATTTCCGAACCAATGTAGTATATAGGAGCCGATGCAGATCTGCGGCAGTGAGTGGTGTTGCTGGGGTGGGCGTCTATTGCCAGCTGCAGGACAAGAGCAGAGTCATGTGTCGGGCGGGTCTGTCGTGAACGGAGCCTTGGCGTGTGAGTGTGTCGCAGCTGTGTGAGTTCCCACTAAACAGGTAGACAAATATTTGTTGACGTATTTATTTGATTTATTTTGATTTATTCACAAACTCACCCAATCCTGCCACAGGCCAAGCGCTTGAGCCCAAAGCAAATGAAGCGCCGCGCCGTGTGGGCGCGAGACGGACAGTGACGACAAGGGTGAGCACAAGGGCGCCAGCACCCAAGCACATAAACGGTGTGGGCGAGTGTGGCGCAACCCACGCTCATGACGGTGTTCCCCTACGCCCCGAGTCACACCCCGATGCTCCCATGGCGACCCGACTCTCATGATGTCAGTGAGTGGTGACGGCTCGTCAGCGCCAGCGTCAGCGTCACTCTGCTCCATCGCGATGCTGTCTGTGGGAACGGTGGGGGGAGGTATATAGCTGCCTCTTCTTTCCCAACCACTTCCCATACAACTTACCCCCATCCAACTCATCTAGCGTTTTCTCCATCCTAATACCTCCCACAACCATTCAAACCATAACAACCGCAATGACCAACAAAGCAGCATCTGCCCCTTCCGCCGCCACGGACGCCGCCACCAACGTCGCGGCCTCCGCGACCTCCGCCGCAACCTCCGCCGCTTCCGCCGCCGCCTCCGCGGCCTCCTCGGCGGCCAAAGCGGGGGGCGACGCCGCCACGACCGCGTGCAACACCCTCACCTCGGCGTGCAAGTCCGCCTACGCGTCCGCGAGCACCACCCTGCGCTCCGCCCCTCTCTGGTCCATTATCGCGGGCTTCGTCGTCGCCGCCACCCTCGCGTTCCTGATCATGTACGCCGGGATGCTCCGGCGCACGGTCGAGATGTACCTCTTCGCCGCCGCCGTGGAGGCTCAGCAGGAAGAGGCGCAGGAGGAGGCCGAGGAGCGGGTTAGGGAGAAGATTGGGGAGGCGGGGGAGAAGGGGATGGCGGGGATGGGGATGGGGATGGGAACGCTCGGCGAAAAGGACGGCAAGGACGGGATGGAAGAGGGGAACGACAAGGACCGCAAGGATGGGATGGGCCTGATGGCCGGCGCGGGGGAGGTGACGGCGGGCAAGGGCGCGACGAGGGGCCGCGCGGTCGGCGAGTGGGTCGATGCGGTCAACTCGCAGTAGGGCGCAAGCAAGAGCCAAGACGACTGATGAAACTCGCGAGCTGCAGGAGGTGAACCAAACCCACCGCCACACCGCTATCGCAACAGTCAACAAGTCCCATCCAATTCCAGCCTAAGTAGTCCTGTATGCAACGTAATGGCGAGAGAGGTCGAATAGCAGATATTGGTTCAGCTGTTCAAACAGATTGGACTCGAAGCGACGGCCACAGCTCCCTGCGCCCGATCGCACTTGAAGAGTGTGCCAAGCGACAACACTGGGAATCCGACTTCTTCGTCGATACGTCTCAGCACAGCTTTGCTCACCTTCGCTGCCAATCCGTCCCTCCGTGCTACCGGACCACCACTCAACACTGCAGAACGCCTCCCACACCGCCACACAACAACGCTCGCCCCACCTCCCTCAGCCTATGCCCCGTCCCCAAGTCCTCGACGCGTTCTCCAGTCCTGTGGTCCCTCATTACGGGTCTCACC
This sequence comes from Apiotrichum gracile, assembly GCA_001600335.1. Classification (NCBI taxonomy): domain Eukaryota; kingdom Fungi; phylum Basidiomycota; class Tremellomycetes; order Trichosporonales; family Trichosporonaceae; genus Apiotrichum; species Apiotrichum gracile. The sequence continues at coordinate 2,852,428 of BCJO01000004.1, read as the reverse complement.
TTTGTGTCGTGTATGCCGACAATGTGCCGCTCGGCAAGGGTTATGCCCTGCAGGCGGGGTGCGATGCGAGTACCGGGGGCAGGAGGGAGGAGAGAGGGAGGCAAGAGGCAAGAGTGAGGGCGCAGTTGTGCGGTAGACTCGCACCGCTAGCGCCTCATGCCTTGGCGGCAGAAGTGCAATGCGCCTTGGACCCTAACGGGAGCCTCATCAAGACCGCGGTCTCACTACGAGCAACGCCCCGACCCCGTCGTAATAGACGCTCGCGCTAGCGTTGCGGTTGGGTGCATTCGTGGCGAGGGTCGCTGTTGGCGAAGCGATTCATTAGCTCTGGGTCAAGATCTACGCGTCAGAAGTGATATCAGAGTCAGAGGTAGTGCTGAGGCCATACAGCAGTCTTCCGAGGCCAAGAGGATTAATCTGATAGCCTGTGGGTCAAGGTTAGCTCTTAATGTTCTTGACATTAGTACACATCAAATACGTCAGACATTTCAATCTTCACCAATCCACACACTGCAGCGCACCACCAGCACAACCCATATCGACCAGTGCATCAACTCTCTCGCCGGCATCCAGTACACATGACAGGGGTACGAAACGAGCGCGCAAGAGTGTGGGGGCGTGGGGATCTAGATCCGGGCGACGGGGGTTGGGATGCGAGATGCGAGGCCAGGGCAGGGGCGACGCTTTCATGCCAGTGACGAAAGCAGCGACAAAATCTTGACTTGCTGCACAGCGGAGAAAAAAAGAAAAATTACCATGGCGGCTTGCTTATTGCTTGTTGGGAGTTGGGTTGGGGTGGGGGAGAGGAAACTAATTGAGTTTGGTTGGTTTGGGTTGAGATGGTAGTTGGATGCTGCTGCTGCTGACGACAATAACGAGAAAAACGGTGACTACACGTGCGGGTCACAACTCATCGCGCCCGCTTGCTTACTGCTGCCAGCCAGAGTAGCCGCCGTTACGCGAGCCGCTGTAGTGCTGCTGCTGCTGGCCGTAAGGAGACCAGTCGTGGTTCTGGTAGCCACCGTACGGGTACGAAGCAAACGCCTGCTGACCCTGGGGCTGCTGGGGCTGTGCGCGAGCACCGGCACCCTGTGCCGAGGCAGCGTTGCCGCCGGCGGCCTGGGCCTTGTAGGTGTCCTCGGGAGTGCCGGTCTGGGGGCGGTTGGGCTGGGCCGAGTTGGATCCGGGTCCGCCGAGGAAGTTGTGGAGACCCTGCTGCGAGGGGTACGACTGGGTCGAGCCAATAGGCTGGGGGTTCTGCTGTCCCTGGGCACCGGCGCTCGCCTGAGGGGCACCAGCGGCCTTGGTCGAGTCACCGTAGCGTCCGAGGCCGCCAAACGACTGCTCGTCAAAGCCAGACGACGAGGGGTAAGCGGCCTGACCGTAGGGGGTGTGGTGAGTAGCCGGGGGAGTGGGCTTGCTGGGGATGGGCGCGGGGGGAGCCTGGGGAGCGGGCTGTCCGTAAACGTTGCGTCCGGCCATGGGGTAGTACTGCTGGAAGCCGGGCTGGGGAGCCTGACCGTACTGGTAGTAGGGGTTGTAGGGAGCAGAGTGGTAGTAACCCATGTTGCCGAGGGCAGAGTAGTACTGGTTCTGCTGGTGAGGCAGGTTCTGCTGGGGCTGAGCGGGACCAGTCGAGTGCGCCGGCGCAGGAGCGGCCTGCTTGGGCTCCTCGGCGGGAGGACGGGGGTACGACGAGTACGAGTCGAATGCGCGGTGTCCGTAGTCGTTCTGCTGGGCACCGTGCTGGTTGGGCCAGCCCTGGTGGTTGCCAAAGCCGCCGAAAGGGGCGGCATCGTACGAGTGCTGCTGCTGCTGCTGTCCGGGCTGCTGCTGCTGAGCGGGCTGCTGAGCCTGCTGCTGCTGCTGGGCACCGGCCTGAGACTCAGGCTGAGCCTGCGACTGCGAGCCGTGCTGGTTGTAGTAGTCCTGCTGCTGGCGGTAGCCGTACTGCGAGTGCTGCTGCTGCTGCTGTCCGGGCTGCTGCTGCTGAGCGGGCTGCTGAGCCTGCTGCTGCTGCTGGGCACCGGCCTGAGACTCAGGCTGAGCCTGCGACTGCGAGCCGTGCTGGTTGTAGTAGTCCTGCTGCTGGCGGTAGCCGTACTGCGAGTGCTGCTGCTGCTGCTGTCCCTGGGGCTGCTGAGCCTGCTGGCCCTGCTGCTGGTTCGGCTGGGCGGAGGCGTCCTGGGAAGCAGGCTGCTGACCCTGCTGGGGCTGCTGCTGCTGGCCGTACGACGACTGGTAGGCCGAGTGCATCTGCTGCTGGAGGGTCTGCGAGGGAGGGTAGCCGGCGGGCTGCTGAGGGGCTTGCTGGTGCTGGGGCGCCTGCTGGTGCTGCTGGTGCTGCTGCTGCTGCTGGGGCCATGCGGAGGCGGGGGCGGCAGAAGGGGGGGCGGGAGCAGAAGGAGCGGCGGCAGAGGGGGCGGCGGAAGTAAGAGGGGCGGTCGAGCGGACAGGAGACGAAGCCACGGGCTCGGGCTGGGGCTCGGGAACAGGTGCCTCGACACCGTCGCCGTTGAGACCACCGAAGCTCAAGCTGCCGAACTGGACCTCAACCTGGGCAACACCCGAGGCAGAGGCCGGAAGGACAACACCCTGGCTGTCAGCGTTCTTATACCGCTGAGCGGCACGAGAGTTGGTACGCGAGCCCTGCGAGCCGACGGCCTTGGCAGGAACAGTGTTGAAGCCGGGGGGACCGGTGTAGGTGGTGACGGGCTCAGCGGCAGGAGCGGGAGGGGCGGGGGCAGCCGAGCCAACAATGGCCGGATCGGAAGCCCACGAGTCCTCGGCGGCGGGGGCCGGAGCAGCCTTTGCGGGGGCAGGAGTCTCCTCAACCTTGGGCTTCTCGACAACCTCCTCAGCAGCAACCTCGGGCTCGGCCTCAGGCTCCTCGGGAGCGGCAGCCTCCTCCACGGGCTCCTCAACGGGCTCCTCGGCGGCCTCAGGCTCCTCCTCAGCAGCCTCGGCTTCGGGCTCGGCCTCAGGCTCGGCCTTAGGCTCCGGTGCCTTGACGGGCGCGGGAGCGGGCTTGGGCTTCTCAGGGGGCCTGGAGCGTCAGTACTGTCACTGTACGAACAATATGTAAGACTCACTTGGCAATCTGAGCCCAAGTCATCTTGGGCTTAGCAGGGGGAGCAGCCGGAGTAGCGGGCTCGGGGGCGGCCTCCTCCTTGGGTGGCTCCTCGACCTTGGGTGCTTCCTTGGGAGCCGCCTGCTTGGGGGGCTGCGGGGCCTGCTGGGCCGGCTTGGGGGCCTCCTTCTGAACGGGGGCGGGCCTGGGCTTTCCCCACGCTCCCATAGCGACGTTGGGCTTGACAATCTTCTCCTCGGCGACGGGTGCGGGCGCACCCCATCCGCCGTCGTCCGCCGTCTCGGTAGCGGTGGTGGTCTTGGTGTCGGTTGTCTCTCCCCATCCTCCGTCGTCGTCCTCGTGGGCAGAAGCGGCCTCGGCCTGCTGAACCTGGTTGCTCCAGCCCTCGGCGCTGGTCGCAGTAGTTGAAGGCCAGGCGTCGGAAGGAGCACCGTTCTGCTTCTTGTTGGCACCGTTCACGTTTCCGTATCCGCCACGTCCACCACCACGGGCACCTCCGCGTCCGACCCGAACTCCACGAAGCGCAGCTACGATGTTAGCTGCCGACTGCGTCTTCCTTTCGGTGTAGACTCACGAGCACCCCGTCCAGCGCTGGCGCCACCACGGCCACCACGAGCTCCACCAGCGGCACGACCGCCGCGGGCACCAGAGAAGCCATCTGCGCTCTCCCAGCCGTCGTTCCTAGACTTGGAAGGCGCCGAGGGCTTGGGTGCCTTCTTCTTGGTAGCTTGGGTGAACTGAGACGCGCGGCCTGGTATGTTCAAGGCATCGGAAGAGTGATTTAGGGAAGCCGGAGAAGAGTGTCAAAGGAGTGGTCGCGTTCGTTTACGTGCGCAAGGCAGAAAGACAATAGAGTCGTCGTATGCAAAGGGAAATGTGCGTCAGCAGGTGCATCAACTGTGCGAAGCATTTCATGGCTTGACGCGTGGGGGTAACGCGACTCACCTTCGGAGATGGCAAGAACAGCCTCCTCGACATTGCCCTTTACATCCTGAAGAGCAAAGACAAGGTCCTGCTCGTCCCAAGATGGAAAGATTGCCTGCAGCTGCGAGAGCTGAGTCGAGAACTTTTTGGAAAGCTCTCCGACTGTTGCCATGGCTAGCGTGAGATGGGGGGGGTGGAGTGGGGGGGAAGGGAGTGTTGGGGGTGTTGTTCTCGATGAAGCGAAGAAGAAGAGGTTGGAGTTGAGGTGTCCACAACGGAGACGACCTTTATTGCCGGGCTCTTTGATGGAAGCCTCTAGGCCGTTTGAAGAAAAGAGACCTCCTGGATGCAAGGAGAGACGTTTGGGACAACGACTCGCTGATGAACCTTGTTGAGGAGGTGGTTGTTGATGATAAAATCAAGAGAGATGATGTGGAGATATGTTGTGTTGTGGTGTTTGTAGAAGGAGAGAGAAATCGAGCCAAAGGAGCCAACGCGAGCGAGCGAGTGTGCACAAACGACGAGTGGACCGCGACCAGCGTACCAGCGTACCAGCAGCCAGCAGCCAGCACTAGCCAGTGAGCGACACACTGTCACTGAAAGGGTCCGCTCAGTGCCATGCTGGCTGGCTGGTGCTGGCTGGTGCTGGCTGGTGCGTGGCCAGCCCAGCCAGGCCGACAGCGTAAGCCTCCAGCCTGGCTGGGGCCAAAGCCAAGCCAAAGGTGGTCAAAGGGTAATGTCCATGTTAATTACACTTTCAACTCGTCTCTATTCCTTATTGGCTGCTTCAACTTCATTACACTTTCATTTCCTAAATGCTCCTATCCATCAGGTACTTTTTGATTCCGCTCCATTACAACTCATTACAGATTCATTTCAATTGCATTCAGATACGTCAGATGCGTCAGAAGCGCGTCAAGGGGCAAAGGGGATATAATAATGAATCATGTTCAAAAAAAAGTGCCACATCCGGATATCTCCGGTATACAAAAGCAGTGGCCTTTTAATCTCCCACCCACCCATTCATTCATTCATTCATGGGCATCGCGCGCGCTCGTAGAGTGGGAATGCAATGCAGCATAGTAGTACAGCAGCACAGCAGAACAGCTAGCACAATGGAATAACTAGGACAAGGACAAGGATACGTATGTACACAAGGGAAAGGGTGGGATCAGTAGTAGACCCATTATCACTCGTGCGTATCTGTAGATGCGACCAGTCGGGCAGTCCGTCGAGATATCCAGATACATAGATATGATCCACTCCAAGATGTCAATGAGAAGCTTGATCGACCCCGAAGAACCCATACACATACACAGGGTCACGCGATCTCAGAGTCCGAGGTTGTATGTTTGGTACTGCTTATGAGTGAAGCTGCGTAAACAAAGGATATCTACCCTGTCACCACGGCCCAACGCCGCAGACTGCCTACATACACACACACCACTCTGCTCCGTATGCAGCAGACGCGTCGAGAATCGAGGGTGGAGGAATCCGTATGGAGAGGCACTGCCACCGCTGATCATCTCGGATTGGAGTGAGAAGAAAGGATTGATCCCGCTGATCATAATGCATGGCTCTCACGTGTGACAAATAATTTTGATGTTTCCCACGGTGTTGTCCGTGCCTGTCAGAGATTTTGTGAAAGGTTTGCCGCTGCCCGTAGATTTGCAGAAAGTTACTATGGTGGTGGTAGTAGTGGGTAGTGGTGGGTGGTCCTGGCTGGATGCGTCGAGCTCATCGTTGATGCTTCTCTCACCACCTCTCCTCTCTTCATCGCTCCCAAAAGCCGCCTCTGTAATCTCTACCTCCCCTTGGCGCGCATCCCATCTCCCCCTGTATCACCTCCCCGGAACCTATCCGTCTTCTCCGACTCCCTCCATCAAGCTCGACCTCTTCGAGCCCCGGGTGTCCCCTTCCGCCGCCTCTCACCTCGCTCTGTAGCGTATCAACTTCACCTCCTCTCCTCTCACCTCCCTCTACCCCCAGGATCGTTATCCACAATGGCGACCATCTCCACCCTCAACGGCATTGCGCCGGTGCCCACCTCGGCCGAGTTCATCGATGTCGTCCTTAACTCGACCATGCGCAAGACCCCCACGGTCATCCACAAGAAGTGTGTATTACGAGCCATGACATCGGTTACTGACCCCTCTCCAGCTTCAAGATCTCGCGTATCCGTAACTTCTACATGCGCAAGGTCAAGTTCACCCAGGACACCTTTGACGAGAAGCTCGGCCGCATCCTTACCGAGTTCCCCATCCTCGACAACCTCCACCCCTTCCTCTCCAGCTTGCTCAACGTCCTTTACGACAAGAACCACTACAAGCTTGCCCTCGGACAGATCTCCACTGCTCGTCACCTGATCTCGCAGGTCGCCAAGGACTATGTTCGTCTCCTCAAGTTTGGTGACTCGCTCTACCGCTGTAAGCAGCTCAAGAAGGCTGCTCTCGGTCGCATGGCCACCATCATGCGCCGCCAGAAGGACCCCCTTGCCTACCTCGAGCAGGTCCGTCAGCACATCTCGCGTCTCCCCGCCATCGACCCCAACACCCGTACGCTCATCATCTGTGGCTACCCCAACGTCGGAAAGTCGTCGTTCATGAACAAGATTACCCGTGCCGATGTCGATGTTCAGCCTGTGAGTAACAGCTATATCGATCGTGTGACTAACTGTGTAGTACGCTTTCACCACCAAGTCGCTCTTCGTCGGACACATGGACTACAAGTACCTCCGCTGGCAGGTTGTCGACACTCCCGGTGTTCTCGACCACCCCCTCGAGGAGATGAACACCATTGAGATGCAGTCGATCACTGCTCTCGCCCACATCCGCGCCGCCGTCATGTACTTTATGGACCTCTCGGAGCAGTGTGGTTACACCGTTGAGGCTCAGTGCAAGCTCTTCCACTCGATCAAGCCCCTGTTCGCCAACAAGCCTGTCGTCCTTGTCATCAACAAGATTGACATTGTCCGTCTTAGCGACCTGACCCCCGAGAACCGCGCCTACGTCCAGACCATTATCGACGACGAGTCGGTTCTTGTTGTTGAGGCCTCGACCTACTCTGAGGAGGGTCTTATGGATGTCCGCAACAAGGCCTGTGAGCTTCTTCTTGCTCACCGTGTTGAGCAGAAGCTCCGCGGCAACCGTATCGAGGCCGTCGCCAACAAGATTCACGTTGCCGTTCCCCAGAAGCGTGACGACGTTGAGCGTGCTCCCTTCATCCCCGACGCTGTCAAGAGCCGCGTCAAGTACGACCCCGAGGACCCCAACCGTCGCAAGCTGGAGAAGGACACGGAGCAGGAGATGGGCACCAACCCCTGGTTGGGCATCTACACCCAGGACCTCAGGCGCGACTGGCAGCTTGCCGACGACTCGTGGAAGTACGACATTCAGCCCGAGCTCTACAACGGCAAGAACGTTGCCGACTTTATCGACCCCGATATCATGGAGAAGCTCGAGGCTCTCGAGCGCGAGGAGGAGCAGCTCGAGTCGCAGGGCTTCTACGCCTCGGACGAGGAGGAGATGCTCGACAGCGAAGAGGAGGAGTTCCTCGACGCTGCCGACCAGGTTCGCAAGCGCAAGGCTCAGATCAAGAAGATCAGCCAGGAGAAGAACAAGCAGCAGAACAAGCCTGTTATTCCCCGCAAGAAGCGTCACGTTACCCTCGACGAGTTTACCCACGGTATGCGCAAGGTTGGCCACGACCCGATTGTCCTCGAGAAGCGTGCTTCGCGTCTCATGGAGGCCAAGAAGGCCGCCTGGGAGGCTGCCGAGGCCGAGCGTGGCGAGGCCGGCTCGGACGGTGGTATGGAGCTCGACGGTGACGTCGACATGGACGAGGACAAGCCCCGCCGTGGTGGCCGTGCTGCTACCAAGGACAAGGACGCCCTTCCCTCTGGTATTGCCACACAGACCCAGCTCTCCAAGGCCAAGCAGCTCCGCATGTTTGCCCAGCGTGAGCCCAACCGTAACGCCAAGGCCTCCGAGTCGGATCGTCACGTTCCCATCACCCGTCCCAAGTGGATGCTTGCCGGCAAGCGCAAGGGCGGCAAGACCGAGCGTCGTTAAACAACCCCACCCCGACAAGCACGTGTGCGCGGGTATCGTGTGGTTTTTCGGATCACCATCGCACACTGCACCACCATCGTCGGACAATCAAAAGCGTAGTGAGCGACAGTGCGAGTTGCTGGGGCGGCTCCGCGAGTATGAGCATCACTGTCACAATCACCCATCAGTGTTTATCCCTTATAGAGTGGCGCGATACGGAAACAGCGAGGAGGAGGATAAAGGCAGGTCGGCGTGTCGTCTCGCTGGCCGTCGTGTATGTACACTGGTATCGACTATACCCTTTCACTACATGGATCTCTTGCATTTGGAGAAAGAGCTGCACTACTGACGTCTGAGAGGGGAGTCCAACAGCCTCGCTAGTGTGCAGAGAGCTTTCCTGGTATCAAAACAGTGATCATTTGGACGCCGAGCCGTCTAAGCAGGCGCGAAGAATATAGCGCGCGTGCGCGCGTGTCCTAATCACACAACCTTGTAGAATATGGCGACGATCTAGCCGTTGCGCCGGGCCCAGTCCGTAACTGTTCGTGCTCCAGTGATATGATGATCTAACTCTGATGATTGACTCAGTAGTGGAAAAGCTGCCTCCGCATGCGATACTCAAGCACTTGGCTCACTCTGGAGCATGGAGCACCAACTGGCGCCACAAAGGCACGCTGCTGTGGGGCAACAGTTCAAAGTTTTTGGAAGTGCCACAGAGAAAATCAGTGTCCTATACCGTGGGAAAGTTGATTTTCCAAATATATTGTTTTACGTAACGGTTCGACGCGTCCGACGCGACTGTTCAATGTATGTTGGTTGGCTGGCGCGTCCAGAAGAGATGCAAAAGGCAACACCTGCACGCCCTGACTCTTTGATCTTTTCTTGTCAACACCATTACTATACACTACCCAATACCTCTACCCACTTTGACTTTGTTTCTTATATAATGCCACCATCGACGCGCGCTCCGGCGGGCAAGGTTGATCGTCTGGCGGCTCTGCGCGAGGCGCGTGAGCGCGGCGGCCGCCTGGGCCAGTGGAAGGTGAGTGTTGCCGCTGTTGGCTGTGGGCTCCACCGCGCCGACAGCTGCGCCCGATCGCGACATGTGGCTTTATCTGACACATAGGCGGACGAGTCGGAGATCTACGACGAGGTCGACGAGGACCAGTACAACTCCATTGTCGGGTCGCGCCTCGCCGAGGACGACTTTATCGAGGACGACGATGGGAGCGGGTACGTCGACCACGAACAGGACGACTGGGGAGGCGGGCGGGAGGAGAGCGAGGACGAGGACGACTTTGATGGCGAGGACGAGGAGCTGCGGAAGCGTGAGTACGCGTAGTGACTGGCAGCTGACGCGTAGAGCGAAAACAGAAGCGCGAGAGGGCCCGCGCCCGCGCAGCAAAGGCCGGCAAGGAGGTGCCCACAAAATCAAAGGGCAAGTCCAACCTCTCCGACTACGCGCGGCCACAGCAGCAGTCGGGCGCGTACCGCCCCGCACCGGCGAACGAGGACGACTTTATGGCCAGCCTGCTGTCGTCCGTGTCTGCCGAGCCGTCGCGGAAGCGCAAGTCGAGTCCTGCCGAGTTTCCGTCGTCTGACCCCCCGATGCCGTCAAGTGGCTCGAGCTGGTCGCACGGCCGGCGATGGGGTGACGAGAGCGACGACGAGGTGTGGGATCCCTTCCGCGGCAGCATGGGCAAGAAGCCGCGCGTGAGCGAGGCGACGATCAAGGCGCCGCTGAGCGAGGACGAGAATGAGGGCGTGGACTTTGGCGCCATGGACGTCGATATGGATGACGATCCTTTCATCAAGCAGGAGCCGAGGGACGATGACGACGACGATGAGATGGCCATCAAGCCTGCCGCCAAGCCTGTGCGAAATGCCGGTGCCCCTCGCCGTCGCATCAACAACTCGAGCGCAGTCAAGAACATGCCTGTCAAGCTTGAGCCGGAAGAGGTCAAGATCAAGCCTGAGCCTATCGACGACGATGACGAGATGGACATCAAGAAGCCCCTTGCGACGCGCAAGCCCGCCCAGGACCGCACGCATTGGATGGCCTTGCAGAACACCCTCACCCAGCCCAAGTCGGACCTCGACGCCGTGCGCGCCCCCGTGGGCTCGGTCAAGCCCGAGAACGTGCTCGAGACGGACGGCAATCTGCGCATGTTTTGGCTCGACTTTCTCGAGCAGGACGGCGTCGTGCACCTTGTCGGCAAAGTCTTTGACCGCAACTCGAAGAAGTACGTTTCCGCCTGCGTGAGCGTCAGGGGCATCCAGCGCAACCTGTTTGTCAAACCGCGCGCGAAGCGCTTCTCTGGCGGCCGCGAGACGGACATGGAGGTCAGCAAGACGGACGTGTATCAGGAGTTTGACACTGTGCGCTCCCGCCACGGCATCGAGGAGTGGGCTGCCAAGTTTGTCGAGCGCAAATACGCCTTTGAGGACCACAGCATTGAGCGTGGCGAGAGCGAGTGGATGAAGGTCGTCTACCCGTACAACCAGGCCGAGCTGCCGTCCAACCTGACCGGCCAGACCTTCTCGCACGTCTTTGGCACCAACACGTCGGCTTTCGAGCTGCTCTCCGTCAAGCGCCGCATCATGGGTCCCTGCTGGCTCAACATCACCTCTCCCCAGCTCGCCACCAAGTCGGCGTCATGGTGCAAGATTGAGTTCACAGTCGACACACCCAAAAACGTCAACCCCTTTGACGACTCGGACGAGTCGGCGCCCAAGGACACGCCCCCCCTTACCATGTTGAGCATTGCCCTGCGCACGATTGTCAACCACCGCGAGAACAAGACCGAGATTCTTGTCGCTACCACGCGTGTGTGGGAGGCGATGAACATTGACGACCCTACACCGCCCATTGAGCAGCCGAGCAGTATCCACACGTTTGTTCGCCCGATCGAAAAGTTCCCTCCGGGACTCGAGGCCAAGGCCCGCGAGAACTCTGGCAACAACACGCCGTTCCAGGCCGTCAAGGCCGAGCGTGCGCTGTTGAATGCTCTCCTTGCTACTATTCAGCGCCACGACCCCGACGTAATTGTCGGCTTCAATTTCCTCGGCAACCACCTCGAGGCGCTCCTGTACCGTCTCAAGGAGCTCAAGGCGGACCACTGGAGCCGCATCGGTCGCTTCAGGCGCAAAGGCTTCAACATCTCCAAGGCCGGCAACAACCACCGTCTCCTCGCTGGCCGTCTTGTCGCCGACCTCTCGAGTGACGCCGCCAAGGGCATGATCTCGTCTACCACCTGGTCGCTTACCGAGATGGTCGGCACTCACCTCAAGTTTGAGCGTGAGGACGTTGACCCAGAGGACACGCACACGTACTTTGACCACACGCTGAGCAACCCCGACAAGCTCGTGCACTACATTCGTCTGGCCGAGGTCGACGCTTACTTCCAAATGGCCATTGCGTCGCGTGTGCAGCTGCTGCCGCTCACCAAGCAGCTGACAAACCTCGCCGGTAACAGCTGGAACCTGACGCTGAACGGAGGAAGGGCCGTGCGCAACGAGTTTATCCTGCTGCACGAGTTCCACCGCCTCAAGTACGTCTGCCCCGACAAGAGCTTCAAGCAGAACAAGATCAAGGTAGTCAACGAGGACGGCGAGGAGGAGGAGGTCGCTGCGGGCCACAAACGCGGAAAGGCAAAGTACGCCGGTGGTCTCGTCTTTGAGCCCAAGCGCGGTCTCTGGGACACGTACATTCTCGTCATGGACTTTAACTCGCTGTACCCCTCGATCATCCAGGAGTACAATATCGACTTTACGACGGTTGACCGCGAGGACAATGAAGATGTAAGCTGGCGTGTTGTACTGGTAGCTGACATTCAGGCCGAGGAGGAGAAGATCCCCGACGTGCCGTCGTCAGACATTGCGCAGGGTGTCCTTCCCCGTATCATTTCCACGCTCGTCTCGCGTCGTCGCCAGGTCAAGGGTCTCATGAAGGACAAGTCTGCCTCGGCTGCAAAGTTAATGCAGTGGGACATTAAGCAGCAGGCCCTCAAGCTCACCGCCAACTCGATGTACGGATGTCTGGGTTTCGCGGGCTCGCGTTTCTCGTCTCGCCCGCTTGCCGCTCTTACGACCTTCAAGGGTCGTGAGATTCTCACGCACACGCGTGAGCTCGCCGAGTCGCTCTCCCTCGACGTCGTGTACGGTGATACCGACTCGGTGTTCGTCAACTCGAACGTCACGTCGTACCCCGAGGCCGTCAAGATTGCCAACGAGTTCAAAAAGCTCGTCAACGAGCGGTACAAGCTTCTTGAGATTGACCTCGACGCTACCTTTGAGCGCGTGCTTCTCCTCAACAAGAAGAAGTATGCCGCCGTCAAGATTGACGAGGCCGGCAACCGCTCGACCGAAGTCAAGGGTCTCGACATGAAGCGCCGTGAATTCTCAAAGCTGTCCAAGGACGCGTCAGCGGCTGTGCTGAAGGAGATTCTCAGCGGCAATGACACGGAAAGCGTCGTCGAGAAGATCCACGAGCTGCTCACCATGCTCGGCGACGGGGTCCGCAGTGGCGCCGTCCCGATAGACGACTTTATCATCTTCAAGCGACTCGGAAAGAACCCCGAGGACTACCCCGACAAGAAGTCGCAGCCGCACGTCCAGGTCGCGCTGCGCATGAAGGCCAAGGGCTCGACTGTGCGCGCACACGACGTCATTCCGTACATTCTCTGCCTGGGTCCCGACGGCAAGGGTGCGCGTTCCGCCCAGGCCGACCGCGCATACCACCCCGACGACCTCCGCCGCGCCGGCTCGGAGCTCAAGATCGACTACGACCTGTATCTCGACTCGCAGGTGCTTCAGCCTGTCCTGCGTCTGTGCGAGAGCATCGAGGGCACGGAGCGCGCGCGTCTCGCCGAGTGTCTTGGTCTCGACCCTGCGCGCTACCAGTCGACAGCAGTGGAAGTGCACGAGCGCACCTTCTTCACGCTCGAGTCGCAGATCGAGGACAAGGACCGGTTCAAGGAGGCCGTCCCCTTGTCTCTCCGCTGCACCGCCTGCGACGCGTCGTTCACGTACGAGGGCGTCGGCGCGATCGGCGAGGAGGCCGAGGCGACCCTGCGCCCGACAGGCATCACCTGTCTCGCATGCGCGACCGCCCTCCCGCCCGCGAGCATCACGATCCAGCTTGAGAACCAGATCCGCGCATACATCTCAAAGTACTACCTGGGCTGGACGGTCTGCGACAGCGAGGGGTGCCACGCTCGCACCCGCGCAATGGGCGTGTACGGCCGGCGCTGTCTGGGCTTCACGCGCCCCGGGTGCCGCGGCACCGTGTCGCTCGAGTACACCGACCTGATGCTGTACAACCAGCTGCTGTACCTCCGCACACTGTTTGATGCCGACAAGGCGCTCGCCGCCACACGCGGGAGCGGGCGGCACAACGACGTGCGCGCGCTCACGGCCGCCAACGCCGCGGTCCTCGCGGCCGGCGTGGCTGTTGCGGACAAGTATCTCGACCGCAACGGGCGCCGGTGGGTCGATATGAGCGGGCTGTTTGGGTTCATGGAGCGGATCCGTATTTAGGAGACGAGTTTGTAGCTTATCTGTAACTTTATGAACGATTCAGAACGAGAATGAGTGTTGGTAGAGATGGCTGCTTCGGTGGCACTGACATGTCGTTCTGCCAGTTGCTTGACTGGTCCATTATGATCACGACATGTGCCCACGCGAGTCTTGACGGAGTCGATGCACCTCTAACGCTTGCACCAGCTCCACTCTCAGTCTAGCAATGCATAGCCTACTCTACACCACCACGACTCTACTGCTGGGCCTGGGGCAGCAGCTGGAGGCGGCCCGCCAGCTCGACCTGCGAGCGCACAAGGTTGGCGAGGAACGACACGGTGAGTGTGTCCTGCAGGCCGTCCTTGACGCCCTCGCCGTCGGCGGCGCCCTCGTTCTGCGACCACCGGCCGACGCCCTCGAGGAGGTAGCGGCCGACCTCGGGGTCGCCCTTCTCGGTGCCGGCGTTGACCTTGGCGACGTACGCGAGCGCGTCGTCGATCAGGCCAGAGAGCGAGTTGAGGCTCGAGCTGAGGGCCGGGAGAGGGGGGAGCGAGGGGGACGGGGTGGGGTTGGTGGTGAGGAGGTCGACTGGGGGGTTAGTTGACTCTTGTGGCGAAGGTGAAGAATGATAGGTTGGGTTTGGTTACATGTGCTTGCGTGGGTTGCTTGAGTGGCAGAGCACGCGCATGGGCAAGTAGCCACAGAAGAACAGCGCGGGACAGAACAAAGACAGCCAGAGTGAAAAGGGACAAAAGAAAATCACGACGATAGACGCGTCTCCACCTCCGTTTTCTGCCCTCTGGGTCCGTTCTTGCTCTCTGAGCTCTGGGACCTTCCTACGCAGTCCTGATCGGGGAATGCCAGTTCCGCGTCAGAGCAAAGTTTTCCGTCGTAACTTGGCCTTCTGACGGCAAAAAAGAGCGACCTCGACAAAGGCTCAGGTTCTTGCCTGGCCGCGCATTCCTCTTCCCAAACCATATCCCCTCCTCTCGACACACGACACGATACTCACGGCCGGCGCGCTCCGAGTCGGCGTACTTGATCGACACGGGGACGGGGAGGAAGACGCAGTTCTCGGGCTTGGGGTTAAGGCCGAGCGAGGTCGAGGCCCAACCCTTGATGCCGAGGCCCTTGGGGCCGGCGGGGTCCACCTCCGTGTCGACGGTGATGTGGATGGCGTGGGCGGCACCGGTCTCCTGAGCAAAGTAGTTCTGGATGAGGGCCGAGTAGCCGTTGAGCTCGGGGTGGGTGGCGTACCATCCGACAATCGACTCCTTGATGCCGTTCTTGGCCAGGAGCTCCATCATGCCCTGGTGGAAGGGCATGTCGATCGCGACCTGGTCCTCGCCCTCCGAGTGGGGGACCGCAAAGCTCGAGCGAACATCGACAACCTGGCCGTCCTCGCTGCGCGTACCGAGGAGAGTACCGATGACACGCGGGGCGGACGCGTCAGATGGCCGGCGCGAGTGGTGGGTGATGACCGACGCGATAACCGAGGGGTGGATCGTGATGAGCGACGGCGGGCGGCTGGGGGGGTTAGCTGCTGTTGTTCATGAAGCGCCGGCGGCGAGAGGCGAGGTCATGACGGGGTATGTTGACACATTGCGAGGACAATAATGTCCACACGAGCCGCGCACACGAACACCTCGTCCCGCCTCCAATGTCCCGCTTTGTCGGCGCGTAAAAATGGCAGCACTCACTTGGCCGCCGTGCCCATGTACGTCTTGTCGAGGTGGATCGCGGACGAAGGTGCGTCGAGCGACATTTTTAAAGAGTTGGGTGGAGATTACTACTTTTTTAAACGACGTCGAGATCTTTTGTTTCCAACAGCGGTTGTCCGCGCGGTGGTGGTGGTAGCAACGATTGTGGTGGTGGTGGTGGTGGTGGCTCAAAACCAAGACTTGGACAAAAGAAATAGTGAATATTTTGACACGTATTTAGGAAATTGAAGTGATATGGATCGCGTGTTTCTCGCGTGACATCTGCTGGCGATTGATGGTCCGTGCCTGAGCCTGAACCCAGCCAAGCGATATTTGGAAGCGGCAGCTCGCAATGACATGCAGATCAGCGACGTCGAGCTCATGCATTCTGACCTCTCTCCATCTCCCACTCACGTACAACAATGAGCTCCGACGCACCAAAGGAAGCACCCCTCGCCATCGAGCAGAGCGCACACGGGAGCACGGACACCTTAGCCGTAGACGGCACGCCAGTAAAGCTTGAGAGCCTCGGTCCGATGATCGTCAACTCTGACGGAGTGAGTAGACAGCGAGCTATATCAGTGCTGCGTTCATGACTTTGACAGCCTGCGTATGACTATGACTCTTTCTGAGGTCCTGGAAATTTCCACTGACGCGCAGACAATGTCCCGCATCACAAACTGGGCAGAGATGTCCGCCGTCGAGCGCGACCGCGTGATGCGTCTGCTTGTCAAGAAGCGGAATATCGTGCGCATGGAGAAGACCGCAGCCGAAGAGGGAGGCAGCGAGCCTCAGGTCACCTTGCTCTCTGAGGCGAAGAAGGAGGAGGCCGCGGGCAAGGAGGCGGACACCAAGTGATGGAATTCCGCCGTGTGGCTAAAAGCGCCGCGTCGAGCATTCTGAACCCACCCAGTCTCCCGAGCTGGAATCATATGTAGATCATGCAATACTGTTGTTCCCATTTATGAGCTTGTTGCAGACCTGCTCGTATGCGCACGCCGTGGCTCGTAGTCTCGTGCAGACGACCCCCTGGTGTGACAACAAATCGAGAAACGGACATCTCCGCCAAGTCCGTGAATCCGCTACGTTCCAGGTGTCAGGGACGTCACCAAGAGGGCCGACCATCTCGCGTCTCATCTCTGCTGCTTCCACCTCACACACCACCTCACACAATAACCAGCATGTCCGAAAAGGACGCGAGCGCGCTCACCGTCGACGCGGGGCGGTTCACGGGCGAGGGCAGTGACCTGTCTCTGCTGGCGTGGCTGCGGTCCGCCGACCAGGCCCTGGACACGTTATCCGCCGAGGCCATCACGCCCGCCGTCGACGGGATCCACAAGCTCGTCATCCGGCTGCTTGTCCCCGGCCCTGTCTCGCCCGCGACGGCGCTGCCGAAACCCGGACGGCCGATCAGACATCTCGTCGCGCGTATCATTGTCAAGCTGCACAAGAAGGTCGAGAGCCGCCAGCTGTTCGACCTCGTCCAGGCGCTCCTCAAGGGCGTCGACGGCGGGAACAAGTCGATGACCCCGCTCGAGAATGTGCAGCGCGTCGCGAGCTGGTACACTATTGGAGAGATTATCAAGGAGCATGGAGCTAATGTGAGTGTTCTGGTTGCTGTCCAGGAGGTCAAGCCACGCGCTGGTGTCGCTCCATCGTGTCACGCTAACAGCTCAGATGATGTCCGTAATGGCCGAGATCACCACTCTTTCCATAAAGGTGCTCCGCAACTCAAACTTCTCCGTCACTCTCCGCACTCACGCCGTGTACGCCTTTGCAAAGTCTCTCATCTCCGCCGGCCGCGCCCTCCCCGACGCGCTGGTCAAGGACGTGATCAAGAACCTGCGTTCGGGACTGCAGGACAAGGCGCTGCCTATTCAGCGTGCGTGCGCAGAGGCCTTTATCAACCTCCACCTCTACTCTCCCGTTCTTCCCCTCCAGGCGACGCTCGACCAGGTGTCGCCGCTCGTCCTCAAGTCCCTCGAGGGCGCAGACTACCTCACCCGCCGGAGTCTGAGCCAATTACTCGCCCACTTCCTTGCCGCGACCCAGGCGCCGGGGAGCGGGTATGTGGCGCCCGACCCGCGGAAGGCCGCGCCGAAGGGCAAGGACAAGGGCATCGAGGAGGAGGAGTCGAGCACCCCGCAGGTCGTGACCTCAGCGCCAGAGGACAAGACCAAGACGCTCTACACACCGCACCAGATGCTCAAGCATCTCTCCGTCCCTTACAACCGCCACAACTCGCCGCGCAAGCTGCGCAACGCTATCATCGATGTCTACGCTACCCTGTTCACTCGTCTCGGCCCAGATTACGTCGAGGCGCGCTACGGCGAGATTGTCGAGCACCTCGCGGAGGAGATTATCCTTCAGCCCCGCTCGCAGGCGAACCGCTACGAAGTGCTCCGTACCCGCCAGGCCGTCGAGATCCTCATCCGCGACCTCATCGGTGTATCGATGCTTACAGAGGCAGGGCAGGTCATGGCGATTCGCGTGTGGGCAAACGACTACTTGAGAAAGTGGAACCTCACCCCGCTCGCTGGGCAGAAGAACCCGTCCAAGCACACCCTCATTGTCGCGCTGCGAGAGATCTCCGGTCTCTTGGGTCAGCTCGGCAATGCTCCGCCCCAGGTCTTGGAGCTGCTCGCCGAGCCGATTGTTCGTCTGCTGAGCCACGAGTCGTACTCTGTCCGCACTGCTGCCGCGTATGCGCTCCGTCGCTTCACAAGCACAAACCCGACCCAGCTCTCCCGTCTCCTCGGCGGTCTGCTCGCCGACATCAACAAGGACCTCGAATTGCTGATCACACCTACAGCCCCGAAGGACGTTCCCACGCGTATTCTCGGCCGCGCTGTTGCTACTGCTGCGCTTGTCGCCGTGTCCCCATCTCGTCCGCTGTACGTCAGCAATGACATTCCCACAAAGGTGTTTGACCTCGCTGTCTCGCTCCTGAAGCGTGCGGGCGACCATGATGTTGCGGTTGCCACCGTCGAGGTGCAGGTCGCGTGGTTCCTCATCGCGGCGCTCATGTCGCTCGGTCCCGGATTCGTCAAGACGAACCTGCCCCAGCTGCTCGTCCTGTGGCGCAACGCCCTGCCCAAGCCGAGCAGCAAGGACTCGGTCGTTGGTGACCGCGGCGAGGCCGAGTGGAACTTTTTGTTAGTCGTCCGCGAGTGCGCTTTGTCGGCAATCCACAACTTTCTCAAGCACAACTCTGCGTTGGTGACTATCGACGTTGCGCGCCGCTTGGCGACGCTGTTTACCAACACTCTCAACTTTGTCAACGGGTTTGCGTCGGCTTATGCCGAGCTCCTCCGTGAGCAGGCCGCAAACCCCAATGGTGTCAGCACCATTTCGCAGCTCCGCCCGACGCTCGTCGACCGCGAGGCCAACCTCCGCCGCAGGGTGCTGCAGTGCTTCACTGATCTGGGTCCCTCGTCGGCGACCGAGTCGATGCAGCCTGCGCTCCTCCAGGCCGCTGTGACCGTCATTGCTGATCCCGAGAACTACTCTGGCTCGGCTGCGCAGGCTGCGATTGCCGCGCAGGCAGGACAGTTCACCAACGTCTGGCAGGTGACAGACGGGTATGCTTTCGGCATCACATCTCTTCTCCCCGCGCGAGGGCGCGAGGCTGGCGCATCAGACGAGGATGTTTTCCTCAACCGCGACAGGATCGAAATGGCAATCGAGGGACAGCTCTCGCAGCCCATCGTCGGGTCGCTCGAGTACGATTACGTCGAGCTGTTCGTCAACTCGCCTCTTGCCGACCCGCCCCGGCCGGTGCCTGCGCAGACTGGTGTGATTGACGCCGGCGTGGAGCTGTTCTCGACGCTCTTCGCATACCAGAACCTGGAAGGACAGGTGCAGAGCCTGGCGACGCTCAGCTCGCACGTCCGCAGCTCCAAGCTCGAGCGCAACCCTGGCCGTCGCCAGGCAGTCGTCGGCAACACGATGGAGGCACTCCGCCGCTCGCTCATTCTCGCGGAGGGCGCTGGGGTCAAGGGCCGCCGCACTCTCGGCTCCCCGCAGGTCAGCGACCTCATCAAGAGCCTGCTGCAGGAGGCCGTGCTGCACGAGCAGCCCTCGATTCGCGGTGCTGGCGCGGAGGCGATGGGCAGCCTCTCCGCGCTGGCTGGCAGCGCATACCTGTCGTCGCAGGTACAGTGGCTCGTGGACCAGGTCGTCAACAACCGTGTCCCCGAGTCGCGTGCTGGCTGTGCCGTCGCCTTTGGCGAGATCTACCGCTCCGTCGGCGGTCTCTCGGGTGGCCCGATCCTCAAGACCATTGTCAACATTCTCATGTCGCTCGCGACGGATCCCCACCCCGTCGTGCACTTCTGGGCGCTTACGGCGCTGACGCAGATTGCCAACTCTGCCAACCTCGCGTACTCGCCGTATGTGCAGACGACATTGGGCATGATTGCCAACATTTATCTTCTGGAGACACACGAGCCAGACGGCGGATCGCTGGGCAGTGTCAACCTCCGCGGCGACCTGCCGGCGTACCAGATCATTTGCCGACTGCTGCACGCGCTGATTGGCGTTCTTGGTCCCGAGCTGCAGGAGCCGGGCAAGGTGCGCTCGCTGGTCTTCCTCCTCGTCCACGAGTTCCGGGAGGAGACCGACGAGGGCCTCGCCGTTGAGGCGATCAAGTGTATCCAGCAGTTCCTCATGTTTGCGCCTGCCGAGGTCGATGTGCCCAAGCTTGTGGGGAGCTTCAGGCTCTACCTCGCGTCGACCCGGCGCCCGCTCAAGGTCGCGGCCATCACCGCGCTGTACCAGATTGTGCAGCGCGACGCGATCCTCATGTCCAAGATTGGCGGCAACCAGCTGGTCGAGGAGCTGTTCGGCCTGCTCGACAACGACCCGACAATCGAAGGCGTCAAGGCCGTCATCACCTCGTGGCTGCTGCAGACCGCTGCCGCGCTGCCGTCGGGCTGGATTGACCTGTGCCAGCGCATCATGACGCGCACCATTGCTGCGGCCGCAAAGACGCCCAAGGCAATCACGCCAGTGGCAATGTTCCTCGACGACGAGGCGCAGTCGCTCGGCGGCGACTCGGCCAACCAGACCTCGGCGCTCAACTCGCGCTGGCGCACACAGCTGTTTGCGCTGCAGTGCCTGCACAACATTGTCAATGCTGCCGCCGACGCGTCCAAGCCGGAGCAGTTTGACCCGGTGCTCGCGCGCCAGCTCGGCGCCAACCCGCGCAACATGCTCTTCTCGCGCGTGGCGGATCTCATCCGCATGGCCTTCTCCGCCTCGGCCGCGTTGGTCGAGGACGTCCGCCTCGCTGGTCTCCAGGTGCTGCGGGACGTTATCGAGAAGTTTGCCGCGTCGCCCGATCCCGACTTTGAGGGGTCGCTGTTGCTGGAGCAGCACCAGGCGCCGATTGCCGCCGCGCTCACGCCTTCCTTTGGCGCCGAGTCGACACCAAATGTGCTCGCGGCGGCGGTGCAGGTGTGTGCCGTCTTTGTCGGCTCGGGCGTCGTCAAGGAGGTGTCGCGCATGGGGCGTATTCTCAAGCTGCTCACGTCTGCACTCGAGCAGTGCAAGTCGAACGAGCTGCTGCACATTGGCGACGTCAAGGACCTCTCGTCGTCGGCGTCCGTCATGCTTAAAATCTCGATTCTGGCGGCGTGGGCCGAGCTCGAGGTCGCGTCCACGCGCCAGGAATATCTCGTCAATGTTCTCAAGCCGTACCGCTACCTCCTTGGCCCCTTCTGGGTGGGCGCTCTGCGCGACTATGCGCAGCTGCGCACCGATCCCGAGATGGGCGCCGCGGGCGGGATGGACTACTCGTCTGGTCTTGGCCGCGACGTGCTGCTCCCGTACTATGAGGCGGCCGTGCCCAAGCTGCTGCACGCGGTGGCTATCGGACTTACTGCCAACGACCCCTTCATGGTTGGAGCCGTGGACGGGGCGACGTTCACCTCGGCTTCGGCGCCCGCCGCGCCCTCCGGACCGACGATCCGCGCCGAGCCCGCTGCCAACTTTTACATTCTCTACGGCCTCGCCTTCGAGTCGCTCACGCGATCGCTCGGCTCGGACCCGGCCATGTGCAGCGTCGTGCTCAAGGTCATGGGCTCGCTCGTCAAGCCGCAGCTGTCGGGCACGACGGTGTTTGACGGCGCGTTCTTTGACGAGATGTGCACGCTGTGCTACCGCA
The DNA here is from genome assembly GCA_001600335.1 of Apiotrichum gracile. NCBI lineage: Eukaryota > Fungi > Basidiomycota > Tremellomycetes > Trichosporonales > Trichosporonaceae > Apiotrichum > Apiotrichum gracile. The sequence continues at coordinate 2,830,981 of BCJO01000004.1, read as the reverse complement.
TTGCGATGAGCGAGAGTGCGGCGGTCAAAGCTGACATGGTCGAGCTTGTCGCGGCATTCGCGGTGGGCAGGAAGGGCATGACGGGTGTGGACTCTGCGCAGATCCGGCGCGCGCTCGCGATTGTCGCGTTCACGCTGCGCGGCACCATCCCCGCGCCGCAGGTCGCGTCGACGTTCTCGCCCACCGACTCTGTCGCCGACCGCGTCGCCTTCCTCAAGTCGGCGTTTGCGGCGTATGCGCGCATCGTCGAGACGATGGAGATGACGCAGCGCGCTGACCTGTGCGCCGTTGCCATCCACCTGTTTGCCGACCTCTTGCACGATGAGACGCCGAACATGGACCTTGCTGGCGCGTGCCTCCCGTCGCTCAAGCTCATCCTCGACCTGATCCTCGCGTCGCAGGTGCCGACAATCACTGCGTCGAGCGACCGCGTGCTGCATGGGCTCCTCGGCGCATGCCTGAACAATGTCGACGAGATGCGCTCGCGTGTCAACGCCGTCGCCAACATTAAGATCAAGAACAACCTTCTTGCTCTGGTCCTGATCCTCACTGCGCTCCCGCTGTCGGCAAAGGTGTCCAAGCCGGTGGTCGAGCAGATTGCGTCCGACATTGGCCGATACCTTTCCGCCACGCTGTCGACCGAGCGCGCCGAGCTTGGCCTCACGCCGATCCACTGCGCGACGACACTCCTCATGGCCTCGCTGCGCAATGTGCCGGGCACATCACGCCCGTCGCCGGTGCTGCAACATGCCGCAATGTGCATCCTCACCCCGCTGATTGGCTACATTGCCGACGCGGTGGTTGCCGTCGCGGAAGACCCCACGGCCGCCCCCGCAATCCTCGAGGGTCTGCGGGAAGTCGTCCGCGGCCTCGTGGCATGGTGCAACGGGCTCCCCGACGAGGTCAAGCCGAGGGGGTACGGCATCCTGGTCCCCACCCTCTGCCTCCTGCTCGACCCCGGAGCGCCCGCCGAGCCGAGCGCACTGCACCAGCTGTCGATCAACACGCTGCTCTCCCTCGCCGCCTCGTCCCCCAAGGCATTCAAGGACGCGACGCAGGCCATGCCCGAGGGCGAGCGCTCGGGACTCGAGCGCAGCATCCGCGACGCCGTGGGCGCGCGCGCCGCCAAGCCCCAGCAGCAGAGCGCGGTCGAGCGCAAGGGTATCGCGCTCAAGAGCTTTGGTGCGTAGTGCTCGCGAGCTTGTATGAGATTAGATTCCGTGGTAGATAATTTTGTGATGTGATACGATATAGAACGCGGAGGTGGGCTCGAGCTAGTGATGGGCTGTGCCGCTGTGATAGTCCAAGTGTAGCCAGCATTGTGCTCGATACATCTCTCACGTCTGTTGGCTCGACGGTATGGCATTCCGCACCCCCTCCATGGGACCATTCTCAGTCCCATGGCCTACCTGAGTGCCTATGAAGGGTTGGACCGTGGTATCAGCGGTGTCCGCCGAAAGATAACGGAAGCGTGGCAAGGAACGGTCAAGGTGCCTGGCACGCGACGTGGCACTGACAGTGGCGCCCACCAGGCATTAATTGCTCTGCTTGTGTTGCATATAGGCTGGGGGGTAGATAAGGCTGCAGTGTCTCGGCCCCAGGGCTTCTATGCTGTTCACACGACTTCGTTACACCTGCGAATGTAATGAAGCAGTAGACTGCTGCGGTCAAGTGGCCGTGCAAGTGTGGTCCGATCCAACCGATTCAACTGAATCCAGCCGTATGCGCATTAAGCTTGTGCAGAGAAGATTCCGGACGGGGTATGCCACTGGAGATGCCGCAAGCTCACCACAAGCTCGTCACAAGCTCGCCACAAGCTCGCCACAAGCTCGCGAGGACGACCTTGGCCGCTCTCCGCGTATCGCCCAGATCAGCCCAGCACCAGTGCAGCTCTGCCCATGTTGTGCGATGCAGAAGCTCGGAAGGTTGTCGGAACGTCCTGTGCCTCGTTATGTCACCGGTTTCCAGTCGGATAAGCTTAATACAAGGTGGCATGCGGCATGCAGCCATGTCTGTTGCTTGTACAGTACCAGTGGGACTACACTTCTGAAGAGGTATGATGTGCCACACGGTTGCCGATGGACCGTGTTTGTCGATTCCCACCAGCAAATGTATCACTGTCGATAATGCACCGGTATAAACGGTAACCCCCCGTATCACAGCTCTGAGGACTTGTAGCGACAGCTGGCGGTCCTCCCATCAGTCAAACAGCGAGCTCAGGCTCAGTGCTCCAGAAACGTCTCTGTAATCCTGCAGGTGGCACGCTTCGGAGGTTGACCTCATCCTACAGCAACACCTCCAGGTCCTGAGCCGCTCAACCCTCCCCCGTTTACCATGCTCGCGACCCTCCTGCACTTGGCTCTCAGCGTTCCGACGCTCCCGCCGACCCGCTGCCCACAACACTGCCAAGCGACTTCGGACGGCCGAGTCCATCCCCTCGACGGACCAGCCCAGGGAACCACGAGGACAAGCGGGGTTCACCCCGCAGAATTCCCGGCATGAGACTACTGCTATGGATCCGGGCGGAGGGAGCATCGAGGTCACGACTTTGCCGGGGGGAACGTGCGTCGACGCGGGCGTCAGGCAGCTCAACAGTACCGCGGGCGTCCCCGCGACAGCGGCGGTCTAGCTGCGATGACTGTCCCAGCTATATTGCTGCCACTCTGATGATGCGAGTTGCAGTTGACCCGCAATGCCACGGATCTGTCCTTGGAGAGTGCCACCGTATAGTGCCACAAGCCGCCAGGGATGATATCAGCTCCCGCCCTGCGTGCGAGCGCGGATTCAGTGGACTCGACATTCCAGAGCCAGGCCTGGCCGCTCGAGAGTTGATTTTTGGCCCGCCAAGCCTCGTACAAGCCTCGTACAGAAATGCAGACGAGGGGATTGGCCCGTGCTGCCCACCGGCAGTACTCTCTTGTCCGAATCCAGGTCTAGGGCAGACCAGCGCGTCGCGCCGCTCCCTGCGCAGTCAGGGCAAGCCACAGACAAAGAAGCGACGCGCGAGCGAGACACGAGCGAGACAGCCGGTCGTTGCCGGTGCCAGTGGGTCGGAACGGGCCGACAAGAAGGTACAGTGACAAGAAGCAACAATTGCTGCGGAGCGCCACTGCCCGCGCCACTGCCGCCACTGTGTACACCCGTTTTGGTCCGCGCTGCTCTGCATAGACCGCGGGCCCGCCTGTCACGACTGGCGCTCTTTGGCTGGTGGCCCGGGCGCTGGTCCAGAGGGGGGGTGCCGCTGCCCTGCGGCGCAAGTGAGGCTCGAGTAGCTTGCACGGAGTACAGTACGGTCCAATGCGCACGGTAGAACACAGAGCAGGGCCAGGCAGGCAGAGGAACTCGAAATCAAGGAATCAAGGAAATCGAGGGCCGAGGAACTGAATTCTGAAGCAGCATGAAACGCCCGTGCCTCCTCTCGATCTCGTGACCTGCACCGTGACTCGAGGCGCGATCCGAGCGATCGCCACAAGTGGTGTGGATACGTGTGGACGAGTGTGGGACGGCCGACCGAGCCGGGTGCGCCGAGGGTGACAGCGAGCCCCCGCGGGGCGCTGGGAATGAATGGCGGTCCGGACGCCGAGGCGGGACACCACATGGAGCAGGCGGCCCGCGCGGCGCAGCGCAGCGCGCCACAACTGCCACTGCCACCGACAGTGCCACTCGGACATGCCGGGCTCCGGCCCGCTCGCCGGGGTATACCGCCGCCAACCGCTGAGACTGCGCAGCAGTCACACGACGCTACCGTCCCGCAGTGGTCTTGGCAAGGATACGGATACGGATCGGATTCGCCGCGTGCAGACTGAAATCGATTTCAGCGCTAGCACTAGGCGACTGCGGCGCAGCAGGAACGAGAAGCAGGCATACCTGGCGATCCGCTAGACGAGGCATCTAGCCGCCAGCTGCGCCTGCGCCTGTTCTGGGCGTGGCTAGAGCCGCTCGCTGCTGCCCGGATCCGATCAGGCTGCGTGACGCTGGCGCGGTACATGGCGCCGTACATGGCGGGCAGAGAGGTGGCAGGCTGGAATAAACTGTATTCCCCAAGCTAGCTGGAAAAACTGTAATACGCATTGGGATTGGGGACAAAACAATGGAATGCCATTCGCTGCGTATCCGCTGCGCAGTCGCAGCTGCGCAGCCGCGTGCCGGAACTGGCCGGCTGGCGAGCCGGACGACTGCGCAGTGGCGCAGCGGGCGTAGGCGCCGGATTCTTTTATGCGCAGGAGGCGTCGTGGGCTGCCTCGGGCCGCCTGGGTTGCTGGGCTGGGCTTGTCTTGCAATTCTGGCCCGCTCGATGGGGGCTGTGCGTGCTGCGCAGCGCAGTAGCCGACGCAAACACGTGCAGCGCGGATGTGCGAGAGAGGATGTATGCAGCGTAGTGCGACTGCCGCATGCATCTGCATTCCCGACTCGACGATCGGGTGTTTAGCCCTTGTCTCGGATTTTGATTGCAAAACTGGCTCTGACTGCGCATCGATGCGCAGCAAGGCACGGAAAAACAGGGAAATCACAGCGAGATGCCAGGATCCGTTCCAAGATCGTCCCTGAGATATCATTTTTCTGTCAGACTTGAGTGGAAACATGAATTGCCATTAATCGTCTTACTAGCCTGACTCTGGGACAGTGGAACTATGCGCTACTCGACGCGGGTACGCGGGTATGCGCACACGAGCGCACGAGCACGAGCACAGACACCCGCACCACGGCCACGGCCACGGCTCCTCGGGCCCCGCACCTCCGCTTCCTGCCCTGCTCCATGCGTTGCTCAGGCGTTGGGTACGTGACGGATACAGTGCGCTTCTGTCGGTATCTCGGCGTTGAGGCGGGGCGCTCGTACACAATCGGTAACTCGTGAGGCTTGGACTGTCCGATGCACCAGCGTGTAACAGATTAACAGTGTGGTGTCCAGGACATGCAGGACACAGGACACGGACAAGGGCGCTGGGTGACACCTGCGCAGGTGTCGCGCGGGCTCGGTTTAACCGACCTACTCAGCAGTGGTGACAGTTCCTCTGGCGCGCGCTCTAGCTAAAACGTGCAATTGATAATAAAGCCCCTTGGCTGACGGCACCTTTACCGCGAACCGAGATTCTTTACGGGCAATTCTGTCTACAGTAGTCGCGTCTAGCAGTGAATAGAGTTACTCACTTGCGAGGCATGCTCAAGGCCTGCAGGACAGAGGCGGAACAGGCGGAACAGGCGGGTAGCCGAAAAGGCTGCAGTCTGCAATCTCTCAGGAACAATGAACGGGCGGCTGTTTTGCTCATTCTGGCAGTACTCGCTGCCCCTTACCCGACGTGTGGTGCAGCTTGACTGCTGGTGGAACGGCCCGTCCTCTGCGCCTCTGCTCCCAGCTTCTGTTCTGTGCCTATGCTACAGCCCTGGACGCTTACCGCACTCGGCTCGGTCAGTCTGCGAAGCCAAAAGCTACCTAGCAGCCAGTAGGCAGTAAGCAGCAGCCAGTAAGCAGTGAGTGTCCAGTGGCAGGCACCTGGATATGACAGTCTGACGTTTGACTGACGTTTGACTTGTCATTGTCCGTCAGGCCGTCAGGCCGTCAGGCGTCAGGCTACGTCCTCGGCTGGAATTTGCGTTGCTGCTTCGTGGGCATTGTGTTGACGCCCCGCGGACGCCCGTACGCCCGCGTCTCGCAAAGGACAAGCCACATTAAGCGCCGGCATTCATGCGATGGGATGCTGCAGTCTGGATGCAGTCTGGATGCTCGTGCCAGTGCGGTCCCGCTCGCCCGCTCGCGTCGAGCAACAGGTGCATGGTGCAGCTACTCAGGGTAAAGCCAAGCCTTTTAACGCCTCTCTCGCGATGATTCTGGCGGGTACTAGTAGTAGGCTGTCTCGAGTTACAGCTGCAGTGGCTGCATGGCTGCAGTGAGTGTGACTGCAGTACGCCGCTCGATCCCTGCGCGTCCCGCGACTTGAGACCCGCTTGACCGTTCTGGCAGATGCAGAAATTCCTGATTTAGTGTCGTTTGGCGGTCTGGGCCGCAGGTGTTGCAGCGTAGCGCTCAGACCAAGCTGCTGTAGTATCAGAGACATTTCCAGCGGCTGTTGAGATCCCAATACACTGGCGCACTCTCGTGTTGTTGTTGTGGTCTTGTGCCGACCGGCCCCATGCGATGCAATGGATCGCGATGGATGCAATGGACAGGGACACAGATCGAAAAAGGACCACCAGAAGGGAAAAAAAGGAGTGGAAAAAAAGTTGGCTGCAGGGTCAAAGGAGAAAAATAATCCAAATAATCCAAATCCATGCAACAAAGCTAACAAAGCCGGGCCAAAGTTTATCCAGAGCAGCCAGAGCAAGAGCAGGGAGAGAGAAGCGAGAAACAGCGAGAACAGCGAGAACAGCGAGAGCCCATGTTGGCCATCAAAGGAAAAAGCAACAGGAAGGGAGAGAGAGAGAGAGGAAAAAGTGGGCCAGTGGGCGAGTGAGTGGGCCAGTGGGGGTTTGCCATTAGGCAGAGAGAGAGCCACAGAGTGAGATGCGAGACAAACCAGCCGGGACGACGCTTCTTTTCCGGACGACCCGGGGTGGCACACCTGCAACAGCAGCAACAGACGCCTTTTGCCGGCTCTACCACAGAAGACCGCCCGCTGCGCCCAGACGCTCGACGCTCGACGCAGACGCAGGCAGGCAGCCAGACCGGCATATGTGGACAGTGGACCCAGGGCAACGCGGCATACGCGCCGGGTCACCCCCGGGTCACCCACCCAATGCCGCCCAAGCCCATGCCATCCATGCCACCCACTGGCCACTGGCCTCGAGCCTCTCCCTCTCTCCCTCTCTCCCCTCCCCTCTCCCTCGGCTGTTCCCCCCCCCCTCCTCCCTCCCCCTCTGGATATATAACGCCAGCTCGCAACTCTCATCCCCGCTTTTCCCCATCTCGCAAGTCTCCTCAAACAGCCTACCGCTTCACTCTTTAGAACCAGCACGACCAACCTCGTCCTCTTAGACCACCACCAAATAATCACAATGAAGTTCGCTCTTGCCGCCGCTGTTCTCGCCGCCGTCGTTGCTGGCCAGGCCGTTGAGTAAGTCATCCCCCCATCTCTTCGCAGCTGTAATACTAACTCCCCCAGCATTGGATCGCTCCCCCAGTGCCTCGTCGAGTGCGCCGTCGCTCCCCTCACCTCGGTCGCCTCGGCCTGCCCCCAGCTCGTTGGTGACGCCGCCTGCCTCTGTGGCAACGAGCCCTTCGTCTCGGCCCTCCTCACCTGCGCCGACCAGAAGTGCGACAAGTCGATCCTTGACCAGAAGGACTCGCTCGTCGCCAAGCTCTGCCCCAACGGTGCCGCTGGTTACACCGCTGGCGGCGCTGCCCCCGCCGACAACACCACCACCACTGAGGGCGGTGCTTCCAACACCACCACCACTGAGGGCGGTGCTTCCAACACCACTGTCACTGAGGGCACTGACGGCGCCAACACCACCACCACCAACACCACCACCACTGACAACGGCAACGGCACCACCACCACCACCAACACCACCACCTCGACCAACGGCACTGCCACCAACGGCACCACCGGCAACGCCACCACCCCCGGCAGCAACACCACCAAGCCCTCGGCCTCCGCTTCCGCCAAGCCCTCCGGCGGTGCCGAGCGCGTCGTCGGTGGCGCCGTCGCCATTGTCGCCGGTGTCGTCGGCTCGGCTCTCTTCCTCTAAGCGAGTCCTCCCCGACCCGCCTAGTCGCACACTTCACCCCCCTACCCTTCGTTTATGGACAGAGCAGCTTACACGCTCTGGCCCTCTCGTAGTTCCAGCGCGCCCCCGCGCCTTTCTTTCTCCTTTGGTTTTTAATCGCGTCGGGTAATGGTGATGGGATGTATGCAGGAAATTAGCCCATCAATAACGGTTCGAGCCGACTGCACTGCGACTGACACTGACACAACGTGCATTCTGACCATGTAAGTGCTTGTGCTCACTGTCTAACATGCCGATGACATCAAGTGTCCGAGCCCACCGACATTGCACGAGCCAGCGGGGCCACAACTGGACCCGGTTTCAGCTTCACCCCGCTCTCGAATATTCTGACCCGTGAATAGAACACCTCACAGCCAGAGAGTTCGCTCCCGACAACGATCCCGGCGTTCGCTGCTGTCATGTCTCCGCTCCGAGCTCTCCGTATCAGCAAACCCTCCGAGCTCACTGCGTGTAGCTGCGTACCGCTTCGCGCGAAAACTGACAGGCCCACGGGAATTCGCCACCAGCCAGCCGACCACCGCAAATCTGCAGCTCCACATGCACATCACCGCGGCCTCGCGCACGCTGCATGCGTCAGCGTCGGCAGCGTCAGCAGCGTCAGCGAGCCCACGTCCGCTGACGACGCATAGTGTCTCGACTCGACTTGAAATATTTCGGTTTCGTATCTCGCCGATCCGGAGACGTCATCCGCGTGAGCAGATTAGATTGTCCGCACGTGCGCATGCTCGCAGCAGGGGGGGGGCGGCCGCCGAGCCCCGCGCTCCATGCTCCACGCTCCATGCATGCGCACGCCGGCGTCCGCGACGTTGCTCGCTCCAGCTCACGATCACGCTACGCTCTGACGCTGGATGCTCTGACGCACTGACGTTGCTCTCGACTTGCTCTCCACTTGCTCGTCACTTGGCCTTTCTGACGCACTGACGCTGTGCTCTGACGCCGTGACGCACGCCGGCCGGGCGTGGGAACCCCGCTTGGACGCACCGGGGTCGGTTAGCGTCCGAGATGCGCAGCAGCAGCATGGGCGAGTCTGGCCCTGGCTAGCTTCGATCTCGGGATCCGGCGCTGACGCGGGGCACCTCACGATCCGCGCGAGATGAGCGTGGTATGGTTTTGCCGAGCTGGCGATTGTGGCAGCCGGTCGTGGCGGTCAAGTCGTACCGCGTCGGGGAGCCACAGGACGGCTGTGGCGGAGCCTGGGATAGCCTCGAGGACCGCCGATAGCACCTAGCCAACATGGCGCGAGCTCCGACCTGTATCATTGAGCACAAGACGATTACCCTCAGGAAGGGCTCAAGAGGGCCAGCTCGCACCGGGCCTTGCGGGCCTGAGCTCGACGCCCGGGCCACAATTGCAGCGCTTATAACCCACCAGTCCCACCATTGCGCTCCTCACAGTTGAGCTGTCCCCTCCCCTTTCTTCCGCTTTCCGAAATGAAGTTCGCCCTGGTCCTCCTAGCTGTGCTGGCACAGCCGTACGTCCCCCCGCGGTCCCGCGGCCCGCTGACCGCAGTGCCCTCCCCCTCCCGATCGGGGTCCTCGACGCGTGCGTCGCGGCCTGCTTTGTCGACTGCGGGCAGGTCGCGCAGTTCGTCGCGTGCTATTCCGAGAGGTAGGCCGCCCTCCCTGGGGGTTTGCTGACCTGGCAGCAGTGCCTGCGAGCTTGATGCCGATGCGCGCGATATCTTGGATGCGCGCTGCGATGGAGAGTGGGATGCGCTGGCGTTTGCGCGCGAGTACGACGAGCTCGAGGACTGCGATGATGAAGCCACTTCGGGCACGGGTGTGACTGAGACGTCGGGCACGTCCGTGTCCCCGACCACCCCGCAGACTGAGGCCACCCGCACTGACACCGGCGCGACCACGGAGATTGGGACCACTTCAGAGGCCATCTTTTCTACCCCCGCCACTTCCGCCACGACGTCTACCCCCGAGGCGACTGAGCCCGCTTCCACCTCCACGATCACGACCACGACCACGACCACGACCTCGACCTCTACAACCGCCACGACCACTGCGACCACCGACACTGCGACCAGCACCGACACTCCCGTGCGTCCGGCCACCTCCGAGCCCGAAGAGCTGCCATGGTGCGACGAGCTCGAGGACACTACCCCTGCCACCTGGATCGCCGAGGCGAGCGTCCCCTCCACGGTGCCGGCATTGCATCAGCTGCCTGAGGCTGCCGCGCCTTCGACTCAGCCGCAGGCTGAGGCCACTTCCGCCCCTGTTGACACCCCGATCGATATCTCCGACACCCCCGCCGACACCACCGCCGACACCGCCGACGCCCCCGACACCCCCACGCAGCCCCACTGGGTCGACCCCCCGCCCAACGCCACCGCTGATGGCGAGCTGTCGGGCCACACCGGTGACGTCCCGGATGGCGATCGCGAGGGCACGCCATTCGCCACCGCCACCGCGGCTGCTGCATTCGAGAGCGGGTGCACCAGCCCCGGAGGCGGGGGCTCGGGCAGTCGTGTCGGACAGGTCTGCCCCGCCCCCGCTGCTGTCTCCGCTGCTGTCTCCACTGCCCTCCCCTCGGCTGAGGCTTCGGCATCGGCTGAGGCTTCGGCCGCCTCGAACATGACCGCCACCCCCGCGTTGTCTGCTGGCCAGAGGACGCCGCTCCCCCTGCTCCCCCTGCTCCCCCTCCTCTCCCTCTCCCTCCTCCTCGTCCTGCTCTAGGCCCCCAGTGACTGGTTCACAATAGCAGGTCACATAGATGCAACTCATGTCCGCGCTGGTCGGAGCAGAGCAGAGCAGAGCAGAGCAGAGCACTGACATCTGATATTCTGCCGCTTTGAGAGCCGCGGACCCATGCAGGACACCCGTTTCGCGGCCCGGCCGACGTGACCGGCGCCGACATGAAACCGGTGCCGGGCGTGACAAGGACAATGGCGGCCAGCTTCGGAGTGGCACCCGCAGCGAGCTTTTGTGTCTACTCACCTCCGAGTTGTGTTTACTCATCTGCTTATTCCCTCATTCTCTCATCCTCTCATCCTCCATCCTCATCCTCCCCGCGCATACATCGCGCACACCGACCCATGAAGTGGGCCCTGCTCGTCCTCGCCGTCCACTGCACTGCCGGCAGCGCCGGGTGTATCGAGGAGGTCGTGCCGTTTTTCTTCCCCGAGCCGGAGTCCCCGTCGCGGTCCCCCTCCCCGTCCCCGTCCCCGTCGCCTACTCCCGCCCCTCCCGCTTCCTCGTCGGCTTCATCCCTTCCATCCACTACAACATCGACATCTACATCCACATCCACATTCCCCATGTCCACATCCCCGATGTCCACAGCCACAACGACCGCGGTCTCCTCCTCTTCCTCGCCCTCGTCCGCCTCAGACACCCTAAGCTGGGACTCGGGCGGGAACGGGTGGTGGGAGGTCAACCCCTCCGATACATCCACTTCCACTACGTCCAAGTCCACAACCACCACTACCACGACAACCACAATCATCTCCACGACTCGGCCACCGGGGACGTCGAGCCCGACGAACCCGTCGAGCTTGAGCTCGCGGTCCTCCGCGTCGAGCACCACGCCGGGCGCCACTTCGGTCCCTCCGGCCACGCCGGGCACCCTAGGCACGCCTGCCTCTGTGTCCGCTGGGACCGCTGGGGCCGTGTCCGCCACGCCCACGCCCGGCGACACCTCCGTGGCGTCTGGCGCGCTGTCCGGCGCACCGACCTCGATGCCCAGCGTCGTCTCTGGCACACCGGTGTACTACAGCTCATTCGTGTCCGTCGTCAAGGTCGGGGACACCTGGACGACCATCACGTCCGTGGTTGTCGTGCCCGGTCCGTCTGTGTCGACCCACTTTGACCCGTTCCAGCGCGGTGGGGCGGCTCGCATGGATGTGTCCCATCTCGTCGCCACCGCGGCATTGTTTGCTCTCCTGTGGTGCTAGGACAATGGGGTGGGTCGTAGCTATGTTATATTTCCTTTTGTCAGTACTAGACGATGATTTCTTTTGTCCGCTGCGTGCTTTTGCTTCGTTAGAATCATTCATGCGTACAACATATTGCAGGTTTCAGTAGACTGGGAAAGTGATGTTTGCGTGTGGACACTTGTGTGGACACTTGTGAGGACACTGAGCGGTTGGTGGCTGCTCCTAGTCCTCGTCCGTGTCCGAGTCGCCAAGGACACCGACACTGCGGATCTCGCCGCCGGGCGTGTACACGACGGTGGAGTTGGCGGCGCCGTCCTCGACGTAGCCCTCCACGAGGTGGAAGATGTCCGTGTGCGAGTGCGAGCGCGAGCGGGTGGATGGGGTAGTGGGGTGGGATATTGTTGGCGCGCGGAAGCGGCGGCGGACCGACGGCGTCGGGCTGACGGGGTTGCTTGCCGCGTGGATCGTTCCTGTCGGCGAGACGGGGGACGACATGTGCAGCTGGAGGTTGGCAGTCGTGCGGCGGCGACGGAACGAGTGGCGAGGAGAGCCCAATGCTGATGTGGTGGCCACGGGAGAGTTGTCGGCTGTCCGGTGGCCGGTGGTGTTGGCGCGCCGCATGGTCGGGCGGGACGAGTGGAGAAGCGAGTCGTGGTGGTCGTCGTGAGTGTGGTGGCCATGGTCCAGTCCGCCGTGAGGTACAGAGTCACGGCGACCAGATCCTGAGGAAGCTGGCATGGGCGAGGTCGCCATAGGAGGGGCATCAACATCAACATCGACCTGTGGAGCGTTGGGGCGATAGGGTGAGCCGCCGGGGATGCGCTCGAGACCAAGAAGGCTGACACTCGGCGCAGGAGCACCTTCAGCTGTGGGTGTGACCTCGTCGGGCCCATTGTGTTCGCCGTACCAGTCGTCCATCTCCTCCGCAGCCGCCTCCATCTCGGCCATCTGGCGCTGCTCCCACTCAATGCGAGGCAGCGTCTGGCGCACCCAGCGTCCAATACTGTTGATCGCCGCGTGGGTCGCGGGAAGCCAGGTAAACATCTGGAACACGTGCACCATGTCCTCGTACAGCTCGTGCGTGACCGAAACACCAGAAAGGGTAGCCTTGTGTGCGAGGAGCGTAATCTCGTCGCGAAGCACCTCAGAGTCGCCCGACTGGATGAGCATCGGAGGGAGGCCGCGGAGGTCGCCAAACAGAGGCGAGGCGTACGGATGAGTGAGATAGGTGGCGATGCCCTTTGGGCCAAGATAGCATCCCACAGGGTTGAGGTGATCATCGGCTTCCGGGAGGGGAATGACGTCCATGTCGCCACTGTCATCCCAGCTTCCACACGACATGGTCAGGTCAACCCACGGCGACATGAGCACGAGCCCAGCCGGCATATGGTAGCCATTGTCGCGGAGATAGAGGCACAGTGCCAGAGAGAGTCCACCGCCGGCCGAGTCGCCTGCGACGATAATGTTCTCCGGGGGAATCGATAGCGGCGGGGCCAGCAGACGCAGGTAGCCCTGGACGACGTCGAGGAGAGGGAGTGGAAAGGTGGCCTCGGGTGCGAGGCGGTAGGTGATCGCTGACTGTCAGCGTGGGGTCAAGAAGAGGGCTCAGAAGCAAGCGTGACCGACTACTCACCAAAGACCCTTGCATTTGCTGCTTTGCTCACGCCAATCGTGATCAGGCGATGTGTGGCGGCGTTGCCCACGTAGTATGCTCCCCCGTGGACATAGTAAATCACTCGCTCACGGCGGCTGGTGGGAACGGCCGCGTCGCCCTCCATATCAGGCTCCGGCGTGTCACGGCCGCTCTCCCGCTCCACTACTGGAGGTCGTCCAGTAGACGAGTTTGAGTTGTGGCGGCGACTCGTGGGCGCGGGGCTGGACGCGCTTGACATGGCCATGTCATCTTCACCGACAGTCTCCCGCAGCCTTGACCGGCCATGGGGCGCTCGGCGGCGCAGCTCTGCATGCCACCGTGCTCGCCTTTCAGACTTGAGGCGCTTCCACACATCGTTTCCAACAACCCACTCGCCCGTGAGCTCCCTGGTGCCGGTTTCCTGAAGATCCCATTCTCTGGAATCGTTAGCATCATCGGTACCTGCCAGAGAGTCTATCCAGCGGGGCAGTTACGGAAGGCAGGTATGTGACAGCGATGCACGATCGACATCATGATGCCATGTGCGAGCGTGCACGCATAAAGAGCACTTTATTAATGCGCACTGGCACGTCTCGGTGGAGCTTCCAATGCTTTGGACCACTCAATCAGGCCCCGGCACACCCGGTAATGGAGGCCGGAGATAATGGATCGCCCCGTCGTCAAGCAGTGTGCTAGGAACCACACTCACTGCAAAAACCCCCGGCAGGCATCTGCCAGCTTGCGCTTGGGCACGAGAAAGGTGATGGGCGTGACCACTGCATCGGCGGGCAGAGGGATCAGATATGTGATGGAGATGAGGCGGCGGAGGAGCCCAATGTCTGCAAAGTCGGTGTAGTTGGCGACGTTTCGCATAAACGAAATGATCTGTCGCGTGAGCGATCCATCGCAAGTGCCAGTGCCAGAACCACGTAGGTCGTGTGATGCCCATTATTGTCATTTAACAATGACGCTCGGGGACATGACATGGATCGTGAACCAGCGACCGAGGAGGATGTGACGAATGGAGCCACCGAGATGAAAGACTCACAAATGTCATCCGATAGCCCCAACTCTTTCGCTGCGGTCCAAAGAGGAAATGTTTAATCAAACTCCAGATAATGTGCAGTCCCTTGGCCAGAGCAAACTGCACAAACGCGAACCATGTCGAGAGCGTCCATAGCAATGGAGATGCTGAGGAGGGGGGAGCTGCACGTTGGGTGACCTTTGGATCAACGCGAGATCCCGCTGGCAATGGTGAGGGTGAACGCAATGGGTGGGTGGAGGTGTAGGATTTGAGGAGAAGCGCGAGACGACCAGCTGTTGGCGACCCTGGCTCTGCTTGGAGGGTCGCCATCGTGCGGTAAAGGGTGAAGCGAGCTGCTGAGACCGATGAGATGGGGTATAAAAGTGAAAGCGACGACGATGAGTGAGACGAGGGGGCGCTTAAGAGTGATGGATTTGGCGGGCGGCGGGGAGACAATTAAGCACGGAAGCGAAACACTGAGAACCAGGAAGCACCAAAGTCAGACAAACAGACGCCGTCGTAGTCGATGCCCGAGCCCAGTAGCGAGAATCGACTAGCTAGTACTAGTACACAAAGAGGGAGAGAGAGCGAGATCTCCAACAAAGAATGATACACGGTTTTAAAGACAAGAAAAATCACAAAGAGTAGAGAGAGCGAAGATGCAAAGGCCCTGCCTGTATGTATGACGCTTTCTAAAATGCAAAGTTGCTTGTTGGTTGGTTGGATTGGTTTGGATTGGGTTGGTTTGGGTTGGAACAACAACCGTAATAACCGGGTCGCACCACTATGTCATCTAAATTACCAGCTCTCCTCTCCACCCCGGCCATCGTCAAACATGGCCTCGACATACTCTGTAGACTCGTCCTCAGTCATTGTTCCAGCTCCTGCAGTCGAAATACACCAGGCTATAGCCTCACGGACCTCACGAGGCATTGCGTTGGACGATCTGAGGTGATTAGCAACAGTTCCAGCGCATGTGATGACAGGGGCCTTCATGACCGCGCCTTATGCAAGCGGCCGCCGGACCGTGTCCCTGTCCAAGATAAGGACAGTGCACTTCCGCCACCCATCAAGTTTTATACCCTCCACTCATCGGGTGTATTGTAACCTTGGAACATGAGGACAAGGCCTAAACTCACCCGCAAACGTAAACGTGGCCTCGGCGGTTGACAATCCAGTCGTTGACAGTCTTTGCGTCCTTGCGAATGAGATTCTGCACGTAGAGCTTTTCCGGCCCGTCACGACTGGGTGCGACGCGTACGGTGGCACCGGCCGCACGTTGCGCCTCCCAGTCGTCCGCAAAGTATAGGTCCTCCTTTACACTCCGACACCCGAAATAGAGTGCCGTGTCTGGCGCATCAGTGCGCTGCTACTGCTGAAACGTTCATGAGCCACATAACTCACCCCTAGCAGCTCCCTGCGCCACACGAGCCTCAAGGAAGGCTCTCATCGGGGCAACGCCTGTTCCCGGCCCGACAAGAATGACCGGCGTTTCCGGACTGGGCAGAAATAGTGTCGGGGGCAGGATCTCGTATGGGATCCGGGTGCCTTCCGGCAATGTTGGAAGCCAAGAAGAGCACAGACCAATGCGAGGAATGGAGAGGTTTGTCTTGTACTCGACGAGTGCGATGAGAAGCTGCATTTTACCGGGATGGGCCTGGAGGGGTCAGTCGACGAGAAAGGAAACAATTCTCACCTGAGAGTCGCTGGCAATCGAGAATTGGCGACGACGAAGAGGAGGCAGTACTTCGAGCACATAGCTGAGCGGTATCTTTGTCATGCGGAAATCGGCGAGGGTCTCGAGAATGGTGCGGCTTGGACGCGTCGCATAGTCGTGCACCTCGTCGGGGTCGGCAACAAACTCGTCCAGGCGCTCCTGCTCGCGTTCATCATCCGACAATCGTCGGAGCCATTCGAAGAAGCTTTTGCGGGGAGGACAGCGCAGGTCGAGGTGGTGGGTAAGAAGAGTGCGGAGCGTCGTAGGTCCGGTCGGGATATGAGGGGGAAGCGGCTGCTCTGAATGGGTGGTCAGTTACAGCCGTGAAACGGTCTGGAGCTTGGACTTACCTGGTAGCGAGGAGCGCACGATGAATTGCCAGTCTGCCTCGTCCTGCAGCCCATTCTGCTCTAGGAAGGTGTCCACCTCCTCGTCCGAGCACCTAGGATGCAAAACCGCCACCGATCCAGTCGCGTACGGGGTGTGATCATCGAGGTCAAGTTCAAACTCGCGAACATCCTGCCACCACCCATCAGCAGTCACTCGCCGGCTCTTCGCCAGAGTGGCCCACTTCCATCCTTTAGGTGCGTGGACTGGGGGTATCCTGTCTGCACCAGTGGGTGTCTTTCCGTTGGTGCCCTTCTGCTCTGTCAGAGACAGTCCGGAGAGGTTGTTGGCTAGCCCTGTGTCGACGGGATGAAACGCATAGATGGGAGGAGGGAGTGCTGTTGATGCGAGAGGCTGAGTAGAGGGTCCAGGAAGGTAAGGGACGATAGTGTCGAGCGTACGCTGCAGCCACGGTACGAAAGACTCCTCGTATCTGGTGTGTTAGCTGCACCGAGCGTATACATCGGGCCACCCGTCAGCAACAGTACTTACCCATCAGGTGCCCGCTCGTCACCCCAGGCCGGCTCGCACAAAAGGTTGGCTCCTAGACTATCCAGACGACGGGCAAGCATCTTTCCTGCAAAGCAGAAGCGCTCGTAAGAGGTATCACCGAGGCCGTAGATTGTGTAGTGGAGGTCTGCATGTCAGCTCTCACGCGCAGGGGGATTAACAGCGCTGGGGACGGAGCTCCGAGAGCTCGATTCAAGAATGTCCTCCTCACTGTGCAACCATGTCTCTACTCTCCCCGATGCGGATTGATCTTCACAGCGCGCCTCCTCACGACTTTCTCCTCTCGTGCTCTCAGTCCAGCAAACATACCTTCGAGAACATCCTCCGGCAAGCCCTGCCTAATCAGCTTGTTCCAGAGCACGCGCATCGCGGGAGGCGGGTCCCCTCGGCCATGAGTGGAGGTGATGAAAATGATGAGCGGCTCGAGAGGAAGGTCCGCAACGTCGTACTCGTCCATGCTGAGCGTAACCGCTCTCCGATGAGCAGCTCGCACCGCGCGCGCGACACGCTCGGCCATGTCTTGCGCATTGCCCGTTTCAGAGGCGTACAGGATAAGAACGTGCTGGGCTTCCTGGTCAATTTGCGAGCTGGCCGAGTAGACGGGCGAAGGCGGAATGACCGAGCTTGTATTTGTCGGCTCCGACGAGCTCGATGCAGAAGCGGCCATTGTTGTGAGCTGCCTAGCCGTTTCCGCGTCCAAAAAGTGAGGGGAGCTGTGTCGATGAGACGACGGCAGCAGGAATGCAAGATGGAATGAAGTGAGATGGACAAAAGACAAGATATCAAAAATGGCCGCAGGAATAGGTCGGCTTATCAAAGATCGGTTTCAACTCGACCGAGACTTGGGATCACAAACTTACCCTGACGCCATTCCACAAAGTGAGTGCTGGATCTCAACTCGAGATGCCGGCGGCAACGTCACCTTGAATGTCGACTCCAACACTCTGGCTTTCGTCGACACCACCATGAGCAACCTCTTCCAGCCCCCCGTCGAGCGCTACACTCCTCGCGACAAGGACAGGTGGGTAAAGCATAAGAAGCGTCCTGCTGTTCATGCTAATAAACCACAGCTTCTCGTTCGTACCATTCATCACATCGGCTGCTCATGACGACATCCGTGGTGATGGAGACTGACTGACGCAACAGGTACACCACAGTTGTGAAAAGGTGCGTCGTTCATGCTTGCATAAGCTTTGAAGCTGCTGACAGCTCAGGTGGCCCGTGATCATCACGAACATCGTCTCGGCAGTCTCGGATGTCAACCATGGTCTCGCTGGGGATGACCCCAAGCTGGTCGAGGGCAAGGCGCTCATTTCGGAGCTGAGTGGGCTGAAACACGCCATGGGAAGGAACAAGGTGCTCGAGTGAGTGGAATGGAGACGCAAGGTAGTCGAGACTGACGCCAGACCGATTCCTGCTGATGGAGGAGGCAACCTTGCTTGCTACAACGACGAGTTGGCGGCCACCGACGACGAAGACAAGCGATGGTTTACCATGAACTGGCTCTTCGCCGAGTGCTACCTGTGAGCGCACGCGTCCATCGCCTTCTGACACACAGCTACCGTCTTCTGCGCTCCCTCTTTGCCCGCACTGAGCACTGGAAGTCTTACGATCCGTTCTTTGCTTCCAAGGCCGAGACATACAAGTCTTCGTCAGGAGCCATCTTCCATCTTGCGAAGGCTCTGAACACCATGGTCGCAGACGAGAAGCTGCAGGATGGGTGGGAGAAGGAGGGGAGCACAATGGAGATCGCCTTTTGGTGAGTGTACTTCACCTTGACGTGTACCTCTGACATCAAGGGAGATGATCCAGGCGGACCTGTGGGGTAACGCTACCGACCTGTCCCTTCTTGTCGACCTCAAGTACGAGGACCTGCAGAAGCTTCAGGCTGTCGGTGCCGCTGCCCAGAAGGAACAAGCCAAGAAGATTCTCCGTGACGACCTGCCCAAGGTCTGGGCACTGCTCAAGACGCTCAAGAATGACCGTGTGGACATTGTCCTCGACAATGGTGTGTAGACTACGCGCTTTAGCAGATTCTGAACTGACATGGACAGCCGGTTTCGAGCTATACACTGACTTGGTGTTTGCCGACTTCCTCGTTTCATGTACGCCGTTTGTGGGCGAGGTCGTCTTCCAGTGAGCAACTTGATGTTGGAGCAGGCCAAAACTGACCGTTTAGCCCCAAGACCATTCCGTGGTTTGTCTCCGACGTGCTCCCCTATGACTTTGAGTGAGTGGATCTAGGCAGGATTGCGTCTGACTTTACAGGTGGGCCATCGACTCGCTCCTCGACGTCGAGTTCTTCGCTTCTCACACCAAGCTCGCCGACGGCGACACCGACGCGCTGGCGACCCTCGCCAACCGCTGGAAGGGGCACGTCGCTGCTGGCCGTTTCCGCCTCTCCATCCCTGTCGACACTCCCCTCGGCGCCGACGTCCCGGCGGCCAACTTCTGGTGCACCCAGTACGCGTACCAGGACATGCCGATCGTGGACCCCGCTCTCCTCGCCGAGCTGCAGAAGTCGGCACTGGTTGTATTCAAGGGAGATCTCAAGTAAGACGGGACGCTCAAGAACGGACTGGACACAGACTGACGGACAGCTACCGCAAGCTTCTCGGCGACGCAAAGTGGCCCACCACGACCCCCTTTGAGACTGCGCTTGGTAAGTTTCCACTGCTGGCTTCATTGACCTCCCAGGCCCGTTGGCAGGAAAGATCAATCTCGTTTCCTTGCGCACCAACAAGGCGGACACTATGTGGGTAGCGCACGCCCTCAGGGCTAAATCCATCACATGTCGTGCTGACCGAATCGCAGCTGTGGCCTACCTGAAGGTGTGGAGGCGCGACTCGATGCCGAGGACAAGTCCTGGCGCGTGTCGGGCAAGTACGCCGTCGTTTCGTTCGCGGGCAAGGCGTAGAGCCGCGGGGCTCTACGAGTGCTGTTCGCCCGAAGTAGACGAGCAAATAGTCTAGACGAGCCGATGCTATATTCCTTAGCATGTTTCTAGTTTGCACCCGAGGACGACATGTCCCTTTCAAGACCGCGCCAGGAGCAGGATAACAAGAGTTACATGTGTTCATTGAACTAACCATACACGAGCGCGTCGCGAGACGAGCTGATTTCTAAACTAGCTACATGAAGTGTCCGTGAATGATATAGTGAGCGAGCGGTGTATGTTGTAACAAAAGACGTTTCAGAGTTGCAACGAGGCAACAACGCCAGTGAATTAGTGAGAAGATCTATCAACGAGATAGATTGTTATGGTGCAGATGCTGTGGGTGGTGCGGAGATCGTAGCCGTAGCGCAGTGCCGTCGACTACCGCGACCATGACCTCATGCGGTTTTTCCATCAGTCCTGCTGCGGCGTCCGAGAGATCATGTGGCGCTTCACACCGGGTGAGGCGCGGCATTGTTGTGGGCGACCTCCAGGTCAAATTCGAGGTTGCTCCTGGCGCTGACTGGCGTGAAGATGTGCTCCATCGAATCCAGGTGCTCGCCGTTGGCTGTCGGGCGCATGTTGTCCACCGGTCGAAGCAGGCCGAGGTTGGGCACATGCTGCCGACTGCCAAACTGTGGCTGCTTGCTGCCATTGATCGACGCCATCGGGCCATGTGCGAGGTTACCCGTTAGGCTGCTCGGACTGTCGATTGACGCTGCGCTAACCCGACGCGATGGTCTGTCAGGGCGAACAGGGAACGACCTGTGGCCGATGGGTGTAGAGTTGCCGGTCGCGTTCGGTGACGGAGTTTGTATCGGGCTTGGAGTCCCGGGTCCGATATTAGGAGTAGTCGTGGAGCTCGCACTCCCAACGGTGGGCGAGCTTGTGGGAGGGGTGCTATTAGAGCTGGAGTTGGGCGAGCGGATAGGACTAGAGGCAGCGCTGGAACCCAGTTCACGCCGATGGTCCTTGCGAGGTGGTGGGGGCGGCGCGACAGTAACCGTCGAAATCGGGAACATCTCAGGTCGTCCTCGGCGCTTTAGGGCTCGCGGAGAGAGTGGGCTGGTTACGCTCGCCGACGACGGTTCCACCACTGCAGGTGTAGCGGGAGTGGCCGGGGTGACCGGCGTGACGGGGGAGAGGAGGGAGGTCATGGACTCGGAGACGGGAGAGAGGGTGGAAGGTGGTGTCTCCTTGCCCTCTGCTGACGAAGACGACTCTCCACTGCCACAGGCCGCATTCAGGGCGCCCAGGGTGGACGGCGCCCCGCGAGAGTACACGTACGGCTGGGTAGAGCGCGGCGAGGTAGCAGGTGCGCGAGCTCGCATACGCGTTGGGGTGGAGTTTGCATCCGGCAGCGAGATGAAGACCAATTTGCCGGTGGGTTGATCAATGTCTAATCCAAGGCTGAGATTCACGCTCGAAGCGAGCGGAGGCGCGTTCACCCGGCTGAGACTTGTGGTCTGACTAGTCCCGGGCCCCGTGAGAGCGAGCGGCCCGGGCGGCGGCATGTATCCTCCACCAGGAACGCGGCGGACTACCACCTCCCATCGCACCTCATCTTCTCCCGGAGTACATGAGACGCTCACATCGTAGTTTTCGCCACGCCTCGGCGACGATGAATCGGGAGTATACGGTCGATCGGTCGAGGAGACCTGTGGGGGCGGGGTCGAGACATGTTCCCTCAACTCGGGAATATTAGTATGGTGCCGAGTGTCCGTGACGATGTTGGGCACACTTGCGCCGCTGGTGACAGTTCCAGCACTCGTATTGCTGTTCACACTCGAGCTGAGCGACCCAGTACCACTGCGACTTGGGTACACGTGGCTGTCGTCGGCTGCCATTCCCAAGACCCCAAACGCGGCGGGCCCAAATGATTGCCGGGACAAGCCGAATCCCGCATTGCTCGAAGTCGATTCGGGGCCGTAGCTTGCTCTCGTTCGAGGAACATGCGCCGACGAATGACTCGCAACCCGTCGTATCCGACGATCAGTCTGGGCTTGGTCGTCGGCCGGTGCGGTTCCGTTCGCAGCGGCCGCAAGGCCGGTGGTGGAGAACGCAGTGGCAAGTGGCAGCCGTCGTCGCCCACTGGGTTTACGCGCAAGCCAATCGGCCGTGTCCTTGGCAATTGTCGCATTGTCGCTTCCCCCGCTGGTGTTCGAAGACAGCGATCCCGGTCTCGAGCGAGGCAGATTCGGGGCATCAGAAGGACCAAGTGAACCAAAGCTACCTCCTTGCCCGGGAGCGCGAGGAGGTGGGGGAAGGTTGGGGCGTGCGGCGCGTTTCGGGGGAGCCAATGGTGTAGCAAAAACTGTAGAGTCCTCAATGATCTCCGCTCCTGATGTTGTAGGCGAGGTCGAGAGGTTGCTGCTGGTAGAATGTGGGTTCACCTGGGCAAGGAAGGGGTGCGCAGGGCCGTGGGCATGTTGAGAGGCTGGTGGCTCAAATGCTGCCGCCAGCACGGATGACGCTAACGGAAGGGTAGCAGTCTGGACAGAGGCCTGGGAGAAGACCGAGTCGGACTCGGCCTCGGACTGGAAGGAGCGCACGCTAAGCGCAGACCGCACCGAGTTGAAATTGGCCACGTTTGGGTGATGAGGCGGCGGTTGGGGGATTCCACTGCCGCTGTACGTTCGGCCCGCGCGCGCACGAATGCTGCGCGTTTCTGGGGGCAGCTCGCTCGTCCGAGACGGTGGACTTCCCCATGGTCGTGTTGGTGGAGAGACAGTCAAAGACGGCGTTGCTACAGTCGAGTTGGATGTAGAGGCGTTGGAAGAGGAGTTTGGGATGGCAGGCGGAGCAGCACCGGGCGGCAGAAAGCTATTGGTCCCAGTGTTGAGCGGCGATATAACAGCCTCCCACGCGTCCTCGCGGTCCCCTCGGCGTGAAGCCTTCCGTCGAAGGAGTCGGGCCGGGTTGTACTTTCCAGGGCTTCCATGGTTGAAGCCGGACGACGATCCACTCATTCCGCTCGCAGACGCCGAGCGTGCGAGTGACGCGCCACCTGGTGCATTGATTAGATTGGATTGTGGTGGCGTCGAGGGTCTGTCCACGGCAAACACGGGCACGTCGGCCAATGAGGATGAAAGCGAGTAGCCAGGGTGTTCAAACGCGTTGTTTGACAAGGCTCGCGGTCGACTAATGTTCTCGCGATGGATGCCCCCTCCGCGCTCTCCAGAGCCCGAGCCGTGGCTGGGCTTGAAGAAAGAGAGCGGGGGCATGGTACCCGCCCACTTGATCCGACGACGCGACGCGTAGTGTAAGGGTTTGACTTGGTGTGGCGTGCAGAAGTGGACGGTTCCAACCCCCCCTTCGGAGATTACAGAGGGGTGGGATTGATGTTACTCAATTGTATCGGGAGCGTTCCGCTCTGTATGATCGATGATAGATCAAATGAGTCACTCGGCTCTGAGCAGAGGTGAGCCAGTACTTGCGCTCTGGGAGGTGATGGTCTCACACCGAGCGATGCAACTCTGATGACGATCGCGGGTGACGATCCCACTATCGACTGTGTATCGACGATCAGTAAGCCTCGGGACCAGTGGCGATGGGCGTGATTGTTGGCTGGAAGGATGGATGAACGCGTTCCAGACAATCCGACCGTGCTGCCGAGTAAGGACGTGGCGGGAAGAATAAGAGTGGCGAGTGAACGTTGAATGATAACAAAGCGGGCTGGAATGCGGTTACTGAGCGTTACAAACGTTGGAAACGTTAATGTAGAGAGAAAACTGAATGGAACATTTTGAGACTGAATGCTAAAAATGGTGGTGTTGTTTGCAGTAGTAGTAGTAGCGTCGCCGTCGCCTCCCGTCCCCGCTTTCAAAGATACACTAGTTCTCGCATGGTCAAGTTACAGCCTGCCACCACTTTGCCACCACCTCGTGCATCTATTTACAGTAAGTACTCCCTGCAACCTCGAACATGACCAATAGTGCATGCATCAAGTTGGACCCTTTGTTTTAACTCTCACCTTGTCACTCAAGCTTTCTTCTTTGGTTGCAGAAACTGTATGATGCACATGTGTCCAACCCAACGTTCACTCGTCTTGCCGGCTTGTCGTCTCGGCGTCTCGGCAGATACTACTACTGTACACACCAGAGCACCAGAGCACCAGAGCGCCAGAGCAGAGGGCACTCACAACTCAAGACTGAAGCGTCATATTCAAGGGATGTTGTCCACCCCTCTTGTTTGAGGATGACGATATCTTGCAGCACACTCTGAGAACCAACTACCATAATGAGCGATTTCATACCCGCCGACCTTTTCTCATCGTGCGTTGTATGCCGCCAGGCCCTCATGACGGCACTCGGTGCACCCTCGGAGTTCGGGACAAAGCTGACACAGCGTTCCTGTAGAAGTGGCGAGCACACCTTTCGCAGCGCCACATCGGGAGAGCCCCTGTCCGTCCCATCTTGCACCCTGCACAGACGACTGGAGGTGGCGAAGTGGTACGGACCACATGGAGACCGTAGCACTGTTCGTAGGAGTCGACACGACGGAGACGTCGTCGACGGGGCTCAGTGGTTGCATTCTTGCATGCACCTCGTGGGCCAGACGGACGTCTCTCATCAGACAACGGATATTCGATCAGACTCGCAATGACGGCTCTCCTCAAAAGCAACGTTGGTGGCGACCGATCCTCCTCGATAGTCAATACGGCCGTGTCCCCGTCGACCCCTACATGTGAGCGGTAGTTGATCACGTTCGGCCGTAGAGTGCGGAATGGCCTGGCCACTTCTCGGACCAGTTTCCTGGTCGCGGGATATATGGATCTGAGATGGTCACGAGGGCGCGGAGATGATGGAGTCCATTCCGCACCGTGCGGCACGGTTTGTGGTCCTGATCTCCAGTAGTGTCGACCACTCGCCGCTAGAAGACTGACCGGCAACGACCAGGTGATCACATAGGGCCAGGTACGATGAAATGACGACCCGGTGACGTTGTCAGTGGCGACTACTCACTTGTCCGGACATTTAGTAGGTACTAACAGGCACAGCGCGCGCTAGGTCATCTCGCTATAGCAACCATTCATCTGTGCTCATCTAGCTCAGGTGAAAAGAACACATTAGCAATTAATCGCCACCGCCAGGTAGTCGCATCGTGGTCAATGAGCGTTGCATCCTTGACCAGGATGATGTTAGATCTATAGGTTACTTTTACTTTGAGCGGTGGTGTGGAGCGTGCGGAACTTGCGGTGGCAAGCGCGCCGATGACCGGGTCGGCCTGGCAATCTAGGACGCCCCGAGAGACAGGGTAAGACAGCTCATGGTAGTGGGAATAGGCTACTCATTCGAGTCTCGGCCGTAATGCACAACAGCAGTCTGCTCATCCCCAAAGCCTGACAAGGAATGAATGACCATGGTCCGAGCGTGCTTCGGGGCAGACTATGTTGGTCAGATCGCAGATTAGCGCATTCCATAATTTACATGTCAGACGCGGTCAGAACGCGACAGCAGTTAGCATCTTTAGCCGCTACTTCTCACATTGCATTGGTGTGCCGTTCCCGTGCCGCCGCACAGATGCCGCCTCCTCGTGCTTAGTCGCATTATGTAGTCTCCGGTATGGCTTGTGGCGTTCACACTGGAGTGCGTTGGGTCAGGTCGCGGGTGGAGTGTGCATTCGGGCTTTGCAAGTGCGGCCGTTGCGGCCGTTGCCAAGATTCACTAGCTTACAATCGAGCCCCGCGCTCCAACTCTGCATCCAGCCCCGAGGCCCGATAGCGGGGCCTTTGGGGCCTTGCGCGTGACGCGCTCCAGCACTTCCCGCAGACTGCCGTTGCGGCCATTCTACCTGCGCGGCATGTGCAACCTGGGGGAGCCGCGTTTACCAGTTTCTTTTTGTGTGAAGTACGACGCTCACCGCCACCTGACTACCATCCATTCCAGAATCAATGTCTGGACTACTGCAGGGCATTGACTTTTAGCATCAGCTCACATACCGCAGAACCTCCGTACGCCCTCCGCCAAGGTGAGCTTAACTGTTAGTTCCAACACGCCTTGCATCTGAGATGTGCGTGTCAGGACCCAGGGCGGCCAGCGATTGGGTCTCATAAAAGTCACGGCTAAGCGGTGGTGCCCTCGGCGGCAGCGGGCACTGCCATCAGGTGATTGCGTGCAATTGAGTGAACGGAGAGTATAGCCATCCGGGGGTCACGTATACGTGTTCTCCGTTAGTTAGTTCACTTTCAGAGGAGGCGCGCCATGTCTCATTGCCAAGTAGCCCAACAGCCAAGCCGAAGGAGTCGCATTCTCCGATGGGAGCGTCGGAGAGTGCGTGTGAACCCGGGAATGACTCTGCCATGTTCCGCGCAACGGGCCACTGGCGACACGCACACTTGCACATCAGCTGTAGTGTACGCGTGCACTTCATACATATCAGCTTGTCAGTTGGGCATCCCACCTAGACCACACTCTGTCTCCACTCTGCGTGTCAGCACACCTGCCATTCGTGGACTTGCCGAGATTCAATTGGTGAGGCTGTAGATCGCACCAGGAAAGCCGCGGTCATTTACACGCGCGATCATGAGCCGCAGATTCGGGTGTCGCGCGTGATCGGGATTCCATACTCCTCCTTGATCTCTTGACGTGGTAAGAGCAAGGTTTCGGACGTCGTGAGCCGCGAGCTGTGTGAGCGGCCAAGCAATGTGTCTCATGTTCGACACTCTCCGAAAAGGTCCAAAGAGGTAAGTATCCATGCGACTTTGTTAGCCTAGGTTTGCGCTGGAGACTTTATTTCCGCGTGTTAGTTGCCACTTTGGGTAATGCGGCAAGACAATGCCTCCTAGAGCTCAGCCAATGTGACAAAGTACCGCTCCTCGGTGTCGACGGGTTGACGGCATGCGGCCACCGCGTCATGTATCACTGTCCAGTGCTGCCGGCATGAGAATTGAACCTTGGTCGTCCCCCGACAGCGCCTTGCTCGCCTTGCGTGACAATGTCGTAGGACAAAGTGCCTTGCGACAATATGCAACGCCGCCGAGAAATCATGTTGTAAGCATGTGCGCCTACTGCGCTTATGCTGTCGTCCACGAAGCAACATTCCGACCACAGCCGCGGTTGATCCGCAACGTCGGTGCCGATCAGTGGCGGTCGGCCTGCCACAACGATCAGCAGTGTCATGCTCGCTCATGCCAGTGACTTTGACGAATGATGAATACTACTACATGCATTGTACTAATGATCTACTACTTCAGCTACAAATCCCAATTGGCTAAATGCTGTGGTGGCAATGGGGTGGGTGTTCTTAATGATGGAAAGGGGGATTGGGGGGCTACTCCTACAAATACTCTACTCTCATGTCGTGGTTGTTGCGCTCTTTAAAACTGTAGTGCTGAGATGCCAAATCGAAGATGATGAAAAAGATAAACCAAAAAAATGTGGGGTGAGACCGTCACGGACGTTAAAGTAACATTGCTGGCGTGGTGAACGGAATGGGGCTGAGCGGAGAACCCTTGCGGCGGGTACCAAAGGCCTCGAAGACGGGGCTCGCGAAGCTCGAGACCGAGGCAACACGGGGGGTGGTGTGGGCGTGAGAGATGTCGAGGCGGGGGGTGGGGGGGAAGGGGCCGTCGCCATCGCTGGAACCAGAGTTGGAGCGAGTGGGGACGGGTGAGCCAGAGTCTGCGCGAAGAGCAGGGGGCTCCGAGTCGTGAATGTCCAGGTCGGGGTCGTCGAACGAGAACACGGGCTCAGCGTCCGGCGAGTGAACATCATGGTAGCCTGCACCAGTGCAGTCCGCGTAGATGGTGGAAGTCTGGACGTGGGTGGGGTAGGTGGGGATGTGAATGGAGACGGGGGGAGGGACAGCCGCACGGCGGCTGGTGGGAACGCAGACGTCCTCGGTGAACGAGTCAATGCTGAGG
The DNA here is from genome assembly GCA_001600335.1 of Apiotrichum gracile. Taxonomy (NCBI): domain Eukaryota; kingdom Fungi; phylum Basidiomycota; class Tremellomycetes; order Trichosporonales; family Trichosporonaceae; genus Apiotrichum; species Apiotrichum gracile. The sequence goes on along the minus strand of BCJO01000004.1, from coordinate 2,803,303 downwards.
ATGAGGGTGCGCAAGTGGTCCAGAGTGATGCGCTGCTCGGGGTCGAGAGTGAAGATCTGGGCCAAAATGGAGAGACACTCGTGAGAGATGGGGAGGATACGACGAAGGAAAGTGGGGTCCTGGAGGAAAGCAGCAAACGACTCGTCCGAGGGGGACGCGCAGCGCCATGGGTTACGGCCGCAGACGAGGTTTACGAGGATCACACCAAGGGACCAGACGTCGGCGGAGCGGGTAGTGTACGACGTGCTCGAGTTTGACCACTCGCCGAGGCACTCGGGTGCAATGTAGAAGGTCGACCCGCAACCAAACTCGCTGGAAGTGGACTCGGAGGTGGCGAGGCCAAAGTCGACAATGCGAACGCGAGTGCCATCGTCGGAGCAAACAATGTTCTCCGGCTTGACATCGCGGTGGGCAATGCCGATCTGGTGGAGCCAGTCGACGCCGTCGAGGATCTGCATGAAGACGGAGCGAATCAACTCGTTGTCGCCGGCGTACTGTGTAAGAGTTAGTAACCTGATCGTCGAAGTCTGGAATCTCCGATCGCCAAACGACAGCTCCGCCCTGGATGGCGTGGCTGACGCGATCGCATTTCTACTTACACGTTGCTTTTCTGTGATCATGGCGAAGAGGTCTCCCTCGTCTCCGTAGTCCATGATGACGTAGATGCAGTCGTGCTCCTCGATCAAACGATCCATGTGGACGATGGAGGGGTGGCGCGAGGCGCGGCGGTGGAGGCTAATCTCACGCATCTGGAATCGGCGTTGCCTCTCGTCAATACCATGACGACGGAGCTGCTTGACGGCACGCTTGATCGGTTGTCCGTAGCGGTAGTCGAGAGCGTAGAACACGACGCCATAGGCACCCTTGCCGATCACAGAGATGAGCTGAATGTAGCCATTGTCGATGTAACGGGGGTGGGTCGGGGAGCAAGGGCCGGTCATATTGTTATTGCTATTACGATGGAAGGTGACGGTAATAACAGCAACGTTGGTGTGGTAGATGAGCTAGGTCGTGGCGTCAAAGATTAACTAGTGTCGTTGCAGAATGGGTGATGTACGTTCGGCGTTGGCCTAAGATGGTTCACCAATGTCGTCGAGGTTTGTTGGAATCTGTTTCAAGTGAGACAGACAGTCACCGGGAGCGGGTGGCTTGGTGGTGAGCAATGAGTAGTGGTCGTTGGCGAAGGCGAAGGCCGTGTGGAATTAGGTAGAATGTAAAAGAAAGAAAAGCCCAAATGTATAACAGAGGCGGAACTGATGCGAAGTGGAAGGGCAACGACTTTGGGCAATGGCGACCCAGACGTTTTTAAGAGAGAGTGGAAAGATGGAGAGAGAGATGAGATGTGTGATGCAGTTGGAGATGAGAATGATTATGAACAAGAGTGGTGGTGTGTGCAAGCCAGCTATGTATGTAAGCCAGTTTTTGAGATCGTGTTCACCGAGCTACGGCGCGGAAGGTTACATGCTCAGCCTTGGGTGTCAGGCGTTGAGGCTTAATCGCTCGTCGTGTCAGCAGGGATGCGACGGCAGAAGACCAGAGGACGACCTCACTTCACGAACTACGGCAGCGAGGCGGGTCGACCAAAGGGTTCAGTCCTTCGGGGGATGAAGGGGGGGGGAGATGAAGGGCACTCGGGTGGCAGCAAGCGTAGCGATTACGTTTCTTGCCCTCCATTCCCCTTGGTCTAGATCGGTGCCAGGGCAAACCTGCCGCTCCCGCAGACTAAGAAGTGCGTAAGCGTCGTCGAGGTGGAGTTTTGAATTTTTCCCCAACTGAGCAAGGAGAATGGGTTTTTTGTTATTTCTAGTCATGGCCCCTGGGCCTGAACCTTCATCCGCCACGATTATTGTGCCGTGACTGACCAGGCTACCTCCTAGACCACCCACAGTGAAGAATAAACCTTCCTGTGCTCACGCGCTTTGGTCACTGTGAGCTACTTGAGATCAGGTTTTTTAGTCTCTCCGACGTCTTGACACACAAGTTCCTGTACCAGTCCATAGGCGGCAGGGGCGAGATCGAACACAAGAACTAAACCCCTGTGCTCGCCACACTGCCCATATAGCGCACAGGACGACACAGGTATTCCAAGGGGCAAAAGTCGTCAGGCTGCCGCATCGCACGCCACGTGAGCTGGAAGCTGGGCCTTAGTTGCTGTCACCCGATGCAATCGCGTAGCATAGTCCTTTGATCGTAGAAGAGCAATGTGGCATCACCGCCGGCAGGGCAGGCAGAGCAATCATTAAGCCTGAGATGTGGCGCAAGTGAGGACGTGGCCGTTCATCAATCACTCAGACGACCCCGAGCGAGCCCGGCGACAACCCAGACCAACCCACAGATGAGGTTTTCCAAACACATCAGGAAGCGTGTGTTCACAGTGAGCAGCTCGCGGTGATTCAGTCAGTCAAGGCATTCCCTCCGTGTCACCACCTTGCAAAAATCACGCGAGAGCCACATCCTATCCTAGGTTTTGTCCCCGTTCTTTCTCGGCGACTCCTTTACTGGTAGGTACGTAAGCGATGCATCTACAGAGCATTTCGCTCTCCATTGGGACCGAGGCAACGTAAGAGTGCGTCTCCTCTTACTGAGCGCAGTACCCCCTACGCAAGTGAAGCCTAAAAAGAGCCCGGGCAGGCACTTGCTTGCTCAGCTCAAGCTCAGCCTTTCTGCGAGTTGCGAGGAGTGTGTGCGAGCACCGCGGCCGCTAGCGTCTTCCATAAGCGACGGATCCTCACCGACGCCGATGCGAGGTGCGGCATGTGCTTGTCTATGACAATGTCCCCATCACTAAAAAATCAGTTTTGCTTGAGGGCTATTTCCTATAAACTATCGCAGCCATGTCTGGTAAGGTTCGCAACACGACGTCAGTTGCGGAGTTCTTCTAAGGGCAAGGGAGGAATGGGGGGTGCAATATGGTTAGGGGAAACGAGACAGAAGGGTAGAGTACGAGGACAAAGGCGACAAAGGCGACAAAGGAACCCAGGAACACGTTCCAGATCGCCAAGGGAGCTTACTTCAAAGCCATGCGTAAGAGCATGTGGAGCGTCGTTGTACTTTTTTTTTTTTTTACTTTTTTTGGCTCTGCTCTGTTCCTTCCTGCTTCCGTCCTGGGGCCGCATGAATTGTGAACCCAGTTTTACAATGATGCGCTTCGTCACCTCGGCCCTCGGGCCCTCGGCCTTCTACATTCGTACGCCAGGTGTCAATCACGCCGAGAGCACAAATCATAGCACAAGGTTCAAGGGCTTTCCCCACAACCGCCGCTGCATTCTATGTGACGCCCAAGCCATTCTCACTACCTCGGGTAATATGCCCAAGGCTGAAGCAGCACGGCCAGCTCCGCCTTTTTCCTGACTTTACGTCCACCAGGTATTACGCTACTACCGTTATAACCTGGACCAAACGGACACCATGCATTGACGCCATTCAAAGTGCCTTGTGCTTCTTGCCCTGAGCTGAAACAGCTCTCCAAGTTTATTTGGGTTTGCGTACATATGATGATGAAGAGAGAAAGACAACTGTACTTGCACTGTACTGTACATGCTGACTGCCAAACCGATCGTAGTACCGTAGGGACCACTTCCGCCTCGGCATCACGTACGCTTCCCCTCCCAAGCGTCCCGGTTGTCTCAGATATGCACAGACTTTGCGGTTCCTCCCCCATACTCGTTTTTTATTTTTACAGGCCGCGAGAGTATGAATGTATCCGCTTGCGCGCATGGCAGACTACTCATTTTGCACAGCCCTCTTGTATCAGCGTGGTCGCCTTGGAACAGAGGTAATAGTAGTGGCGGCGAATGAATGCGTGGCTGGGTACGGTGCGCAATGCTTGATTGCGGTAATATTAGCACTATGCTATGCAGCAGCTACCCAACGGCGGCAAAGGATTACTCGGCCATTCGAGTGGACAAGGTCGAATCGGTCAGGAAACGACTATCACATGTGCGGTTGTGTGTGCCCCACATCGCCACAGGATCCCCGGAGGCCGCCACACGACCCCAGTACGCCATGGATGAATTCGTGGCGGCGACCCTTCACATCCTGGAGGGTGCATGCAGCACGTACTTGGTCTCGCACCTCCTCGGGAATCCTGTGCCTCCATGACCCTTTCGATTGTGACGGACACAATGAGCCTCTGCCAGCGCACAAGAGCTTGTAGGAGAACCTTTTCTTTTGTGCATCCGAAACATCGCCTCAATTGTCACTCCCGTGGGCACGCTAACCTCGTACGTCGACCTCCAAGCGTGACCTTGGGCGCGCTATAGCATACACGTACTTCTGTTCTTTTTTAGCTTTTTTTGACGTTCTCCTGGGGACGGCTCATGTCCTCCATTTCCTTCCGGTTCCAGGTCCCGGAGCCCTCCCACCTGTGCTAGTGGCAGTCGTGGGTAGCAGAAGAACGCATTGTCAACCCAAAGATGCTCAGCAAGACCCTGGATCGGAAAGCTGCGTGTGCGCTTTTCCTGAAGCACGAGTACAGACAAGAACATCACGCTTGACCAGCCCGTCCTGACGATTGTATGCCCGGGTACCTCCAGGGAGGCCTCTGAGCCTAAGCTTACCTCCGCCACGGGCGGCGTCTCGCGCATGCTGCACACATACGACAGTGTGTATGAATCGTTCAAAGTCGATCACTTTAGCGTGATGCTACTACCCTAATCATCCCAGCCTCACATGAACGCGCTTGCCGACTGGCTGCCATAAATGCAAACAGATCTGTGGCACCGACCCAGACACCTTATTCTTCAAGGTGTTACATGTCTCACCCTTTTTTTAACCTTGTGATCGCAAAAGAAGATGACCAAGCCGGGCAAGCCGGGCAAGCCATCTTCTGCACACAATGTGTGACTTGAATCCAGATCTGGCTCCCGTTCAACGCCACGCCTACCACCTGAAGCCAAAGCTGAATTAACAGCCACTAAGGTGACTAGTGTCGCCTTGGGGACTACCGCTAAGTTGTTCTGCATCCGAGCATTCAACCCATACATATTCAGTCGGGGGCAAAGGACGCCCTACTTAGACTGACTGGAAACTACAATAAGCGCGGGGACTAGCGCTTCCAATTGGACTTCTGTGACCGAGTGGCTGAATGTCCTCCTCCCCTGCTCTGCTACCAAACACTCCATCGATTGACGAAAGCGCGACCGAGAGAGGGATGGTATTCTGTTGCACCATTGCCGCCACCGGGCCTTAATCGAGCGTCCACCGTGAATGGGGATCATTTATTTCTCCTAGCACAATTATTCATCTTCCGACGGTTGCACTTGTTTTCCGCTGAGAGTCGAGAGATGGAAGAACTATAAAGACGTTCGGCATGTGTCTACCTCTGTTCCCGCTTCGGGAATGGTCACAGCCACGGGACATGCCTGGGCCCAGAGACGCTGATCCGTAGACCACCATGTGTAGCACGAACGCTCCGAATTCAGCCTTTAGGCCACGGGCGTGGTAGCGTATTCGGTCATGTCATGTCGTGTGATGGAAGAGACAATAATGTCGTAAGCATTCCCGTGAACTTTACACCCGTGCGGCCCTATGTGGGATCCAGCCAAGCGGATACATGCCCTCGATGAACTCTGTTCATGTATGCGAAACCATGTTGACGAGAGACTTGTGCGGCAAAGAAACTTTTGCATACAGTTTCGCATGGGGCGAACAAGCTAGCTCTCGCTTCCGTAGTTCTCGAACGCTCGAACGCATTCCGTTTCTGTCGCGGCCCGTTTAAAACGCAATGGCAGGCCCGTTGAAGCCTCGTGAATCCTACCCGGGTCCGCTGCCGTCAACCGTAAAACGGAAACACGGTCCTCTGCTCACGCGATATGAGTTTTTCCGCACAACATACTCACGGCACTCAGCCGCACTTCTTGTTTCGGGCAGGCTCATGCTGACATATGGTTTCATTCATGTCCTTCTGTGATAAGAGGCGCTTGCTGTGGAGCACAGATGGCGAAACGCAAGCAAAATTGATCGTTTATGCCTCGGGCAACAGAACTTGCACATAGTGTGCTCGAGTCTTGCGAGCTCTTGCCCCAGCTGTCAGCATGGCCATTGCTATCCGTGTGTCTGATATGTACGAGACCAGAGCGGCCTGAAGACCTAATGTCTACCGTAACGTGGCTTCATAATCTCCGCGCACTAGAATGTGCGTGGCTGGATTGGTGCCAGCAACTGAGCATAACGCGGACAAGCTTTACTGCCGGTTGTCAGGGAGAGCGAGGCACCCAGCTACCCATTACTCCATTCCGCGGCGACTCCACGCTAGGCCACGGATCGAGGCGGAGATGAACGCCTTGCCCATGCCCACCAGTCCTTGCTTCATGCATGAGCAAAGTAATGTACATAGGCGACGGAGATTACAGTTCCTCCAACATGCAACTCGTACACAACCCCTGTGGTCTCTGCAAGTGGGTACGAAACAGTTGCCACACTCACAACGGGGAGACCTTGCGAGCACAAACTCGGACTGTACCTCAACGACATGCTGACTCACTCTATGTCTAAAGCCACGGACGTTGCTGTGACAACCGCCGCAGACTCCAGACACACCGAGGAACTGATATACGTATCCATGGTGTGGAAGGCACCTGGTGACTAGACGGAAGCGACGGGCAAGTTACGAAACGCTTACAACTCTTCAGGATTGACGTACGAGCCCGGGTCAGTTCTGCAGATCTCAAGAGGCAGTTTCTGTCATTACGCGCGCCCGTTTCATGTGTCAGGATGTTCTCTTGCGACCGGGGAACAGTTTTGTGTCGGGCATGCGAGATGCTCGCCATAAGCGGCGACCCTCGTCATCCTCCTCGTGGCCTTGGCGAGGTATGAGAGCAAGCCAGAGTGGCGAACAGTTCCCGAGTTGTCGGTCAACCTCGCATCTGCTGAGATCCTTACGGGAGAGTGCCTAAAGCATCATCGACTGCAGTGTGGCCTGAGGACCGAGGGCAAAGCCTCGTCTGCTGCATCATGGGTCTGAAGCACTTCGTCGCCACCCACCATGTTCCAGCTTTTCCAGGGGGGTACGAGGTACCAGATGAAGACGTTTAGCGTCCCAGACGGCCCCAAAGGCACCGTGCTAAACTGTAGGAGAGCCATGCAGTACATTCGAACCCCGCTGCGCATTGCTCCACCGAGGCCCCGCAGTACCATTGTGCACGAGTATGATGTCGACAGCTATGAAAATAGACTGCTGCCGGGGTATGTATTCGGACAGCCAGGAAAGGGGTCTCGGAGCTATGGACGCTAGTGCTGAGAGTGTCACTTTTCGGAGCGTGGCAGTGGAGTGCTACCCGGCGGCGGCGCTACCGTTGCCAGTGCGGGCTGTCCAGAGGCACTGTCTCGGGCGCGATGCACTCGCTCCCTTCGGCCAGGAACTGGGTGCTACTATGAGGTCGCTGTGTACAGTCAACGTCAGAGGGGAAAGAGGGCTGCACCGCGTGGCGACGAGGAAGGCAGGCGCCACCCGACACTCCTTGGACAGAGGTGAGGTCCTCATCAGGTCGTCCGACGTCGACTCCAACAGAATGTTCTCGCAACTGCGCGTAGATGCATTCTGCCTCTGTCAGGAATGTATGTGAGGGCCCCCCAATTGGGACAGCCTACTGCCCCCACCGACTCTTCTTCCAGCTTTCTCGTTCGGGAAGTCTGTCGACCCATCCACTGCCACCTCGTGCTCATAGAGCAGAAAGCCGCGCTATGATCCTCGCGCACTGCCAAGGCTGCAGTCTGCCAAGACGGCGGCGACGATGTTCGTTCCCATGATGTCTCTGTCCGTGGCAGCCTTTCATCCGGCAGGGGAAGAGTCGCTGAACTGAAAGGACGTCGTGTCTGCTCGAAACAAGACCTCTTGCCACGGGTATGGCCCCAAAACGGAGCATTCCTCGCGATCGAGCCCCCGAAGATGGGAGTCGAGAAAGCGAGCCAGATCGCTTCTGTCCGTGGCAGACGAGGACGTTTGCCACCCTCATGGTCTGCGGCCGACGAGGACATTTGCCACCCCCGTTGCCGTATCCAGAAGCGGCACTTGATCTGCGGCATCGATCAAGCCCCTGATGGAACTTTCCATCCACTGGCGGCGGTCTGGCCTACGGAGCGTAACTCTCGGTACCGATATGCAAGGTGCAACGATTCCCGCCTTCGCCGGCCCATCTCTGCGACACGACTGTGACGGGCCGCACCTGTGCGTTTCGAACTTTGGTGTACGGTCGTCCAGGATACGTCGGGATTGTCAAAGATAAGTGGCCTAGGTTTGAACGCAAAAGGTTCACAGTGCCTATTCCCGTGACGCGCTCACGGTAGACCCGAGCACGGACTGCTGCCGTTGGGCAAACCATATGCTGTATCCTGGAAAAGAACTGCCGTAGGCGTTACCTTTCCGGTTGCAATGGGGTTTCCTTCGGGACCCCGCAGTCTTGCGGCCGATTTGGTCATTGCCGCTGAAAGCTAACGCACGCACCATTGTGGGAAGGATATGAGGTGATGCCGGCACAGGCTGCTGCGGACTGCGAGGCTGCGATAGCAGGGTGGCGCGACACCGCTGTCGGCGTGTTTCGTTTCACGGAATGAATGTGAATGCGGAGCATTACGCCGCCGGTGCGTGTTCCCGAGAGCAGCATGATGTATGTGTCCGAGTATTCGTTTCCACGTTCGGTTAGGCGTCTCGTCAAGGCGATGCACCGAGATCCCGGGGGCGCGATTCCCAGACTGCGAGGGGCGGAGACTGTGCTTCGGTCCACGTTATTTCGTGGAATGCCTCTCACATCCAAGTTGACGACTCAGGATAGTGTGTCAGGTATCGGAAAGTCGCCGGCTGAGGCACATGAGTGCATCGCCGATATACCAACCCTCGGCGCCCGGGATCTTGCGTACCTGTGTCAAGACAGATTGAGATCCATCGGCACTGTCGCCGGGTTTCATCTCCGTTAATTGGAACTCGGCGTCTCATCGCTATGGCGAGCAAGGTTCGTCCAGCCTCGAACTCTCAGTACCGTCCGCTGTGCACCGGTCATATCTCGCCGAAGGCACCTGCTGAAAGGTGCGTTCCTCGTCGCTGCCCCTGCATTATTGCACGCCGCCGAGAGAACGTTCGAATTATGAAATGGCAGGGTCTCCGTTGCCTCCGAGGTCACGCTCCTGGACTCCGGTCGCAGTTAAACAATTCCCGTGTGACACAGGACACGAGTCTCGTGCCAGGGCTCTATCTCGATTTGCTTTCCAGCGGTGCTCACCGCTTGCACCGTTGTGTTGTAGGGCGTGTCGTCAGCCGCGGTAGTCAGCATGCAGGCTGTGCCAGTAGCAGGTAGCGCGCGGTCTGCTTTGGTGTGGATTTTATTGTTTTTCTTTTCTTTTCTTTTTTTTCTTTTCTTTTTTTTTCTTTTTCTTTTTTTTGTCCTTTCTTGTCTTTTTTTGGTTTTGGAGGGTTTTGGTCCATGCCTTTGTCCTTCTTTACCCTTCGTTTCCTGAGTGATCAGCTGGACGGTACATGGATGCCTTGCTTTCAGACGCATGCTCGGGTGTCGATGAGGAGCCCATGATGACTGCCATGAGTATCGCGACAAAGCCAGTCGATGCACGCGGCTGTCTGTGTAAGACGATCACGAGTGACTACAATCGTCCCAAGCGGGCACTGCCTGGGAGCCATAAGAGCGTGTTAACCAAGAGTCACGCCTGCATCCAGGGCGTCAGCCGCTCCGCGAAGCGCACTCCTACCTCGCCCCTGGACCCACAAGCACGACACACTAGCACTGCTGGAGGCGCGGCATCTGTGGAGGCGGCGTCCCATTGCCATCAAAAGCAAGCTCAAGGTGATGTCGCCTCCACTCTCTCTGACTTGCATCTTCTTTCCGTGGGCGGTCCGGGTCTCCTGCCATGGAGCTCCAGTCAGGACGAGCGACCGTTTACCACTCCCAAAGCCGTTAGACCGAGCAGCGGGCGAGGAGAACCGAGTCCCAAGTCAGAACAAGTCACACCACGCAGGTTATCGCAGGTCCCAGTACAGCATTCAGTAGCTCCAGAGGGCTGTACCCGCAGGAAGAACAAGGGATTCGAACGCTCAACAGGCCCTCTGGACGATCAGAGCGACCAGAGCACCCTCACAGTGCCACCTACAACCGCCACCAATCTGGACTGCGCCCCACGTGGAGTACTTATATCCTCCCCACCTTAGCCCTACGTCACCTGCGCGTTACTATCGCCACCGTCCCGGCCGTCCCACCATCTAATCGCGGGCGCTCCTCGCATCGACCGATCCATCCACAACTTTCATCTCACTGATACCACACATATCGCCCACTGCACACGCCGCACACAACTGTAGCATGCGGTACACACTCGCAGCCCTCCTCGCCGCTTCGGCGGCGCTAGGGGCGACGCCGCGGAATGGAGCCGCAGCTGGAGCCGGGTTCGGCGCGGTGGCTGGACGCGCGGCTACCCCCGAACTGCTCGAGTTGCGCGGAGCGGGCGTCTCGGCCTTCGAGCAGGTAGCGTGGGGCAACGCGAGCTTGGTGAGTGTGGGTGAAGGGGCGTGGGGAGGGCGATCGGCGGACTCATTGCGGCCGCGCGTCGCGTCGAAGCTGCAGGGCACTAACCTCACAGATACCGCCCCGCGACAAGCCGAAGGAGGACTGCCCGCCGTGCTTCAACTGTCTCCTCCCCGCCTTCAACTGTGCCCAGTACGGAGAGTGCAACCGGTACGACGGACAGTGCAAGTGCCCACCCGGATTCGGCGGACAGGACTGCTTGACCCCCTGTAGGTTAACCGGGTCGGACCGCGGTTCGTAGTTCTGACAATCAGTGTGCGGAGCGCTCCCGGACGGAGACAAGCGCTACCCGCGCCCCGACGGAGAGCTCTGCAAGTGCAAGGACGGCTGGGGAGGCATCAACTGCAATGGTGAGTGGGGACCCCGTTCGATCATGCCAAACAAGCGCAAGCAACCCTGAAACATCCTGACACTCCAGTCTGCAAGGACGACAAGGCGTGCAAGGCCTTCAAGCTTCGGAACCCTCTCGAGAACATGGCGGAGCCCGACGACGATGATGATGAAGACAACGACCTGGTCTGCTACAAGGGCGGGCTCGCTATTCAGCAGAACTTCCAGATGTGCGATGTCACTAACAGGAAGATTCGCGACACGATTCCGGACAACAAGCCGCCCCAGGTTACGTTCAGCTGTACCAAGGGTGGGCCCAGGAGTAACGTGACGGACTTGGCCGGCATGTCGAGCATGGGATTCTACGACAACGCGCTCGAAGGCGGAGACGAAATGGGCACTTGCGGCTTCCAGTTCTGGGTCGACCGCAAAGAGTCGTTTTACTGCAAACTCGAGCAATGCCAGTGGGAGGCGGTGCAGGGAGCAGACGCGAACGAGACAAACTACCGCTGCGAGAAGATCTCGTGCTCGTGCATCCCCGGACGCTTCCTCTGTGGCGAAAACGGCAGTGTCAGTGAGTATCCGAGGTCGGGGCGGCACTGACTGTAGACATCGATGACTTCCTCAGCGAGGAGGTCAAGGGTCCCGGAAGCTTCAACTGTGTATCTGGCAAGGGATGCTCGTTCGAGGAGCCTGCGATGAACCAGCTTATCAACGACATTTTCGGCGACTCGTCGATCACGCTCGACTGCGAGGCGGGAGAGTGTCTGCACTACAGCCAGGTTCCAGGCTACAACCCCCCGTCTCGATCCGACAACTCGAAGCTGGTCGCCTTTAGCGCGGCCCTTGCCGCAGTCGTGTTCATCTCAATGTGCCTACGTAAGTTTAGACGCCTTGGTTGCAAGAACTTGCTGACCCCAGTGCTCTGGTACTATGGTCGCTCCAACGGGTCCGGCGCGGGCTTCTCTGCTATCAAGCTTCCCGAAGACGAGGCGGCCAAGCTCATGTCCGACCACGTGCCTGCTACGCTCCACTTCTCCAACATGTCGTACAGTCTTGCTTCTGGCCAGCAGCTTCTGTCCCATGTCACCGGTACGGTCCGCCCGGGAGAGATCCTGGCGATCATGGGCGCTTCAGGTGCTGGCAAGTCGACGCTTCTTGACATCCTCGCCCGCAAGGGCAAGACCGGCAAGGTATCTGGTGACATGTATGTGAACGGTCGCGAGCTCGACAAGACCACCTTCCGCCGCGTCGTGGGCTACGTCGACCAGGAGGACACTCTCCTCCCGACCCTTACGGTATACGAGACCGTGCTCTACTCTGCTCTTCTCCGCCTTCCCCGCGAGATGAGTTACGAGGCCAAAGTGTACCGCACCCTCGAGACCATGAACGAGCTTGGCATCCTTGGGATCCGGGACTCTCGCATTGGCGAGAGTGGCAAGCGCTCCATCTCTGGTGGCGAGAAGCGCCGTGTCTCAATTGCCTGCGAGCTCGTCACTGGCCCGTCGATCCTTTTCCTGGACGAGCCGACCTCGGGCCTCGACTCGTACAACGCTTACAACGTGATCGACGCCCTCAAGACCCTGGCGCGCCAGTACAACCGCACTGTCATCTTCACCATCCACCAGCCACAGTCCAACATTGTTGCCCTCTTTGACCGTCTGCTCGTCCTTGCCAAGGGCCAGCTCGTCTACTCGGGCGAGGCATCCAAGGCGCAGGAGCACTTTGAGGGCGCTGGATACCCCTGCCCTCCTGGCTACAACATTGCCGACTACGTGATCGATGTAACTGTCGAGGCGGCCGGAGACCACCGCAAGGGAACGAGCGGTAGCGGCGTGCAGACTCCTGCACGCAACAGTGGCAATGGTAGCGTTGACCCCGAGGCTGGGTTCCCGTCGCACGCGACAGACGCGGCCAGCTCGTCATCCCGCCAGAACGTTGATGACGCCGTCGCTACCGCCGAAGCCGAGGTCCTCGCTCCGTTCAGCATCAAGAACAAGGCTTCGCGCCTACTGGGAGCGTTCGCCGGCTCCGGCACCAGCACTCCCACCACTGGGGTGGACAACCGCGCTATTCCCGAGTCTCTCGCAGCTCTCGTTCTCGCCTCGCGCGCCAGCGACGGCGCCAAGATCGTAGAGGCCGAGATTGCCCGCATCCAGCGTGGTGAGGCGCCGGATGGAGCAGAGCCCGAGCGTGATGTGAGCGAGGAGATTGGTCTCTTGAGGGGTTACGACAAAGCCACGTTCTGGACCCAGTTCAAGATTCTCTCCAGCCGCGCATGGAAGAACCTGTACCGCAACCCGCTCCTCATGGCGACGCACTACCTCGTCGCTGTCGGCGTCGCTCTCCTCTGCGGCTTCTTCTTCTACGGCGTCACCAACGACATTCCGGGATTCCAGAACCGCCTCGGTCTCTTCCTTTTCATCCTGTCCCTGTTTGGCTTCTCGACTCTGTCGTCGCTGGGCATCTTTGCCAACGAGCGGATGCTGTTCATGCGCGAGCGGTGAGTTTATTCAGGTCGAACGAGCAACTGACGCCAGTGCCAATGACTACTACACGCCTGCGGCCTACTTCCTCTCCAAGGTGCTGTTTGACATCATTCCCCTGCGTGTCATTCCGCCCTTTGTCCTGGGCTCGATCGTGTACGGGCTTGCCGGCCTCAACCCCGACGTGGCCTGCTTCTGGAAGTTTATCATGATCCTTGTGTTGTTCAACCTCTCGGCCGCGAGCATCGTCCTCTTCCTCTCGGTGGCTGTCGCCGACTCGGGCGTGGCCAACCTCCTCGGCTCGCTCGTTATGCTGTACAAGTGAGTTGGAGGCTCTTAGACTTGAACTGACACGCAGCCTCCTCTTTGCCGGCCTTCTTATGAACTACGACCGCGTCCCGTACGGCCTCAAGTGGATGCAGACATACTCGTTCTTCCACGCGGCCTACGAGGCCCTCCTCGTCAACGAGCTGCGCTACCTGCAGCTCATCGAGCACAAGTTTGGCCTAGACATCCAGGTCCCCAGTGCCACCAGTACGTCGAGCTAGCCATCCTGTGACATCTTACTGACAGCCCCAGTTCTCTCGTCCTTTGGCTTCCACGCCCAGGCGTTCTGGTTCCCCGACGCGCTCATCCTCTGCGTCACGTTCGTGTTCTTCACGACCGCGAGCTACGTCGTGCTCCAGCTCTTCGTCAAGGAGCGCCGTTAAGTGTCGCGGCGACACCTCGGACAATGTGACAATGTATATGTGTCCTCCTTATTGCCTGCTTCTTGCCAAGATTAGAACGAACCGTTACAAGACGTACCACTTTCTATGCATTCATACCTCGGACAAGCGCAGCGGTAGCATGCAGCGCAACAGCTGAACGCCACCTTCCTGTACTTACGCTTGCAGGCGCGCCGTTGTATCCACGTGGTCTGGTGCCTGGCAAATCATGCCAAAATACTTGGTGACGTCGAACAATCCGATGCGTCCAACATCCCGTCCAGACATGACTTGTGGTTTGTCAATCATCACTCCATCAACATATTATACCCCACCCCACCATGGCCGCGCTACCCCTCGCCCTCCGCCCAACGACCGTGAGCGCACTCACGCCGCCCCCGCTCCTCGTCCCGCCCATCAACTTTGCGCTCGTCGCGCCGGGCGTGTATCGCTCCGGACACCCGAACCGGAAGAACTGGGGGTTCTTGGCGAGGCTGGGGCTCAAGACTGTTGTGTGAGTGAGGAGAGTACCGTTGGGCGAACGCTTCCGCTAAAGGCAATGCGTACACACGCGGGCGGAGGACCAGAGCACGCGCTGACTGCAGCTACGTCGAGACGACCGACGAGTACCGCCGCGACGGCGCGGATTTCGTCGAGCAGAACGGGCTCGACCTGCACAAGTTTGACCTGAGCGACGAGGAGGTGTGTGGCATCTATTGCATCTGCATCCCCCATCTCTAACAGCAGGCCCTCTTCACGCCCTCGGGCCGCGCACACCTGCACGACGCGCTGCGCGTGCTCCTCGACACGCGCAACCACCCGCTGCTGGTCCACGACGACACGGGCAAGGCGGCCGTCACGCTCGTGTGTGCGCTCGTGCGCTGCTTCCAGCAGTGGGCGCTCACGGCCGTGTATGCCGAGGGGGACATGTTTGCCGGCGCGGGCGGGAGCGAGGGCGGCGGCGTGGGCGATGCGGGTCGCGAGGTGAGTAGAATGACAAGCTGGGAGGGAACTGCGTAGGATGCGTGGGAGCGTGCGGCGTCGGAGCCAGCGGGTATGGTGGATGTTCAGATCTTTGGATCAGATCTGGGTCGTCGGGGTATCGCTCGCCGCAGATCGGACTGGTGACGCGACGCGATGGGGGATCGGTCATCTCGAGTCCGCTCTGTGCCTGTGCGCAGACAGAAGCGTCAACGTCCACTCCGAGTGGACGCGAACGTGTATCCCCCGACTCAGCTCAGTGGTTCCTTTTCCCACACTAGTGGTCCATCTCCCTGTGCTACCCCTCCCACGTCTCGCGCGACGACGTCCTAGACGACGTCCCATCTCGTGCCCGAGCGCCACGCCCATTCCTTCTCTTGCTGTCTTTCTTTTGTTCCACGACCACCCAATCCTGACATCGCAGTTTATCGCAATGTTCAAGCCCCAGAGCGTGCCCCTCGACCCAGAGTACGTGCCCCCATGGGTGACCGTGGCGACGGCCGCGGGGAATTGAGCCCCACGTCCCCCCGACCCAGAGGATCCACGGGCAGGATCGACTGCAGGTGTGAAACGTCGGGCATGCCACGTACGATGAGGTGCGCGGCAATAGGCTGAACACGAGGCAGAGTCTGGACCCTCACCATCTCTCCCTGCGCTCGACGTCCTCACTCCTCCATGCCTGGCGTTTCAACACTCCGCCCGGCCATGCGACTGGTCGACTAGACTACGACTATATCCGAGCCGGATCGAACGCGCATCGCACGAATCACACAGCCACACAGCCATCAGCGTATCCTGCCGCTCGGACACCCAGTTTCGACTCTGCAGCTGTCGCTTTTGTCTCACAGATCTGTGCGGCCGTGGCACACGAGTCACCCTAGCGTCACCAGGTCGCAGGACGCAGAACCAGCGACTGCAAGAACCAGTCACAGACACTCATGCGGGTGTGACAGTAAATACACGCACGACAGTGCCGAGCCGAGCCGACATCCGGAGAGTCGGCGCGAGACAGCCGAGTTGAATGTTAGCGTGCATTTAATGTGCTTGTGCTGTCCGGAGGCGTGCAGTCACCCAAGGACAGGATGCATGGCGTAAGGCGTGGTATGCGGCGTGGATATGAGGCGGCGGCGTCGTGTCACTTCCTCGGCACGTCTTTATCGCGACCTACTATAGCTGCATAACAGAAACGACAGGCGTGTCTTGGCCGCCTGGCTTGCTTGCACTGTTAGAATCAGTGGCACCACGGCACGTCCGGACCCCTGGGATCCCAGGAACACCACGCCGCGAGGCGCCAGGAAGAGACGCCACGCCGCCACACGGCCGACGCCACAGTCACGCTGCCCAAGCCAGTAGAAACCGACGTGCAGAATCGAGGTGGAGAAAAATTGCAGATAAATAAGGCAATAATCGCCATGGCCAGAGGCGCGTCCGTCCGTCGAGCTACCTCGCAGCGAGGGCGTGTCGAGGGCGGGGACAAGGCCTCGTGTCGGCGCCGCCACCTGCAGCCTCGAGGCCCACCCTGCCGCTGGATCTGTCACGGCCCCCCGACCCTCCCTCCACCCGTCGCGTCTAACGGACTTTGACTGCCGCCACCACCGCTTGACCCCGAGCACGTCGGGGCGATCCGTCGTGTCGGGATTGGGATGGGCAGAGCAGATGTAGTCTCCGTTGCTGTCGGCTGAAAGTTGCTGAGCGTCGTTGCTGTTGCTGTCGCGTCGCGCAGCTACTCGGAGCAACCTGCGCCCGTCGTCTCGCTGCACTGATCTCCGTGCCCAGTCCTTGCCTTGGCATTCCGCCGTCGCTCCTCGCCACCCCTCTCACCCTCACGCCTTCGACACCCTCACCCTCGTCCCTCACCCTCCCCCTCACTCCCACCCTCGCTGTCCTGTCCCTCATTCCTCCATGCCCTCTGCACCTCGCAACCCCCTCGTCGTACCTCGTCCTCCTTCATCCCTCGTCGTCCCTGCCATACCGCTCCACCCTCGTATCGGCTGAACTGCCCCCCCCCCCCCTCTAATTCACCTCTCCTGACTCCTGACGCCAGACGGCCGCGACCTCCTGTGACATCAACCTGCCTGTCCACCTTGTCGAGTCTGTGTCCGCATCGCCATCGCGGAGCACGATCTTGCTGTTCCCTTTGCTTCTCACGATACAAGATACGAGCACGACCACTGCGGTAGCACGACCTACGACCACTTACGACTCACGACGACCACTCCCAGCTGCACCAGGTAGCAGGCCACGGATCTCTCCAGCTTTATTGTCCGCTCTCCTCCGCTTCGCGCTCCCTGCGGACGGGCCGTCCCAAGTCGAACAAGGAGGTCGACGCAAACAAACAGCGAGCACCGAGCTCAACCTCTCAAGACGCAAACAACGAGCACCGACCCCGACTCTGACAAAAGATAAAAAGGAAAAAGACAAGCCCAACATGTCGGGATCCATTTTGCCCCGTCTTTCGACCGACCTCCCGCGCAGCAACAACAACAGCTTTTCCTCGCGCCTCTCGCTGCAGCTCCCCATGGTCTCGTCGACGTCGTCGGCGCGGCCGCGCAAGCGCCTCTCCCTCCTGCGCCGCCCGCACACGCACCACGACATTTCGCGCCCGTACACGCACACCGCGCACCGCGTCACGACCGTGTTCACGCCCCCGAGCCCGATAAAGGCGTCGGGGAGTCTCAAGAAGACAAAAGTCAAGCCGAAACGGAGGGATTCGGGGGGTAATCTGCGCTTGCCGCCACGTCCGCTCGTTTCTGCGACGCCGGCAACGCCTCCGCCGAGCCCGCTAGTGACGATCGGATTCCGCCTCGAGCGGCCATTCAGCCGCGCAAGGTCCATATCCCGCTCGAGGCCCAGTACGCCCCGGCCAGTAACGCCTCTGACGCCACTGCCTGACGACGATGAGACAAGTGCCAGTGCTGCACCCGATACGGTCCGCAGCTGTCCGCAGTTTGCCGCGAGCTCCGTCTCGGTGGCAGAGCGCAAGGGCCACCGCCGCAGTCTGTCGAACAAGGTGCGCAGCCTGCTTGTCGGCCTCATGCGGAAACGGGACGGGCTCGAGGACGACCTGGAGGAGGAAGAGGAAGACTCAGGCACATTTGGGGCGCCATTACGCCCCCACCGCTCGCCGGGCGCAGCGTCGTTCCACGTGACGACGCAGCTGGCGCCGACACGGAGCTCGAGCCCGCCATCGCGCACTGCCTCGTTTGCGTCGCGCGACTCGTCGCCCGTCCCGCACCTCATTGTGCGTCCGCGCACACGGAGGCAACTGCGGCTCCCTGAGCGGTTCCTGCGGCCAAATGACCATCACGACGCAGACGTCGAGGACAGCGACGACTCGGACGCTGAGGGCGAAGACCAGGACCGCGTGGAAGGCATCCTCGGCGCCAGCCGTCCGCCAACAGCCCTCTCCCACCGCCCAGGGACATCCCTCTCTCAGCGGCCACCAACAATCACCGAGCGCCCGAGCGTCTACGTCGAGCGGCCCTCTATCGACTCTGTGCGCCCCCCGCAACGGAGCTCGGGCAGCTCGGGTCCGAGCCTGCACGCCCTCGTGCGCAATGTGTCCCGCGCCTCGTCGCGGTCGCGCATGTCCGTCGGGCCCTCGGTCGCCTCCTCCCGCCTGAGCTTCATCTCCCACTCGCCCCGGCCCAGTATGGAGACACACAGCACGCTGAGCGAGTCCAAGTCGTCGACATCAATCGCGCGGCTGAGCGAGTCCAAGTCGTCCATCTCCATCGCGCGGCTGAGCGAGTCCAAGCCGACCTCTATTACGCGGCCGCGCAAGAGCCGCAGCCGGAATAAGAGCAAAGACCTCACGCAGAAGAAGCACCGGGAGCGGGATCCCGCCGAGCCCCTCGAGTCACGCTTCAGCGATACCTCCGACTCGGAGGGGTCGGTCTGTGGCGACCTCATTGAGCGCGAGCGCCCCACGTCTCCCTTCCGCCGGCCGTGGAGCTCCATGCCCGACCTCGTGAGGGACCAGCTGCGCGCGCTCAAGCAGCGCGCAAAGAGCCCCGAGCCAGAGTAGGGCCATGCTTGTAGTGATTCATATGTACTTGTTGTCATGCGATAGTGCCACGACTGTGATTAGGCTAGATGTGGCGCGAGCTTTGAGCTCAGCAACTTTGGCTAACCTGTACCTACGACACCGCGTTCCCATGTTTGTTCTGCTGTCCGCGACCAGAGCGCAGGAATGATCCAGAAGCTCACTCCATGAAACTGCCGCGAGTCGGGTCGCTACCCCTCCATGCGCGCAACTCCACACGGCTCGCGATATCCGGCTAAAGTCCTGCGGCAGCTCATTGGCAGACACTTCCATAATCCAATGTATGCGATGCGACGCGCTCAGATCGCGCGACGCGACGAGCGGTGAAGGCGAGGACATCGAGGAGACGCGCTCCTGGCCAGGACATGAGGGACGATCACCAATAAGTAATTCCCTGAGGGGGCCGAGGCGGATCTGGGGCAGCGCGGACACCCCTCACGTCTCCTGTCCTCCTGTTTCCTGCTCCTGTTTCCTTCTTCTTCTGCTGTCTCCTGCCGTCTCCTGCTGCTCACGGCAATACCGAAGCATGCGGACGGGAGGGCCCGTGCTCTCGGCTTGGATCGTACCATCAGCTCTGCCGTGGCTCATTGCCAGAGTGATGGGGAGCAATGGGAGGAATGTAACCCTCCGTCGCTGCAGAGTACACACACTCACACTCTCCTGCCTCTTTGTTGTCTCACAGCTCACCCATCACACTGGGCACAGGCTGTGTGACGAGCGAGGTCCTGCAGGAGACCAAGAGGCGCTCGGCACTCGGCCATCGAAGGTGAAAACTTTCATGCATCCTTGCAGTCGTGCGGCATCGCAGGAGCTCTGCGCCGCTCCTTCCTGAGCCTCGACTGTCCCTTCCGTGCAACCCATTTTGCCACAGCGCAGTCCTGCCGATCGTGTCCTTATCGTGTCCTTCGCACTCAAGTGCAAGTCAACAACATCATCACGTGATCCTGTCGTTAATGTCAACAAAGCCAGGCCAGTTACGTAAATTACACGCTGCGATAGCGTGGGAGAGGTGATCATAGATAGGCTCTTGGTCATCGCGCTGTGCTTTTGGCAATAGCGCGCACTCATTATTGCTCATTGCACCATGCTCAGTGGATCAGTGGGTCCCATGACTCGGCCAGCGCCGCCACCCTAATAGCGAACGCACATGGGCTTCTGGCATGGGACATGGGAGTTTGGTGGTGGATTGTTTGGCTCTGGGGCCATTGGCTTCCCTGGCTCTATTGGCGGCTTGCCTCGCGACTGAGCTAAGTGCGACACTTACGTTGGTGGGCGGGCAGGGCGGGTGGTACAGTACGTGGTATGCGGTACAGGAAACAGTAGCCTTGGGAGTCATGTGTTGGCTACACGGGCTGGCTGTGTGGGACGGTAGCGGGAAGTAAGCAGGTAAGCAGAAGCACCAAGCAGAATTGCACAAGCACCCAAAGCTACGGCTGCTTATGCGGTATGCGGTACCATATGCGGTACTGGCCTGTGATGGTGCGATTGAAATGAATTTACTATTCTTGGTTATATCGACTGTTAATAGTAATTGATCACAGCATCATTAGGTGGGGTGCATGGTGTGCTTGCATTGCTGCATTGCTGGTGCAGGTCTTGTACCGTATGCGTTGCCACTGCAGGGATCAGCACCAAGGAATCCACCAGCCTGGCTTCCCCCCCCGCCCGTGTGTCAAATGCGCACAGCCTGCAGCCTGGATGGGGCTAGCACCAAAAGAGAGCAAATCAATACACAGCCGCCCCACCTATTCGCACAGCCTACCTACGCCCAGCAGCCCAGGCCGGCAGCAGCGCCCAGCTCCCGCACTACCAGAGCCACAGCCAGCCAGCACTAATTACCAAAAATACTAAATAAAAATAAAAAAGAGGGGTACAATTCCATACAATCGGCAATACGGCGTTATGACTTGCGTGTGCTTGATGGGCTCTTTGTGATCCAAGTCACGATTTTCATCATTTCATAGAGGACAGGCATAACAACCAAGGAAATTTGATTCCGCTCTGGAAGTGTTTATTGGTATACACATGGACGGCTATGGTGCTCTCAGCCAACCAGAATGCGAGTAGAGCCAGATGACTGGGCTGACTGGCTCAGCATGCACCAATTCTCAGCCAATTCCCACCCACCCCAGCGTAGCACAGCGAGTGCCAGCCAAAAGACGGTGTGTCCCACCCAATTTCGCCCACCACTACTAGAACCAACACGTTTACCGTACAACCACCCACCACTGCACCACCGTACAACCCATCACTACTACTACTACCACCACCCACCACCTCTCACCACACAACAACCCTCAGCCAACCCGGCCACCCCTGCACCCTCCATCCACCACCGACCCCCACCCAGAACCAACAGTGAGTACACACTTTCATCCGACGTGCATGGATCAAAATTTTATAGTCCCTCTGGCAACTCGTAGCTGCAGTCTGGGCTGCGTTGACGGTGGCGAGCAGGCTTGCTTGCCCATCTTGCTACACGTCTTCCTTTGCTCCAAAGTGCCCTCTACTCAATTATTTGTTGTTGTCATTTAATATGACGACGGGGGCCACACGCGTGTGGCGACCCGATTTCACCACCATCACAATGTCCATGTCCACCATCCCACAATCACGCCGTTGCCACCATCAACGATCACTAGCATCGCGATGATGGGATCGGGGGTCGGATGCAGCACTCTATTGTCCTGCCTTCAGTCCTCGACTTGGAGCATCCATCCATCCATCCACCGCCTGGCTGTGAGGTGCCTTCCCTCACCTCCTCCACTCTTCCACAGCATCCATCGACTTGTGCTCGTCAAACATGCCAAACGGCGTCAATGTAGCCCAAGTCGTGCGGTGGATGCGTCGTGCTCATCATCCTCGACCGCTACTATACCCAATCTCTGCCTTCCCCCCCTCAGAATCCGCACCCCAGACCAAGTCCCCACCCCAGCCAGCTCTCCCACCCAGGCTGGGGGGTGCACCATAGGCAGCGCGTCTGGCAACCTCCACCGTCGCGTCTAACTTTGGTCATTTCGACCAAACAAGAAAACAACCCACCCTTACCATCGCGTGCTACCATCCACCACTAAGCTTTGCCTTCCCTCCCCTGCATACATATAAATTAACCATCGTACATTTCGCTGACCACATTTCTTCCTTCCATCCTCTTGCATCCACTCAACCCCATTCTACATCCAACCTCTTTCACCATCAAGATGCCCAAGGTCTCTGCCAAGGACTCCAAGAAGGACACCAAGTCTAAGCGTGTCAAGAAGGACCCCCTCAAGCCCAAGCGCGCCCTCTCCGCCTACATGTTCTTCGTCCAGGACTACCGTGAGCGTGTCAAGTCCGAGAACCCCGACGCCTCGTTCGGCGACGTTGGCCGTCTCCTTGGCGCCAAGTGGAAGGAGATGACCGCCCCCGAGAAGAAGCCCTACGAGGACAAGGCCGCCGCCGACAAGGACCGTTCGGCCCGCGAGAACGCTACCTACAACAGCAACAAGAAGAAGGCCAAGGCCCAGCCGTGAGTAACTCATTATCTTTTCATCTGTAGTTCCTAACTCTCTTCAGCGTCGACGACGACTCGGACGACTCGGACTAAACTCTGAGCGCTTGTCATCAAAAGCAACCCTTCTTCTTCGTTCTCCCCTCCCCCTATACCCCCCTCGTTCTCGTCCTTCTTCGTTTCGACTTCGATGCTCCCGGTCAGCCACCTCACCGTCGTCGACCGGTTGTAGTTTAGTTTGCCCAGATGTTTCCCTTCCTGCCCTCGCGCCTTTCGTTTTCGTCTTATTCCCGCCGTTAAGCGCGCGGTCGTATGCAGATGTTTTCGCGAGAGTAGTAGTTGTGGATGTAGCAATTTGAGATGTTTTTTTATGTTGCAGAGTCGTGAGCAATGAGGTGACTGACAGGTAGATGGGTGACAGGAGCAGTGGAAAGAAGCGAGTGCTGAGCAAGACCTCTACATCATGTGAACCCGCACTGACACTGCGCGTCTTCCTCGCCGGCACAGACGCGACACGCGTAGTGTACGAGGTGGATGGTTTGACGCGTTCATCCGTCGCGTCGTGTACCGGTCCATATGATTGCTGATCGCATGGTTAGATGCATGCTACTAAATGTCTGCATCCTCTTGCTCTAGTCTAGCTCGCATGAGTCTTCATATCTACCATCCATCTCGCAAGTGCATAAACACCACTCTCGCGCTTGAACACAAGCTCCCTTACTCGTGACGTAACTTCTGTGGAGGCTCCACACGAATGAGGTTTCTCTTGATCGGGTTCCAGTTGTCACTCTCGATCTCGGCTTGACGCTGGCTCTGTATTCGTCGCGGAACATTGCAATCAATGTCGCAACCGACAAGAATACGTCGACGGAGTAGCTGGATCGCTGGAGCAGTCTACGTCCACTGTATTGCGAGCAACTATTCAACGTGGGGCTTGCGTCGCCACTAATCCTGCCACCCTGCCAGTCCTACACGGAAGCAAAAGCCCCCAGTGGCTGTTTGGCCTTTTTCACCCAGGCAGGCTAGGCAGGCTCATGGCCCACCATACGCCGAGTGAGTGCAGCGCTACGCAGCCGTCGACCATCTTGCGATTCCCCCGGTTGTCATTGTCCTTTGCTCCTCTGTCCAAAGTCATTTGCTCACGTTCCGCAAAGTGTAGCTCGGGTACCAGCTTCCGCTGCGACGATACGACGACTGCACATCAGTCCTCCACGACCTCAAGAGTGCAATCCGGCAGCTGCGGGGTTCAACTTTTTTTTGTTTTCCCACATCTCGCGACTTGCGACCTTTTGTTAGGGCCATTTTGCATTTTGGAACGAAACACGCGCACGCGAACGACTGCAACCAGGTCAGCCAAGAAGCAATCTGGTGAGAAACACAGCCCCGTCACCTCCCAGCTTGCGCGATAGCTAACTCGCAAGCACCGTCATCTCGATCCGTATCTCGTCTGATCTCGCGTCTCATCTCCCAACATGCGTATCACCAAGGCTCAGTTCAAGGGCCTCGACCAGTACAAATACAGCGGCATCGACAAGAGCGTCCTCTCGCGCCATGTCCTGACCCCGTGGTGGAACTGGCTCGTGACCTGCTTCCCGCGGTCGCTTGCTCCTAATGCTGTGAGTACGCGCCTGGATGGGTGGCGGACGCGCCGACGGGACGCTTAGGGATGGGGGACGGCGGCGGAATGGCACCATCTCGGAGCGCGGCAGTTCTCGCGCGGTGCAAGCGCGAAGCCAGGCTTCGACACCATGCTCGCGCCGTTACTCGAAGAAGGAACCCCGATTCGAGGCGTTACCCCGCCGGAGGTAGCTGCCTTGTTCCCATGAGCAGTTTGACGTGACCGCCAACGTGCACCGCGTTGCCAGTGCGGGAACTGGGAAGCCGGAGACGGCATGTCGTGCCATGCTTCCCCACACCTCCACCGACGACTAGATCTCGCCGGTGGAGGATGCCAAGCGCTTCCAGACGCGTCTTCCCACTCCTTGCCAGTCCTGGCAGCTTGCTTCCCATCGTGACGCCGACTAACTCTCAGATCACTTTCATCGGTCTCTCGTTCGTCTTCACCAACGTCCTCACCCTCTTCTACTATGACCCCAAGTACGAGGGTAAGGACCTGCCTGTCTGGGTCTACTTTTCGTGGTCGTTTGGTCTGTTCGCCTACCAGAGTGAGTCCACAGTTGCCTTCAGCGGATTGTCCAACTGACGACAGGCATGGACGCCATCGACGGCAAGCAGGCGCGCCGCCTCGGCATGGGCTCGGCTCTTGGCGAGATGTTCGACCACGGCTGTGGTAAGTAGCCATTGTCACCTCTGGAGCAGCCGCTGACGGCCAGACGCGATCAACACCACTCTCGAGGTCATCCTCGCGTGCCACGCGCTCGGCCTCAACCGCTCGTGGTGGACTGTTGCCTCGGAGACCGCTTCGCTCCTCAACTTTTACTCGTCGACCTGGGAGGAGTACCACACCGGTACTCTTTACCTCTCCGCCTTCTCGGGACCTGTTGAGGGCATCCTGATGGTTGTCGGCATCTACGCCATCACTGCGCTCCACCCTCTGCACCAGCGCTTCTGGGACACTCCTATCGTCTCGTTCATCCCCCAGGGCTGGGGCACTACCGCTGCGCAGGCGATTGACAAGGCTCTCGGCCTCCCTGCCGAGTACGCGCTTGCCGAGCTCCCCATCAACGTAGCGTTCATGATCTTTGGCGCTTTCGGCACGGTTGCCAACATGATCAACTCGTACTACAACGTCATCATCGCCCGTCGTCGCGCCGGCAAGACCATCATCCCTCCCATCTTTGGTCTCCTCCCCTTCTTCATCCACACTATCATCCTTGTCAGCTGGCTCCACTCGTCGATCCGCGGCGGCGTCGAGCTCGTCCACGACGCCAACCTGCTCCCCTTCCTTCTCTACTGGGGCATGGCCGCGGCGTACCAGGTCTCGCAGCTCATCCTTGCCCACGTCACAAAATCGCCTTTCCCGTACTGGAACGGCATGATGATCTACTCGCTCTTTGGCGCGATCGACGCCAACGCCCAGTGGCTCTTTGGCCGGTGAGTGCAGTGATTGAGCGCCGGGAACAGTTCTAACTTCCAGTAACCCCCTCGTGCAGTCGTCGCCCACCGCCGCCGGCGTCTTCATCGTCATGTCGTTTGTCGTCGCGCTCTTCAACTACGTCCGCTTTGCGCGCGAGGTCATTTGGCAGATCTGCGACTACACCGGCATTGCGTGCTTTACCGTGCGCAAGAAGGACAAGGACGGCAACTGGGTCAAGAACGAGAAGATGATCAAGTCCCAGTGAGCAGAAGCCCATCAACAAGCTGCTGGATGACGGCGGGTGCAGGTCGGCTCCCGCATCACTCCAACAGCGCAGCACCAGCACTCTGTACTGGCTGCAACCCCAAAAGTCTCCGCAATACCAAACGACGGCTCCTGGTCTGCCGCCGCCGACATGACTCCACCCGGTCATGTCGACTCGCTCGCTCCTCGGCCCCTTCCCAGCTACCTGCTACCCCCAGTACCCTCCCATAGTCATAAACACAACTAGTCTAGCATACCCGCCGGAAAGCTTGCATGGCGACGCGACTGTATGCATCTTGGTGCAATATGAGTGTGAACATGGAATGTGAGCATGGTGATAGTACAAATGACAAGAGTCTAGTCGAGGTCGATCATCTTCTCTGCCTTTGGTGCAGGCTTTGGCGCAGCAACGGGCACGACAACATTGGACAGCTTCTTGGGCCCCGGCGGCCGTCCGAGGCGGACCGGGCGGCTCGACGCCTCCTTGAGCGACGCAATCGACGACGACTACAGTCAGCCACGCACACCGTTTCCAACTCACGCGCTTGTCCGCGTCCTCGTCGCGGGACCCGCTCGGATCGAACCCGATGCGCCGGATGGCCGCGGCATTGAACACGCGCTTGCGGTCCACAAGCTCGGTGGGCCGCCCCTTGCCCGCGGCCTTGAGGTACTTTGCGCCGACGCTCGTGTCGTCCCTCCGCTCGAGGATCTTGGCCATGGCCGCGTCCGCCTCGGCCTCTTCGAGCTTGCGTTTGCGCTTTTCGGCCTGCGACCGCCCCAGCCGCTCGGCGAGGTGCGAGTCGCCAAAGTTGCCGTCGGTGCGCGCGATGCCCGTGCCGACAACGTACGTCGCGCCGCCGCCGCCGTCGGCGCCCCCGCCGCGGGGGGCGGCGCGCGGCGCGTTGGCCGGCAGCAGCCCGCGGCGCCGCTTGGGGTCGTACGCAAAGTCGTCGGACTTTGCGCTGCCGCCTCCGAACCGGCTCGGCGGCGCAGAGCGCGTGCGGCTCTCGAGCTCGTACGACGTTGTCGCGCTCGCAAACTCTGCGCGCGAGTTGCGCCCCCGCTTGACCGCCGCGTGCACGTGATACTCGCACACGGAGCCCAGGCGCGTGTCGACCCACGCCTTGCAGCGGTTGCCGTCGCGCTGCAGCGCGCTGCAGCGGCCAATGTCCATCGCGTGCCCGATGAGCTGGATCGAGTCGGCCGACTGCGGGTTGAGCGCGAGCGGGAGCGTGAGCGGGTGCGGGGCGCCGCCGGACTGCCGTCAGTGGAAGACTTAGATGGGGCTTACTTTGAGAGGACGCAGGACGCGCGGGTTGAGGATGGCAATCACGCTCCCGACGCCGAGGTTGGCCCAGCGCTCGTACGCGCCGCCGCTCCCACCAGTATAGGTCTTCTTGTCGTCGCCCTCGCCAGAGTGCACGATCGCGTCCGACTCGAACAGCAGCAGCTGCAGGAGCGCGTCGCCCGACGTGCTTCTTCCCCCGAGGACCTTGCTGCGCGGCGGGAGCGCGACGAGCTTGAGGTTGATGTACTTTTTCGGTCTGCGCTTCTTCGACTCTTTTTTGCCCTTACTCTTCGCGCTCGCGAGCTTGCTCTTGGGCCCCTTGTCCTTGTCCTCCTTGCTCTTATCGCTCCTATCCTCCTCCTCGTCGTCGTCGCTCACCACGTCACGCATCCCGCTCACGCGGATCTCCCCGCGCTCCGCCACCACCGCAATCGTCACCCAGTCCCCGTCGACGGGCACGTCGTACGTCGCGCCGTCCCGCGACAGCCGGATGAGCGAGTAGATCTGCGGCGGGCGCAGGTGGTACCGCCCGTACAGCAGGTCCTGCACGTCGGTATGCGGCAGCACGCGTTTTCTGCTGTCAGCACGCAGTGCACGCAGTGCGCGCAGTGCTGGAGGCACTCACGAAAGACGTATCCCCGAATTCGGCTCGAGCGCGCGCCACACCTCCTCGCCCTCCGGATCGAGCCCGAACTCCTGCGGGCCGAGGGGCAGCTCGGTAGCGACGGTCAGGTCCTCGTTGCGTTCTCGTCCCGTGCGCACTACCTCCAGCTCGTCGTCGTACTTCTCCTTCTCCTTGCCCTTGGACACACGCTCGCCGAAGCCACTGCTCCGCAGCGCCGGCAGCTCCTGCGGCGCGCGGCGGCGCGCCATGCTCGCAGCGAGGTTGGACGCGAGGTTGGATGGCGGTGGAGCCGGCGGCGGGGGCGGGCGGCGGAGGAGGGTCGACGCCTTCTTGAACGTCGCCGCGAATGCAGGCTGTTTCGGCGGCGAGGGCGGCGCGACCGCTTACCGTCAGCTTCATTCATGCGGGGACTCACGCTCGCGCTTCTTGGTCGGCGTCACGTCCACCAACACCTTCTCCCGCTCCTTGTCGCGCGCTGCGCGCTCGCGCGCCGCCAGCGCGAGCCGCTGCGCCTTGAGGGCCTCGAGGGCGGCGATCTGCGCGTCGAGGTCGGCCGTGTCCATCGAGAGTGATGTGGATAAAGGCAAGTGGAGGTGTTGACGCGAATTTGGTGGGTGGTTTTGACTTCGCGTCCGGATGTAGGCGCGTCGCGTGCGTGGTGGCGAGGAGTGTGTATATCCGGGGGCTCCAGTGGCAAAATATCTGATTCTGTGGCTCTGGCTGCTGATCGTCGCTCGCGCTCCTGCTTGATTGCTTTTTGCATGCCGGCTTGTCATGTATACTGGCTCAGCTCTACTGCATCTAGAAAAAGAGATCATACACGCATCTCTGCGCAGTGACGACCCAGGTTCGAACTGGGGACCAACAGATAGTCGCGTTGCAATCTGCTACTCTACCACTGAGCTACCGCCACTGTGGTCACTGCCTGCGGGGCGCGCTCTCGCCAGGCTCACCTCACAAATCTATAGCACATGCATTACTACACAATATGGAGCCTGTGGCTTCCTACGCTACACAAGATGGGATGGGATGATATCGGATGCCGGAAAATCGTATCGACTCGCGGATGTAGTGAGTACTAAAATCTACAAATGCCCGTTCTCGTCGTGCTTCGTCCGCCGCTTCGCTGCGCTCCCACTACCACTTGGCCCCGCACTGCTCTGCCCTGTAGCACCTGCCCTTCCTTTCTTTCCCGCTACCGGTCGGGGGACTACGGGAGTGTACGCCGCGTCGTCGGCGGTCTTCTTCTTCGGCCGCGGGGTGCGACCGCCCGGCGCCCGTTTGCGCTTTGCTGGGCGGTCGTCGTCCGTGTCGAGGTCCATCTTGTCGTCGTCGGGCGTGGCGACAAACTGTCTAGTCTCTCTGGCCGGTGGCTCCCTGGGCTCCTTGGGCTCGTCTTTGGACGCAGTCTTCTTCGGTGCGCGTTTCTTCTTCGCCGGGGGGAGGAGCAGGGGAGGGGATTCCTTTGTCTTGAGCTTGTCCTTGGGGTCGGAGAGGGTCAGGGACACTTTGATTTTCCCCTTCTCCTTCTCCCTCTCCTTTTCCTTCTTCTCGACCTCCACGGCCTTGCGCTCCGATCGCTCTGGACGCTCTGGACGCTCCGCACGCTCGGGCTCGGCGTCGTCGACGTCCATCGCGTCCTCCTCCTCTGGGCTGTGGCTCCCTGTCGACATCTCGCCGGTTGGAAAGCGCACAAGGAGAGCAATCTACCGTCAGCCCCGTCTTTGGCGCCACTTACATGCATGTCCCTCACACCGCTACCCCGGATCTCGCTCTGCAGAACATCGTCGATACCGTACCCGTATTCGCTGCCGTCAGCTCAGTCCAAGTTGAAAACTTACCTTAGACCAGCGCGGGTGGGGCGCAACTTTCGCGGATCGAGGTTGAAGGAGATGCTCCCAATCGTGACCAGGAGCGGCGGGGCTGATGCCAGAAACTCGTCTCGCGACCCGAACGTAACCGCCGTCCCTGGTGTGGGCGCCGAGAATGGTGTTGGGGCGGCGTGCGGTGTCGGGGCCAGATGAGTGGAAGCCGCTACCTCCCCGCGAGACGGGGACGAGCAGTGGCTCGGAGGCGGCGGCGACGGTGGGCCATGCACGTCCGGCGTCGGTGCGGTTAACGGCTCGTTCCCTTCCGACTCGGCCTTTCCCGGCTCCTCGTCACCGTCATCGCTGGCGTCGGACGGAGGAGAGTGTGTGAATGACGGTGGGGCGACTGGTGGCTGCTGGACGGGGATGGGTGGTGCGCCTGGGATACCGTTCGCGACGCCGAGAGCTGCCTGTTGACGAGCCTGCCAGGGCTTCGTCTGCGCTACAGACTGCTTCTGCTGCTGCTGAGCTTGTTGCTGTTGGGCCTGCTGCTGGGCCTGCTGAAGTAGCTGGTTTTGGAGATTCTGCAGCGGGTGCGGACTTAGTGGCGGAAACTGCCCAGCTTGCCCCGCCTGCCCTTGCTGGCCGCCCACTTGTTGCGCCATCTGCTGCTGGAACGCCTGCAGCTGCCCCTGTCCCACCTGCTGGCGCCACTGAAACTGCGCCTGCATCTGAAGCGTGCGGAGACGCTGCGCATACGCGGCGCGCACCTGCTGGATGAATGCGGGGTGGAGTGCGGGGTCCAGCCCTGTAGGCAGTGGGATGCGGCCGTCGGACGGGAGGGTTACTTCGTAGTATGTCGTGGACCCGTTCTGGTGCACGGGGATATGGAAGGAGGAAGAGGGGAAGGTGCGCCCCTCGGCTGCTGGTGGAGGCGCGGTTGCTGTAGGGGCGGCAGCGGGCGGGGTATGGTCTACGCTCGTGCTTCCGAGCGGCAGAGACATGCCGGGGCCCCCGCCCGGCGTGGTGGCATGTGTCCTGCCAAGATGGAGGTACGGGTTCTGGAGGGCGAAGGGATGATCATACTGTGGCTGATGAGACGCTTGCGACGCCTCTGCAAGCGAGGCGCGCCGAGATGGGTGGTGGAACTGCGGTCGAGAGTGTGACTCGTCGTCAGCGTTGGCGTAGAGACACCCGTGTGCTTGCTGATGTTCGGGTGGCACGGAGGGCTGGCGCGACGCTGGGCTGTCTTCGTACTCGCTCGCGAACCAGGAGCGAAAGTTGTGGTGGAGAGGGGAGGGCTGAGGCTGAGGGTGAGAGTGAGGGTGGGTTGGGGGCTGTAGATGGGAAGGAAACTGATGCGTTTGCTGAGCTTGCTGAGACTGTGGAACTGGTGGAAAGGAGAACGGGTTGCGAAGCCCAAGAGGCGAAAGTCCAAAAGGACCACCGGTGTGAGGTGAAATCGGTCCCGGCTGGTGCTGTGGCTGGTGCTGTGGCTGGTGCTGTGGCTCACCGACGGGCGAAGCTATAACGGCAGGATCAAAGTTGTACATGTCGAATAGGCCGTTGAGCCCGGGATCAAAGCCGAAGGCGTCCGGCGTTGGTGTGCGGGACAGACCGGACTCGAGCTTGTCGAAGCCTGTGGGCATGATGTAGGATTGGGGCGGGAGAGAGCTGATGAGCTGAAGTGAGTGGCGGAAGGATTGAGAGAAAAGTCTGGTGGTCCGAGGAGTCACTGAATGTGGCGGTAATGTCGGTGCAGAGCCACGAGTGCCGGACCGCGGCCGTGGATAGACCTGCAGGCTCACTGGTGACAGCTCACCCGGATGGAAGGGAGGAGGACTTGCTTACCGAAGCGCGCGACGGGCTGAGGAGTCCAGATGTACCGCTCGCGTTCTTCGGGAGACAAGGCCTTGAAGGCTTCCAGAGTCTTTGGGAGCTGGGGAAGAACCTGGCGACCGTGGCGCTTGATTATACGGCGCAAGGTTATGTGTTTCTCGCTGCGGTGTCGAAGTTTGAGGGGAGTACGGGGCTGCACGGTCAGGTGTGGCGAAGTGGCGACTGGGAGGTGGGGTTGCAGCTTCTCTTGACGCCACTTGTTGACGCGGCGTTGGTGCTCTTCTGGGTCGGCGTTTCCCTCGAACTCGCGCTTGCGTTTGCGGCCCTCGCGTTCGTGGCGACAATGGGCTACCCAGCGATCCCGCCGTTGTTGTTTCTCCTGCTCGCTCTCGTGTTTATCCTCAGCCGCCTGTTTGCGCTCCTTCTTCTCGCGCCGTTCCCTCTCGAGTCGATCCTGTTTGTACTCGCGGTCACGTTTCTCCTTCCACCGCCTCAGCTGTGAGAGTCCCTCCTCGTGAACGAGCCGGTCTGCCTCGTCCGCAATAAGTTCACCCTCGGTGGTGAGGAGATCCTTCAAAGGGAGCTGGCGGGGAGAGGAGGAGCTGGCGGGAGACGACGACGGGGGGTCGATTACCTCGTGTTCGTGTTCGTGCTTGTGGACTGAGGCCTGGGCCGGGGGAGGGGTGGAATGTGCGGGCTGGGGATTCCCGTCGTGGACGTGTTCAACCCCAAGTTGCTGAGTTTGGTGCCGGCCGTGCTGATCCGCACCGAGAGCGGCGGTGAATGCTTCGTCGCTGATGTCGACTGCTGGAAAGAGCCAGGGCGGTCGCGTCTGGGGAACTTCGTCCTCGGGAACGAGCCAGGTGTCGAGTCGCGCGGGCCCGGAGGGAGTGGTTGAACCAAGGCCAGAGTCGTCCATCAACTAGAGCGCCAGGAGGGGGTGGGGGAAGTGTCGAGTCGACACCCCCGCGGCTGGACTTATGTATGCCTGTGAATTGAAGGAGCCGGCGCGAAAGAAGCTGTGAATTTGTCGAGAGAAGAGAAGGTGGACAAAGGAGTCCGGGAGGTCGCGGTGGGTTGTTATTATACTCCGACACAAAGGGCGAAGGTGACTGCCGAAGGTGACTGTGACTCAAGAAGGCTGGGGGACAGACACGGTCGGGCCGAGTGGTGGGCTGCGAGCGAAGTCGAGCAAAGCGAACAAAGCGAGGACGGCGAGTGCGACGGGAGTGGGCACCGAGCAAAGGATGGCGGCGAGTGAGGGTGATGGTGGGAGAGTGGGAGAGTGGATGAGAGATAACGACAAAAGGACGCAGAGGATGATTAAGACACAGCTGTGTGTGCATGTTACATTTTTGAGTGAGATCATACTCGTGATCACTGCCCCGGCTCCCTTTGATCCCCTCATCCCTTGCCCAGCTCGCCCAACGTGCCCACCGGGCCCACTGGGCGTGCAGATCGGCAGTGACGCGAGCGAGCAGGGGCGCCGAGCGCGGAGGGCACGCGGGCACTCGGGCACAGCGACGCGGCTCATCTGGGCAATGTATAGGCTGGGCACATGCGCACAAACATGCGCGCAGTGCGCGGCGCCATGCGCCTCACTCGGCTTCTGCTTCGCGC
Organism: Apiotrichum gracile; assembly: GCA_001600335.1. Lineage (NCBI taxonomy): Eukaryota > Fungi > Basidiomycota > Tremellomycetes > Trichosporonales > Trichosporonaceae > Apiotrichum > Apiotrichum gracile. The sequence continues at coordinate 2,770,257 of BCJO01000004.1, read as the reverse complement.
GTCTTGCGCTCTGGCACTGTTGCAGCCCTCATTTCGCACTCTGTATGCCGCTCGCTTCCCGTGGAAGACATGCGGCCGTTCTGCCATTGTTCTGTTCTCGGCGGTGCGCCTGCGACGGGCGAGCGTCTGTCGCAGTCGCTGCACCCGTCGTATCCTCCGACTCGCCACCGAACGGGCAGAAGGGCGGGGGGTGCCACAGTGGTGCAGTGAGACATTGAGGTACTCGCGGTTCTGCCCATGTGAACCGTACATGAGTGCCGCTGTAAACGTGTACAGGCTGTCTTGCTTTTGTCCGTGCGCGCGGCGCTGAGAACATGAGGCGGCGCCGGTTGCCTGGGAATGGTAATGGGAGAGTGACGGAAGGTTCAGAGAGGTGACAAAGAACCTCAAGTGTGAGAGCTCGGGGTTGCAATCGCGAACGGTCTCTGACAGCGGCGTGAGAGAAGGAGTGTTGTTATCGTGTAAAGGTGGTTGTGTGCGGGCGAGACTCATATGTATCATGGTCTGAGCCTGTGGCTGTTTCCCCTGAACATGTGAGTGTTCACACTGTTCTTGGAACGCCGCCCTCTGCGTAGCTAACAAAGAATGCATCGATTACATCACAGACGAACGAAGAGACGAATTTACGAAGACATGGCCCGGGAGCAGCTCTACATCGAACATGGGCATGTGAAAGGAAGGGAAGTGACATCGAGGGAAGGGGAGGGTATTGTGAGCAGCGAGGACGGGACAAGAGGCGACGAGTGGCACTGGGTATCGGGCATGGACAGGAAGCGAATGTGGCATCGCCAACGGGAAGGCGCACGCGACGACTACACTCAATCTGGAACTGGGCCGGATGCAAGTCTAGTCGGAGGCCCCGACAGCCGAACCAGAGCGTGTACCGGTACGACGGCGCTTGTAGGTCTTGTTCGACTTGGGAGGGGCGAGGCTTCCGGTCAGGGGCATGTCGTCCTCGTCGTCCACGGCCTTGTCCTCGTCGTCCTTCTCGCCCTTGTCCTCGGGACCAAAGTCGCCGACGGTGAGGACGTTGTCGAGGTCCGGAATGTCCAGCTCAGATGGGAAGCCTCCAGGGTTGGCTCCCTCCAGGTCGCCTGGAAAGCCATTGGGCCCGTCCTCCTCGTCAATGTCCTCCACCTTGGGTGCAGACTTCTTGCGCTTGGTGGTCTTCTTCTCGGTGTCCGAGTCGGTGCCAGCGGCGGAGGCTGCAGACTTCTTCGGGCGACCGGGTTTCGCCTTGGGCTCCTTGGTCTTCACCTCCTTGGGCTCCTTGTCGGGGTTCTTGGAGGAGGTGCGCTTCTTGGGCTTGGCCTCGTCGGTGTCGGTGGCAGCCTCGGGCTCCTCGGGCTCGCTCTCTCCTTCCTCCTTGTCGTCTTCAGCGTTCCCGTCCGAGTCGGACTCTGCGGCCTTGGCGGGCTTGCTACCGTCCACGACAATGTTGATGGTAATCTGGTCCTGTTAGGGATTGCCAACAATGGTGGCACTCACCTGGACCTTGTCATCACCGATGGTCGCCTTCTTCGTGGCCGACCAGCCAAAGGAGCTGGTTGTCAGTAACAAGATCATGTCTCTCATCATGCTTCCCAAGAAGCGCAGAGGGAAAGCAGTACTCACCCAGTGGACATGGCCTTGGGCTTGGCCTTGAACTCGGTGCCGCCCACATTGATGACGACGGGCTCGGCGGAGGCGAGGAAATCGTCCTTGGTGGGGGCCTCCGACTTTCCCTTGGCCTTCGACTTGGACTTGGTGGCCTTGGTGTCCTCCTTGTCCTCCTTGTCCTCCTTGTCCTTCTTGTCCTTCTTCTTCGGGGCGGCCTTGCGGGTCTTCGTCTCCTCGGCCTTGGGAGCGGCCTTGTCCTTGGGAGCCTTGTCCTTGGTGGCTTTGGCCTTGGGCGCCTTGTCCTTGGTGTCCTTCTCCTTGGCCTCCTTGGTGTCCTTCTCCTTGGTAGCCTTGGTCGGCTTGGTAGCCTTGGCCTTGACAGAGGAAGGCTTCGCCTTAGCGGGCTCGGCAGGCTTGGAGGCAGCAGCACGCTTCTTGCGGGGCTCGGCGGCGGGGACGGGGGCTGTCTTGGGCTGAGGGGAGTTAGTACCGCCTTGTGTGTTGTGAGGAGGATGAAAGGACAGGGGACGTGGGTGGGTGGTCGGTGGTGTTGTTGCTTTTTGTTGTTGTTGTTATTGTTTGGCTATAAACAGCCATCAAAGGGGTGGTTACTTACGTCTTTGGCGGAGCGGCCCATTCTGTTAACGGTGGGAAAGAGAAGGTTGAGTGTAGATGGTGGGGAGGATGCTGATGATAGCGAGCAAGCGGTTGATGATGATGCTGATGATGATGATGATGATGATGATGATGATGAGAGAAGGAAAGGACCCAGAACAGTTTGTCAGCGTGCGGACAGTGTGTGTACGGGGTATGAGGGGGAAAAAGGAAGACAAAGGAAGACACAAAGAAAATACCAGGTGAGCATGGATTTGGCTCGAATGGCCCATGGCCCATGTCGCATGCCTGGACCGCGCCTTCCTTTTTCACTCTCTCCACTGTACGCCTGCCTGCGTGCGTGCATGGCTGTACGCCTGTACGCCTGTACGGTACGTACGGTGTGTGTTGCGCTGCTCTGTGTAATCTGCTGGTCTGTGCGTTCAGTCTGTTTTCGCCCATTTCGTGGCGTCCCAAATGGGCACCCGCTCATCACCACTCAGTCCTCCAAGCCTCGAGGCTGCTGCTCACTGCTCGACCGATTCGTGGACCAATCTCATATACATGCTGGCCGGCATCTACCGGCCAATCCTAGCGATACAGATGCGTATGTGCGTATGTGCGTCCTAGACGCCGCCTATGAGTGTGGTATCGTGATATCCGGTGGTGGGTAATGGTCATGAAATGGGCGAGGTTGGATGGTGGAGGGGTGGTGTTTTCGCTCTAAACGAGGTATCGTATGCGCCTTTCCTTTCGTCGTTGTAGTGTATCGCGTAGCCTGGAGCTGAGGCACAATGTGATGTGCCCAACCCACTGGCCACGTACTTTCTAATGCACAAAGCTGTTGGAACCCTTACCTACGGCGTCCTTTGGCAGTAGCAGGGCAGCCGCTGCCGTGACGACGTAAATGATGGTAGTGGCGACGAGGGGGAGGCTCTCGGAGATCTTGATAAGGAATCCTGCGATAACGGGGGCAATAACACCAGCGAGACGAGAGAGAGCGGCCGATGTGCCGCATGCCGTTCCGCGGATAGAGGTACCAAATGTCTCGGGGGTCATGCCATCTGGTAAGGTGTTAGCCAAACATCATGCGACACCTGGCTTGCAAGTCCAAAACAGGTACTCACACAACACAGCGTACATGGCTGTTCCTGTCAGGGAGATGAACATGGAGCTCAGGATGACGGTCAAGTCGGAGCGGACACGGATGAAGACGAACACTGCCAGGCCGGTCGCCAGCGTGCAGATTGCCAGACTCTTTTTCCGTCCGAGGTGGGTCTGAATCATCCAGGCTCCAATCTGAACGTTAGCGCATGTCACGAGCGCTTCCATATAGACCCACCAGTGACCCCGGGCATCCGGCAACAGCATACAGCACAACGTCGCGAAGGGCAGCGCGGATCGCGCCGTCACCGGAACCCTTCCTGCTCTCGAGCACCTTGGGAAGCCACACGTTGAACATAGTGTACCCTGTCGTCAGCACTGTTGACACTGTTCGTCCAGCTGTCACCACCACTCACCAAACGCCAAAGCGCCCCAGATCAACCACATGAGAATAACCGTGCGGCGCCATTTGGGCGAGAAGAGCTTGCGCATCTGCTTGACCCAGCTGTGCCACCAGGCAAAGCGACCGCTGTGGCGGTCCACCCGGCGGGGCGATCGCGGGGACACGGGCGACATAGGTGCGCCGCCGATAAGAGCTCGCCCCTCCTCTTGCGAGAATCCAGAGTCCATCGGACCGGTAGCCTGCGGCTGCACATCGTGGTGGTCAATGTCTAACGGCTGGTCGTTGTAAGCTGCAATGTTGCGCAGGACCACGACGGCCTCGTTTGAGCGCCCGTTGGCGACGAGGAAGCGGGGCGACTCGTGCAGGCTGAAAAGCACGCTGCGGGCGAGAGCAAACATGAGATTCTGGAGTCAGCAATTGCCCAGCGTTCAGATACGCACGATGAATCCAAGCGCAAAGAGAACATGACGCCATCCGTCGTTCGCTCCTCCCGCGATATCACATCCGTCGCGCGTCTGACAGCTCTTGTTGGGCAGGAGCGCGAATCCGGCGACAGCAGATAGAACGGCTCCGATGGAGAAGAAGACGGACAGAAGCGTGAGAAGGTACTGCTTCGAGTGAGGGATATTCTCGAGAAAGAGCGTTCCGTCGGTCGGCATCGATCCGCTGGGCAAGTTAGCCATCACACCCTCACGCACTGGCTGATTGTCCCTCACCCGACAGCTGTCCCCATCAGGAAGAGCCAGATACACAGCACCGGAAAGCTCGGCGAGAAGCTGGCCGCAATGCCAAACAACGCCGTCATGAGCAGCGTGGCGTGGAACGGCAGCGCCCGCCCCAGCACATCCGACACCACCCCCCAGCCTACCGCGCCGATCATCATCTGCAGGATCAGCGTTATGTCATCGACCGCCGCTGCTAGCTGCTAGCGAGTTAGCCCACTTGGGGGGCTCGCTCGGCTCGCCGCTCGCCGCTTCCGCTCGACTCACACCCGCCATCGTGCTCGCACTCAGCATGCCGACCACCTCGTCCTTGAGGCCAAAGTGGATCTGGACACGGGGAAGAATGACGGCGATGCACGCCAACGCCGAGTTGTCCGACATCCAGCCGCAGCCGCACAGCGCGAACAGGCGCCACTGGTACGCGCCTGAGTGGGAGAGAGCACGTGGTGGTATGAGTGAGGGGTGATCGAGCAGCGTCGTTTGTTGATAATCATGTCGATGTAGATGGAGGGCCGACAAAAGAAACCATGTCAGCATTCACGTTACTCGCACGTTCGCCTTGCTCAGCACGTACCAGTTCCGAGCTTCTCAAGCGTCCGCTCAATGCCCCGTTCTCGCGACTCCTCCAGCTCGCGGGTTACGGCCTCGAGCACCTCCTCGTCGCTGCTCGGCGGCGTCAGGGGCCGGCTCCCCGGCGTCCGTGGAGGGGGCATGGTGGAGGTGGAGGTTGCGGACTAGGCGGAGGGTAAGGTCGAGGGCCAGGCGTGGGGCTCTGTGGAGGCTGAGACGTGAGGGAGAGCTCGATACGAGCTCGCGGTGGGACAATGCGGTCGGAAGATGTGGAATGGAATGGAAAGAAAGCAAAACGCAAACAGTCGTCGTCGTGGATGTTACATCGCATTGCCATCTTATTTTGTTGCACCGTCTTTTGCTGGATCAAACCCAAACCCAACTCAAACCCGCCGCCCTCGATCTCCATCCTGGCTGGCAGCTGTTCCTGGGGTACAACTCTGGGGTACTAGCTACACGTCAGTGGCGCTCGCTGAATCGCCTCGTTTCGTATCCCTCGGACAGTTACTACGCCTTGAGTCTGAACGCCATCTATCATGACATTCAGCACGATCAAGAATGTTCATACGATGCTTCTGAGAGGATTCTGGCATCAAGCTGTCGACGGTGATGGCCAAATGATTGGAAACTCTGATTTTTGTAAACAGTCGACGAAGGTTCCAGCGAAGGCTGCACTTGAAACTATCGGCCAGCGGCACGGCCCACGAGGTCCTTAAAATCCCCGAGCTTCAGCCGTTCCAGTGCTCATTCCTTGACATGATCTCTCTGAACAAATGAATAATCGATGAGATGCATCCATCTACTGTTACCAGGACTTTATAGCCCTGGCTCTACTCCGTTAGCTCCATCCCCTGAGCATGCCCACCACAGCCCACACGCCCTTCTTGACCTCGTCGCCTGCGCGCTCCCTCCACTCCTGCTGGTCCTTGCACTCGGCCGCCTCGCGCCACCGCTCGAGGTCGTCCCACTCGACGTCCAGCGCACGCACAGCGTTGGAGAGGTATCCGAGGTCAGACGCGAGTTGCGCCGCGCCCTTGGATGTCAGGCTGCGAATGGCGGGCAGCGTCGCGCGCGTGAGGTGCGACAGCAGCGAGAGGGCAAGCGACGAGACCCATGTGCTGAGGACTGCCTCGGCTGTCAGACCCTTGTATGACGGTGTGTGTGGAGTCACCGGCGTGCTCGGTGTGCCCCCTGGTGTGGGGCTGCCGGCTAACGCATCAGCGGGCTTGGATGGGCTCGGGTCGAGAAGCTCCTTGAGCGAGTCGACGTCGACGAATGGCAGCGTCTCGATCGAGAATGCTAGAGCATCGTCGGCAGCGTACACCTCGAACACACGGAGGAGGTTGAGGAGACCCTCGGCGACGCGAGCAATCGTGTCCGTTGGAGAGAGGGAGAAGGAAGGGATGTGCAGGTCGTTTCGTCGCGGCGCCTTGTCGGGCTGCGACCAGATGGGCAGAGACGGGTACGCGTCCAGCTGCGCCTGGAGGGGCGAGAGGATGATGCCTTGCAGGAAGACCTGTGCAGTACGAGTATATGTCGAGACGGCTTCGCGTGCTCGTGTGAGAGCAAACTGGGGACGGGAAGGAGCAGTCAAGGCCGATATGGTGTTGTGCAGCTCGGCCGAGTTGAGGGTCGACTGCTGCAGCAGTGTGATTGCACCAATGGTGGTGACCATGTGGGCCATTGCGAATGTTGCAGGGTCAGACGGCGTAATGTTCAATGTCGAATTAATACCAGCCAGCGCAAGCGTGAGCTTGCCCTCAAACTCTGTCAAGCGATCGCGAATGTCGCGGCACGACTCGAGAACATGGAGGCCGAGCTGGAACGCGCCCCAGTCTTCTGTCGAGTAGTCGAGACCGTCAAAGTCAAGCTCGTCGCGTGGCCCAGCATTCAAACGAGCAGCAGCTTGTGTGTCCTCGAGGATATCCGTGTTGTTCGTGAGGAAGGTCTGCACGAGATTGTTGAGCGCGTCGACAAGTCCCAGCGCACCGTAGCCGTGGGTGAATGAGAGACAACGGACGATGGCGTCCTCGCCGAGCGCGAACATTGCCGTGGCACGCTCCGTGAGAGTGCGTGCGGGGTTGTCCTTGCTGATAGGTCCGTTGAATGCTGACCCAGTCTCGAGCAGGTGGATGAGATAGCGCTTCTCGAGCGAGGGGTAAGCCGACTGGAGGTCCAGGAATGGCTCGTACAGCGTTGTCTCCCACGGCGAAGGTGCAGAGGACGGGCTGCTGATGCCGTCGGCTGTAGTCGAAATGCTGATGCTGCGGGAGAAGCGGTGCGAGACAGACAGCCGGGAGGGGTGGTTGGAAGGGGTACGGCCGTGCTTTTGCATAGACGAGCTCGGCGAGGTGGGCGACATCGCGGCGATATTGGTCGGCGAACCAAACAGCTGGTTCGAGCCGGAGACGATGCCTCCCTGCGAGTTGAAAGACAACTTGTCCATAATGTTCTGGACAGCAACGCCAAAGTGCTCCGTCGCCTGGAACGCGCGGATGAGTTCCGGCAGCGCCTTGGCACCGTGGAACTCGGCCAGTCCCGACAAGCGGCTGTGCACCGATGGCGAGAGCTCGTCAATCGCACCCTGAACAAACTGCGAGAGGATAGATGCGGCCGACTCGCTGGGGAAGATGAGGGGAATCTGAGCGCGCTCGCTTGTGATCGTGTCCAAGAAGGTGGCGAAGAACTTGGGGAGGAACGAGTTGAACGTCTCGGGCTCGGCGGTCTTTGTCTCGTCCCGCTCGTCATCCGTATCCAACAAGACAGCCTTGCCCCATGCGTCGATGACGGGCGTCCTCCTTGCCGAGAGGTAGTAGTTCTGGAACTCTGTCCCCCGGTCCATCATGCGGAAGATGTCGTGGAAGGAGGCACACGCTGTCGTGTCGACCCGCGCGATCGCGTCCTTGAGCGCCGCCGACAGCGCGGTCTCCAATTCGTTCTGCAGCGAGACCAGCAACGACCGCTTCGACTCGTACTCTCCATCCGCCGACTGGAACACCTTGAGCGACTTTGACGCCTCGGCCAACCGCTCTCCCGCCTGCGTCCACTTCTTGTCGGCGATGAACGATGTGATCTCGCTCTCGAGTGCCGACCAGCTCTCCGCCTCGGCGAGCACGTCTCGCGCGCTCTCCATCCGCGTCTTGAGTTTGTCGAGGTACGATAACCTCTCCAGCGCGCGGTGCGTGCGCGCCTCGTCGGTGTCGGCCACTGCCCCTGTGGTATTTGTCGGGCTGACGGGCACGGCGGTCTGGCGCGCGACGCGGTCCTGCACGTGCTGCAGCGAGCCCCGCAAGCTTACTGCGCTCTCGCGCATAAACTGCAGGTCGTACGTTAACCGCGGCACGGTGCGGGACACGTCATGTATCGACTGCTCGAGAGCCGAGCTCGTGTCCTGCGTCAACAGCGACAGGCGCGTGAGGAGGTCGTTGAGCTGCTTGTCGATCGGCGCGAGGTCGGGCTGGAGCGCCTCGGAAGACGAGGGGAGGGATGGGGGAAGGTGGGGAGCAATAAGACTGTTGAGAAAGGTGGGAACGTCCTCGTAACTGTCGAGTGCCGAGGCGAGAGCGGTCAGCGATGAGAGAGGATCAAAGGCCTCGGGCGACGTGTCGAGGCCGAGCACAGGCGCGCCTTCTGTTGGGCCGTCATCGTTGAGATCGACGACTGCCGGAGATGCGTTATTGGAGCCGGACCGCTCGGGCGCGGCGGCTGTTTTGCTCGCCATAGGGGGGTATGCGAGGTATCGTAACTGAGAGAAATGTGGTCCAGCTCGTAGAAGTTGTCAGAGGTCATCTCCAGCCTTGTTCGACGACCATCATCATCGACCTCCACGGATGAGCCAGGCACTTGGAGCGGAAGCAAATACATGCGAAAGCCACGTGAATTTTGTTGACATTATGACGACCTCACTGTACCCGTACCGCCTTGCCACCGTAGCCAGACAATCAGTCGCGTCCCATTCCCCGACTGGAGCTCAAGTGCGATCGCAACATCCCGAATCTCTCTCTTCCTCACAGTAACTCTTCAACTTCATAACCGCCCCCGTGATGTCGCTTTACAACGAGGTGAGCTAGACGTCGCTCTGGACCAGATGGCTAACAGATCAGCGATATGACGAGGCGCTCGGCAAGGCCCCATGGGTATCGAAGGATTGCAATGGGCGAACATATCTCTTTGTGAGTAGAGGAGACTGCTGGAGGTGATTCTTGCTGCCGGCACCTCTCTAAGATATCTGCTTGATTCCAGTCTACCTCGTGTGCGTCATGTCGACTAACTCCGCAGAAATACGCTCAGCACCCTGAACGCGCGGGATACCTCTTCGTCGCGACCGACCTGGAGACTGTGACGTTCGAGGAGCTGTCGGCGACATCGGTGCCCACGCGACTGGGCAGCATAGCGACGATGGACGGCGGAGAAGATGACATGCTAGGCTTGGGATACAAGGAGCAGCAGGCGCGATCGGAGGAAGCTCTGAAGTCGCTCACCAGCCTGTTCGAGCATGGGTGGGGGAAGGCGAAGGTTGACCGCGACGTCGATGACTACTTTGTGAGTTAGGTGAACCAGAATAATAACTCACAGCGCAGGATGCGGTCTTTGTTGTCACTCTCGATTCGTTCAAGTGGCTTTTCCAGATGACGTGAGTTGTTTCTCACATCCCCAGCTGACGCCAGCGAGCTGCGCGGCCGCCAGCCATTGACATTCATCTCGAAACAACTCCTCTCTCCATGGGCGGAATTACTTGCACAGGACCGCGGCGTTTCAGTGGACAACGCATCTCCTGCCGCGGCCGTGGGGGCGATTGTCTCTGACCCCGGAGTCGCTCGTGCCCTCCGCCGCATAACTGGTGCGCCGCCGCCGGCAGCTCGTCCGACTCCGACACCAGGGCCTCCCACGAGACGTTCTTCTCCGGCACCAGCACCCGAGTCACCACCAAGAGCTCTGCAATCCCCGAAATCAGCACATACTCCGCGACGTGTCGGCTCCCCGCAGCGAACTCCTGTGCCGCCGCCGCCCAGTCAACACCGTGCGGGACAAACAGCCTTATCTCTCATCCCGCCGTCGTCACCCACACCAGTCGCGCGGCGGAGAGTGTGGGACGTTGCCGCAGGGGTATTCCCTTCCTCTGAACCAGTCTATTCTGACCTTGTCAATGACACTCAGTACGAGGATGGGGCGAGTGTCGCTCCAGGGGCATCGGGCGCAGTTTCAGCGCTGCCGTCGGCGTTTCCCTCAGATTCGGATCCGGGATACCGGAAGCGCAAGTCGCGCTCGCCATTACACTCCTCCCCGCCTGTGCCTCTGTCGGGCTTACCGAGCTCTGACGCCGATCCTCCTGTCCACACGACCTCGGACATGACTAACTCCACGGTTCCGTCGTCCAGCATTGACCCGTTAATCCCCACATTGGAGGCGAAGAAGAGAAAGAAGAAGAAGGACCCGAAGAAGATTGAGGAAGCGGAGGAGGCCGCCGCCAACAAGCGCCGCGAGGAGATGAAGAAGCGCATGGCTGGCGGCGGGGGTGCGAGGGGCTTGGGGCGGAGGAGGGCGTGAGGCATGAGGCGTGAGGCGTGTATGCGTGTCAGTCGTTGTCGAGTCATCTGTCGTGCAAGTCATCTGTCGTGTTTTGTCGTCTGTTAGAATGCAGTTTGTCCATGTACTGCGCACGTGATGGTGGCGGACACGCTGTCCATGCGAGGAAACACGAGGTCAGGCGAGCGTGCGAAGTCATCTGGACGCCAAGCGTTACAGGACCGTTCTCTCTCCTTGCCTTATCTCTTGCACTTATCCTGTTTACCATGCCCTCTTCCCCGCTCTCAACGTCTCCTACTCAGTCCACTCCACCTCTACCCTCTCCACCCTCGACCACACCAGCTCAACAACCAACATCTCCACCGACCTCCTCACTGCCAACCTCCCCACCGACCTCCCGCCAACCCGCAACAATGCCCTCCTCCTCTTTCGATGGTCAGATGTGCACGGGAAACAACGGCGGCTACAACTTCGGAGGTGGGCAGACACCCTCCCGCGTTCCGCTGACAGCAGCGCCCTGCGTCGTGGCGGTCGAGAACGGGCGGCGTGAGTGCGAATACTGCGGGAAGGGGATGTAGCCGTTGAGGATAGAGCGCATGTCCCCACGGGGCCGGCACGATCATCCACACATGGAGGACAGGAAGGCTGCGTGGGAGTCTACACAAGAACGAGTCGTAGCTATCAGATAAGGCTTAACATGTATGAGGGCCCGCTTTTGGTACGACTGCCGCTGGTGCAAACGCTGCCAGAGTATTGAGTCCTCTGCTGGTAGAATCTAGGAGCGTGTTGTCCACCACCACCGCCACTTCAGCAACGAGAGACGTGTTCTATTTGCCAAAATGACAAAACAATAAATCGCCACACTACAAAAACCACCACGAAGCAACAACTTTACTATCTTAGGACTCCACCCCCATTCTACTAGGGGAGCTCAATCGTGAACGAGTCGCCGCAGTTGGTGCACTCGTACGTGAACGTGCTGGGGAAGACGTACTGATACTCGCACGCCGCTGGTCGTTAGCGCGAACAAATTCTGATGCTTACCTCCAGTCTGGGGGCAGGAGGCAGGGAGATCGCGGGAGTCCATGGGGGTGGTGGCGGTGCTGGCAGCCATGGTTGCTGAGGTTGCGGTTGGAGTTGAGAAGTGGCGGGGATGAGAGATGCGAGGCTGGGGAGCTTGGTGAAGAGTGGAAGCTTCTCGGATCCTGCGTTTTATCCTCTCGCGAACATGATAACATTCTTCACTCGTCGAGGCTGGGCTGCAGCTCGATGTGCTCCGCTAGCACATCAAGATGCTCAACAGAAAATGGTATCTGGGCTGTGTTGTTGCTTCTTGGAACCTTCGGCTGTCCGACATTATGTGTCAGTCTTCAACGGCGATCGGTCCTCGCACCAATTTCGTGTCCACTCGGTGATATTCAGCTAGAATAGGGGTTCGCTGGGCTGTGCCGAACAATCAACTTGACAGCCTTCATTAGGCTGTTTCAAGACAGTTGTGAAGTATGTGTCAAATGTTGACGCCGGAGGTACGCGACATTATCTATGTCTCACATCCTGTGATTGGGAAGTGAAGGCATTACTACTCAGACAGAGGACGAGAGTCCGCCCAAGGCCACTGATGAGGCTGGAGATGAAGCCACTAACTTGGCAGAGGGAAGGTCGCAGCTCGAAGCTTTCCCTTTATCCTCTTCTACTCTTTCGCACATTTCCTCATACTCCAACCTGCTCTGCAGTTCCATCGCACCACAAGAGAGCAGTCCCCGATACTCTCATCACCACCATGTCTATCGAGTACTGTCCTGTCACCGCCAGTAAGTCATCATTCTATCCAGCCTAACAACTCAGAAGAGTGCAACCTCGTCCTCATTCCTGGCTCCCTCGGCTGGCTCCTCAAGTGTACGGCGTGCGGCAAACAGGTGGCCAAGCGGTTTGGGCGGTGGAGGCGCTGAGGGGGGCGATCTTGCAGAGGGTAGACCTGAGAGGGAGAAAAGCGAGAGAGAGACTGAAATGAAGTAGGGAGTGAGGGTGAGGGACAACTAGTAAGGCGCTCCCTAGTAGAGTAGAAGCTCCGGCTGACAATGTACAAATGTCCTAAGCCGAGTGCCACATTTGATGACTCACTCCCATTTGTCTGCTTCCTAACTTCCCAGCCCATCTGGCTATTGACTAATTGTCAGGTCATGCAGCCCAGACCTATCTATGGCAACACATGCTTTCTGAGAGGTCTGTCGCCCAAATGCATGCCTCTATGACCACTGGGAGGCCTTGTCCGCCACCAGCCCGCTCATCGTACATACCCGCCCGCCCCCAAGCCCCACCCACCCATCCGAAATTTTGACTCCGGGCCTCCATTCCGTCACCGTGCTCGCTCAACAACAACAAAGACAGCGACCAACGTACCAGCTGCATCACCCATACTCTCGCGATGGACGCCAAGGCGATCAAGAAGCACGCGGCACAGCACGACCTCTTCAACCGCCTGCACTCGATTGCGGCGGACGAGCGGTTCGTGCGCAAGGTCGCGCACGACTGGTTCGGGGACCGGTTCGAGGTCATTGGTGTGTGCTTGTGTGGGCCCGGCTGACTGTAGCGAACCAGCGGTGCGGGACTTGGTACTGCGACCCGGCGGTGTGTAGAGCCGCATGTTGTAAGCTGATGGTATAGACTAGCTCCAGCGTGTATGCGTACTTCAAGTCGACGGACGGACACACTCTGGTGAGCTAGGGTTGAGTGTTTAGTTGACGACAGAACTGGGACTTCAACCTCCGCCGGTCCAATCTCTCGCTGGCAACCCACGCCGAGGCGTCTAATGGGTAAGCGAGACCACACCCCTGTCTGACGCCCAGTATTATGCTGGTGGACTCGACGCGCCGCGGAAAACGCATGCCGGACGGACTCTCCAAGACGGTCCCGATCTGGTGCTGTGTGGTGAACCGCGCCCTGGCGCTGCGGCGGGGGCGCACCGGCACCACCGCGGACTCCGAGTGGGATACCGCGCTGTATCTTCCAGCAATTGTTTCTCCGAGCGAGCGGTCGCAGGTCGAGGCGCGGCTCGACGGCTGGGCCGCGGCATTGGAGGTGAGCACCGAATATGGCCGTTATTGACCACAGGCCTCGGTCCTCCCGCTCCCCGAGTTGACGAAGCCGCTGCGGCCATTCTTCATCCACCCCGCGACGTCGTTTGCGCCGGAGATCGCCGACTCGCCACCCTTCACGCCCATCATCTGCGTCTCCGCCTCGCGATGGGTCAACGGCGACGACGGGCGGGGCGACCCCATCCCCACCGCCACAAAGCTCGGCGACGGGTGGTTTGCGAAGACGGTCGCGTTCGACTATGTGCCTGGTGCGGGTGATGACGACGAGCTGTGGGGCCGCGTGAGTATCTGTAAGGGGTGGGAGCTGACGAATAGGGACTGAAGCCGTCCGTGTATCACGAGAACAAGAGCACGCTCCTGTCGACGGACCGCGACGATCTTCCTGGTGTCGTTGATGACATTGTCGAGGAGGCAAAGGAGCTCAGCAGCGCGCTGGGCGGTCTCACCATTTCCGAGTCGTCGGCGATCACCGCTGCGACGGCGGTGACTCCCGCACTCTCGCTGGACCTGGGTACCACGAGCCAACCTTCGACAGTATCGCCTGTGGGAGCTAGCACAACAGTGCTCGTGCGAGTGTTCGATCTCGAAAAGCCGCTCAAGGACACACCAGCCGTGCTCCCCCTCGGCCCCGGCCCTGCCGGCCCCGCGATCCTCTTCGCGGCCCCAAGCGCACGGTCACACGGAAAGGAGTACCTGGTCGCCCTCGCTGCGCTCGTGGAGTACCTCGAGGGGTTCGAGTTCGGGAGCGACGCCAGCCTCGTGCTCAGCCCCGGATCCCGCGCCGAGCTAGACGCAGCACTCAAGGCGCACGAGAGTGGGGACAAGCCCACACCGCAAGACTTCTCCCCCGCCGCACGCCTCACACCCCTCGAGCTGCAGAGCACGCGCAAGACCCTCATCCCTCTCGCCATCGCGCTCTCGTGCACCATAGAGGGACTCGGCGAGGACCCCACCACCGTCCCGATACCCGACAAGAGCACGACGGCCGCACACCTCCACGCGCTCGTCGCACTGTGGCCCGACGGCAACCCGCCGCGCGCGGCATTGAAGCGTGTCAACGAGTTTCTGATGAGCGAGGCGCGCGAGTAGAGTAGGTACATGGTTCTGCATTGCATGTGTTTTGTGCAGTCGCACAATGGGTGTCTTGCGCGAGGGCGAAGGTGGTGTGCACTGTGGACCTGTGGGGTCGCACGAGGTGCGTGTGCACGAGAGACATCGGCCTCGTGGCGCGTGGAACAGTGTATCTCCCAGCGATTCACAATGACCTTCGCAACGTCCTGCCCCATCAGACGTTGTGCACACCACACTAGGAACGAGTATGTTCTCCGAGAGAGCAATTGACACAGAGACTGATGGATATAAACAGAGGGCCGTTCCCCTCTCACCCCGACTCTCATAACGGCCCATAACGACAAAACCTCCAGTCTCCGCCTACCCACAACCCTCGCTCTCACTTCTCGCAGCTCACAATGTCCGCCAACGGGTACAACAAGCAGGACCTCTGCAGCGCGACAAACTACACCAGTACGTCCCCTGCCAAGTGTACGCTGACACCAGAGCTCTGCGTGATGAAGTACGTCTTCGGCACCGAGATGACCTATGTCTGCATCCACTGCAATGTCGAGCACACCTTCTTTGCCTAGGAGTAAAGTTAAAAGCGGGCGAGGAGGGGGCGGGGAGCGAGGGGAGCGAGGAGAGCGAGGGGAGGAAGACGGGGGTGGAGTAGCGATGTATGTCGTAAAACCTCAGCTCAGTAGCTCCCAGTGCTGCCATTGTGGCGTAATTTCCAGACCACTTCGCACCGGCTACGCCATTGAGCGCCTGATCCGTCCAAGCAGCCTCTGGTGCCCACTCTCATGCATCCCTCCTCGAACTCGCTATCCAAAAGCCATGACCGTCGCCGCTGCAGAAGCGGAGCTAGCAGTGGGACGCTACCCTGCTGGCGAACTCCAGTGTGGCAGCTGCGTCTGCGCCTGAACTCCATTGCCTCGTTGTTTGTTGTCTCGTTGCTTGTTGTCTTGTTTTGCTGTTTGGTCTTCGCCTTGTTCTCTCGTCTCTTGGCCGATTCAAGCTTCGCCTTCGGAGGCCCGACGGTGCCGCCGCGCTCACTCGGAAACAGTGTGAGAACAATGCCCCCTGCGTCCCGCTCTCCGCCCCAGATCCACCATCTCCATCCTTCCGGCGATCAGACAGTGCCTGCCCACACGTGCACACACGGTGGCGACCTGGGGGCCTGGGGGCCTGGGGAGCGCGGGGCAGCTGATCGGCGCGCGGCCCCGATTCCGATGCGCGACGATATATAGTCTAGTGTTGTTCTTCCATCGACATTCGCTGTGCTCCAGCTCCAGCCTCCAAGTTACCCAGCCTCTGGCAGCCTTGAGCCCTACACGCCCTCACCCTCCGCCCCGACTTGGCTTCACCACACCCACCCCCCACCACCCACACAATGCTCAACACCATGTCCGACGACCTATGCGAGATGACTGGCAGTACGTCCCGAGTAAGATTGCGCTGACGGCAGAACCCTGCGTCTGGAACTACCACCCCGGCACCGACTCGTACATGTGCACGTGGTGCCGCCGCATCGTGCGCGGCGCGTAGCGCAAGCGTAGCGCAGAGGCCCTACATTGGCCTCCCGAGGAGAAGTAGTGCGAGAGAGAGATTAGTGTGGGGGTTGGGTTTATTAATGCATCGTTCACGCCTTCCAAGCACTGTGTCGCTCTGCGCATCATGCTCGCCACTCATTCCTATGTCTCGGGTGCGAGGATATGGTTTGGGGTGAGAAGCACGATCGTCAGAAGCACTCCGCCTCTGAGACGACAGGAACCACACGTGGACCTGCGGACAAACAGTGGAGGGGGCACGGGTTTCGGACGGGGGTGTCCACGGACACGAAGTGCTGGACACAGCCTATTGTGCTCGTCCTCGCACTATGGTTCGCGCAGTCATTTTGTTGCCATTGACCGCGCATGAGACAGAAACGCGTGTACGCACAAACGGCGTGGTGTGCCTCAGGGCCGATTGCCTCGTGGTCTCTGTGAGGTGTTGTGTCCCATTGTGCGTGATCGAGTTCGCAGTGGCGTCTGTGCAAGGTTGAGATGGATAATGCCATTCTCAGGGCAGGTGGGTCGCACAAATGGCAGAGAGACGTTGAGCGGGCTGTTGTCTGTCGACATGGTGCAAGCTCAGCATCGTCCATGACTGGCGAGCCAGAACGCAATTGCAATTGCTTGCTCGAGAATGGATATAAATCGGCCTGGAGGTGACCAGACGTCTTCGCACCGCACTCCAACTGTCCTGGCCTCACTCCAACCCGTCCTTCATCAAACTTACTGCCCTCACCAAACGCACCACGCAGGCAACACCTTTACACCTGTCAACATGGCCCCTGCCCTTACTGCTCCCGTCAACACCAGCTTCATCAGCCCCTGCAAGTCCACTGGAGGTATGTTCCTTAAGTGCGACACGTTGCTGATGCCTCTAGGCGACTGCGACTGGGTGCACATCCCCGACCACGCCAGCGGCTCCAAGTGGCGCTGCCGCTACTGCGGCCGCGTCTGCTACTTTTAACGGTGTGTGGCCAAGTGGTGCCGATTCCATGGCTGACTGTAAATCAGAGTAGACCAGTCTACTGCGTACAATGCAAAGCTAGATCAGTAGAGATGGTTGTCTGATGAATTAGTTGATCTGGCTCGTGCCCGCCCATGTCCTTTAGCTCGCTGTCAGTATGTTTTCAGTAAACAACTCTGGCCGCCATTCCCGCAGATCCGGCTGCCTGCCCGGTGGTGAAACAATACAACAACACACCACGAGATGACTGGCGTTATACAGATGACGTTATGCGTGAGTAGGCGGTGTATACTTGACGATCCATGGGTGGTCGGCCACCTTGTCGAGCGGGAGGCGGTTGGTGGGGATCAGCTGGAGAAGCTGGAGAGGTCAGGTTGGAGCTCTGGGATGACCTACACTGAGGATAAAGTCCTGGGCCAGCTGTGAGACGGAGGGAGGGAAGCACACGTCGACGCGGCATATGCGCTGGTGGACCACTGTGGGTTAGCATAGAAGTAGTTCAGAAACCTACGCCGAGGGCCGGAGCTCGTATCAGCCGCGAATGGCTCGTCTCCAACGACCATTTCGTACGCAAGAACACCGAGCGCCTGCGGGTCAGTATCAGTGGGACTATGCGAGCCTACCCAGATATCAATAGCGCGTCCATGAGGCTGTCCCAGAACCATCTCGGGCGCTAGGTAGCTCAGCGTTCCGCACATTGTGCGCTGGCTGTCTGTCAGTTCACGGTCGCCTAACTGCAGCTCACCTCTCCTCTGGCGAATGCACACTCCAGCCAAAGTCCCCAATCTTGATTTCGCCATTCAGACCGAGCAAGAGGTTCTCCGGTTTCAGGTCGCGGTGAATGACGTTCTTCGAGTGGAGATACACTAGTCCGCGGGCGACTTGCAGCGTGTACTGGCCTGTCAATCACACACACAGAACATTATAACTCACCATCGCACTCCGCCTCTCGCTGAAGTGTCCTAACTTGGCGAGCTGCTTGAACAGCTCGCCCTTGCCGGCAAACTCCATCATGAGGTACAGGTGCTTGTCGTCCGCAAAGTAATCGTACAGACGAACGATATTCGGATGCCTGGTGTGAGCTGTTGATAGCCAAATGCCAAGCTCACCGGAGATTCATCATGATGCTGATTTCGCGCTTCACCTGGCGCTCGACACCCGTGTTCTCCTCGATGGACTGGCGGTCGAGGCATTTGAGAGCGAGCACAAAGTTCTCGTGCCCCTTCAGGCGGGCAAGGTAGACTTTGCCGAATTTGCCTGGAGTTAGCTAACAAGGCCACAAAATAGCTAGTCGGGAGGAGGGTGTTTGGAAACGCAGGAGTGAGTGACCAGTGTCCAGTCTTTGCCTTCCGCGACAGTATGCCGCTCTATCGTCCCACTTAGAGAGCACAAGAGCTCACCCGCATCACCCCGTCGACAACCCCGCCGACAACCCAGCTTGCGACTCACCTTTCCCCAGCCCCCTGCCAATCTCAAAGTCGCGCAGACTCCGCGTCGGCTGGTGCCTGCCGTCAGCTCAGTCGGAGGTGGAGACTCACACTCCCGAGTCGACGCCAACGTCCATGATTATGATAAGGGTTGAGGAATGTGAGTATACGAACGCAAGATAAGCATCAGAATGCCGCGGAGAGATGTGTTTAGTTGACGTTGGCTGCAGCACCGTCGGATGGGTCACGGGTTGTAGGGTTTTGCACTGGAGCTGGCCGTTGTTTGGTTCCGATAAAGTCAGTCGCGTGGTGGGCGGCGGAAGCAAATTCGGCCGATCGTTGATCGCGTCAGAGGTTTAGAAGTGTCTTCGCTGTATGCTGTCGATCTGAGAGCAGACGCGCATTCCATTACTACACACACAAGCACACCCCAACACATACACCCTCTTCACTGGCTGCATCTCGTTAACCTGGGATATGAATGATATGGTTCTCGACAATGAACGTGACATCGTCTACTATGAAAGACTGCTCGTCTGATGTCTGCCTCCAGCATGCAATGCCTATCTACATGGGCCCGACCTGATTCGGGGTCCCTGGCTGGCGTCGCGTCAGCCAGAGGGGGTAGCTGGGTAGCCACTCTGTTTTGGGACGCTTAGCGCTTGAAGAGGGTGATGATGCTGGGGGGTTAGACTGTAATCATTGTGCGTTAAACGCCGCTACTCACTCCTCGTCCTCGAGAAGGTGGTCGAGACCGACCTTCTGGCCACGCGAGTGCTTGGCCGAGGTACCGTAGACAATGGCGTGCTTAAACTGGGTCTTGATCTCCTTGTGGATGGCGTCACAGAAGTCTGAGACCTTGCACTTGGAGCGACGCAGGACGACGGGCTGGGTGTAGTCGGGCTTCTTGCCCTTGGGCTTGGTGTAGACTCGCACAAGGTCGAGCGCAGTCCACATGCTGTCCTTGAGCTCGTCAATGTTGAGCCACAGCTTGGAGGAGATCGGGACCGAGTTCGGGATCTTGTACAGCAGGTCGAGCTCCTCGATGGAGATGGCGTCGATCTTGTTGAGCACGACGAGAGCGGGAACGTAGACGCTGGGGGTTAGTATTTAAGCAAGAGAGGAAGATGCTCCAACTCGGACTCACCGGTTACCCTCAACAACGTCGATAATGTCCTCAATGGTGCAGTCCGGCTCGTGGATGGTGACCGAAGCCGAGGTCATGCGGTACTCGGACAGCACGGCCTTGATTCCGGCGGCATCGACCTTTGTGAGAGGCACAGTGTTGATGATCGAGATACCGCCAGTCTCCCTCTTCTTGATGGCGATGTTCGGCTTCTTCTTGTTGAGACGGATACCGAAGCCTTCCAACTCATCTGTGAGAATGGCAAGGTCGTTGAGGGGCTTCAAGACGTCGAGGACAATGAAGATGAGGTTACAGGTACGCGCGACGGCAATGACCTGCTTACCACGACCCTTTCCGTCCTTGGCTCCTTGAATAATACCGGGCAAGTCGAGAATCTGCAACCGTGCGCCGTTGTGAACCATGGTACCGGGGACGGTGGTGAGGGTCGTGAACTCGTACGAAGCGGCGACCGACTCGGTTCCACTGTATTGTCAGCTTTCCGCCGATAATGTAGGTTCCAGGCAGTACTCACGTCAAACCCGACATCAGTGTCGACTTTCCGACCGACGGCTGTGGATGTTAGCAAACGATCTCATCGCGAGCAGTTATCCTCCGACCACACCCTTCCCCACGCCTCCTCGACCGAGATACGCACGAATCCGACGAATCCCACTGACGCCACACCTGTCCTTGCCACATCGAAACCGATACCGGGTCCACCACCACCACCGCCGGCGGGGGTGATGAGCTCACGACGGAGCTTGGCGAGCTTGGCTGGGGAGTTAGTAGTGATCTGGAGTGGAGGTCGCCTCGAGCAGCGGCTTTCGTCCGTGGAGGCGCCGCCAAAAAGATATCGGCAGACCTCTCAGCATCCTGTGCCCGAACGCAACAAGCCTCACGTACCCTTGAGCTGTCCAAGATGGTACCTAAATGTCAGCGGCGATCAGGTGGAGATGGTCGCGCGACTCACTCGGTGGCCTTGTTCTTCTGCGTCTTCGACATCTCCTCCTCAATGTCCTTGATCTAAGCACGCATAAGGCATATTATCGAGCGCGGTAGGTAAAGGATAGGCACAAAAGTCAGCACATTGCAAAGTGGAGGAGTCATCGAAGCCGTCCGACATGAGCTCGAGGTACGCACCTTCTGCGCGGTCGTCATCTTGAAAGAGCGCTCTGTTCGGGTCGGTTTGTGGTGTAGTTTTTCCGCTCGGGATGGATATGCCTATGTCGACGCCGTCTGCGTGCTTTAGAGAGTCAAGAGGGTCGATAGTGGTGATGAAAGTCGACTTTTGGAAAGAGACGTTAGAGATCAAGAGAGATCTACAAGGACAGGGGTGGAACTGCCATATTGGAGCTCTACTTTGATTTTTTTACACGTGTGATTAAATGTAATACGTAATGTGCTCCTAGAGTGAGTTCTTAAAATTCGTCGTTTTCAATCTTCACTAGCACCAAGCACTTAGTAGTCGTCCAGCCAGCCAGCCAGCCAGCCAGTCAGTCAGCCAGCCAAAGCGTGAGTTGCCGCTCAGAGCCCACGCCCGCGCGCCCGCGCCACCCAGTCAAAAGTAAAAGTCACCATACACTGCCCAGGCTCCGACCACTAAACATTCTCTGTATTCAACAACCTTCGTCACCACATCCATCCATTCCATCCCATTAACACCAATCACCTCTTTCATCCCTCAATCAATCAACTACCTCTTTCATCACCTCCTCATCATCACTACATTCACCCTCGTCATCACTCATAGCCTACACGCTCGCACCACTCCACCCCGGGCGAGCAACGTTCTCGTATATTCCGGCAGGCGCCTCGGCGCTGCCTTGATATCCTCCCATCTCTTGTGCTCCCACTTTTTTCTCTCTCCAAACACTCGGCTCAACTTTCTTCCTTGATACCTTTTCTATCCACCATGGCCCACCCCCTCACGCAGCACCCTCCCAACATGATTGGCTTTGGTGGCCCGGCCACCATGTCGACGCTTGGCTTCGGGTTCGGGCAGCCAAGCCATTCTCCGGCCTTTGGTGCCCACTCGCCAGGCGGGTTCGGCGGTGCCATCAGCCCTCGCCCCGGCGGCATGACTGGGTTCGGCTTCGGATCCGCCCCGCAGGGCGCACAGCTGCTGACTTCACCGCTGAAGCGCATGTCCTCTGCGCGGCCTTCCCCCTTGCCGATGACGCCTACAAACACCAACACACTGAAACGGTCTCGTCGCCCTTCTCAGTCGCCTTCCTCGTCTCCATCCCCCCTGGCCTCGCCTTCTCTTTACAAGCGGCGCGCTGGTGACGGAGACGACGACATTGACGCTGACCGCCGTGAGCGCCGCATCGCTGGAAAGGTGACGAAGCGCATTCGTAAGACTGAGGAACCAACTGCCGCCGCAACCGACGGACCCGATCTGGGCCTGCTC